>JAODKE010000041.1:4161900-4184914 GCA_026779605.1 Mormyrus hasselquistii
CCCACCCTCCCTACCCCTGCATCCAAGCCTCGCTTATCACTAGACTTCATAATCTTATAATTACTGTACAACTTGCTCTGCTTCTCCAAGAGTTTCATGATTTCACACTTCTATCTTATAGCCGCTTATCCTGGGTGGGGGCTGGAGGACTCCAGGAGCCTAAAAGAACAGGGCACAAGGTGGGGGCGCTCCTGTCCCTGTGCCAGTCCATCACGGGGAACACGTCTGCACACATTCCATGGATGCCAACTGAACGGCAAACTTCCAAGACTCACTCAGTCCTTGTATTGATATGTATCGAGGAACATTTGTGTGGATTTTGTGAGTTTTGGAAATTTAATGACAGTTTTTTTTTGGATTACATGACGACCAAGTGCGTGTTGGTTCCAGTATTGGAAAATATATTGGTAGTATAGGGGTCTCTTGGTAGGTGGGAATGCTGCTATACTCTATAATTGCGTATAAATAATTCTCCCGACAATTTTAGGGTGGGTATACAGTAAATCCATTTTTCTAGAGGAGGGTATATGATGTGTACCTGTGTAACCCACCAGTACAGCCCTGCTGCAACATCTGACAAGCAAGCCTGATTTTAGGTCATTGCTCCTTGATTGGCCGAACTGCACGTCACAAATTCACCCTAGAAGATGCGGAGATGGTCGAAGGCCGCCGACATGTACAGCGCCGTACATGAAGGTGGTGGTGGGCCTGCTTGTCCTCCAAAGCTTCCTGACCTGGTGGAGATTCCTGAAGAAGACATTTGTCCTCCTCGCACCCTCATTGACGGAAAACCCAGTTCCTTTCATCTCGTTCAGATCCGATACTGCGCTTTGATTTATCTGAAGCCCAAACGGTCCTTCAATAAGTGGACCTGGGGACATTAGCCTTGATGTTAGGTATAATCACAGCATGAGGGCGCTTGTGATCTCCATTACCTGCATCGAGGTGTCCCATGCACGGTAATAATTACTGCAGTAATGGCTAAGGCAGCATTTTGCTTAGAGTCTCTGTATGTATTGGGGATTACATCATCAATTAAGTAGCAAAGGAAATGTCAGCAATTCCAGAATACCATCAGTCTATTTGCTCAAATTAAGTAGCATATCTGAGTTCCTCTAAGAAAGATCACACCAAAAAAAAAATCACCAGCCACTGCTGTTTTTCTGTACTGCTTAAGTGGAAGTATTTATTCAGTTTTGCAGTACATAATAAACATGACAGGTTGACACAGTCTAATTAAACTGTAATTTTCTTTTAATGGGCATTAATTTTTTGCTAGTGGAAAAAAAAAAACACTCAGCTTGCCTGACATCCCTACTTTAAGATTTAGCCAATAGGGGAAGGCCCGGCATCGGGCGGCACGTTCCTATTGGCAGAGAGCCGTGGTCATACGGTGCAGGAATTATTTTCTCGCCTCTGCCTGTAGGACCAGCGAGTCGCGCTGTGGCGGCTCAGCTCAGCTCGCGCTGTCCGCTTGCAAGACAAACAAGCAGTTCCCCAGGACAAATCTCATTCTCTCTGACGAAATGGACCAATTTTCAGGCCGACATTAACCAGGCTCTTGATCCCAACAAGAAAAAAGCATCTATATCAAGAGAGTCTATTTTCTGTCAGAAAGAGCTTGAGACTGAGACTGATCACCTGGGAACGGGGGCGTGGCTAAAAATTCGGGGGCCTCTGACAAAATGTCACCTTGAGCCCCCCTGCCCAATTTTTCATATAAATTCATGTGTTCAATGGCTCCTGTGAAGAATTGCCCCCCCCTGAATCTGCCAGGGCGATCTGGCCCCTAATGCGGCCCTGCCTGGGAATGGGGATGTGTCTAAATGTATTCAAACAGGATCGTTAATGGCTGTGATTATGAAACAGACTTTTTCCCTGTATGACTTAAGCACAATAAAACTACATTTTCAAAGGGGAAAGTAATCGAAATAAAACCTCAGGGGCCCACAGCAGTCAATCAATTATATTTGATATGCAGACATCCCTCCCTTTGCAACAAATGGGGGGGGGGGGGGGGGCGGAGAGATAGCAGAAAGGGGGATGGTATTGATTCGGCGTGCTACTCCTTTTTGCTTATGCATCTCGCAGCCACCGGCTGGTTTTCCAGAGCCTTCCACAGGTAAGAGTTACGAAACGCATAAGGCGGCCGACATCGATAATGCATCCCAATCAAAGCAGGCAGTGTCTTAAGCGCTCTCTGGAAAAAATGCTGTGTCAAACCCGAAATTTAGCTTCTATGCTTTAACTTTGCTACATTAGTGTTGCGTTTCAGGATGATGGTACGGAGCAGACCTGTACTGGAGAAAACATTAGCCAGACGGATAGATATTATAATAACGTTATCTAAGGTGTGGTTATTAATACATCTATCCATCTATGTAACAACTGCTTATCCTGGTCAGGGTCCTAAGCACGGTACACAATAAAATCACACAGTATGCGTAGTATGCAGGGCTGGGGTACACTTTGGACGGGATGCCAGTCCACACACACGCTCAGTGGGCGGGGTTAAAACCCCAGACTGGAGGGGCGTAGACTCGCTGTCACCCACTGAACCGCTAAGCCACCTACGCGACCGAGAAGTGAAAATACAGCGTATTTTGTGTCTCATGTTTAAGGCTAAACTGCGAGAAGAGAATCTCATGCGGGGAGAATCTGTGGACTGATCCTGGCGACTGATACTCACAGCTGTCCTCTTCTTCTGAGATGAGCTTTACCACGTAACAGGCGTAGATGAAGCCGGCGAGCTGGAATAAAGAAGAAAGCAAAGGCGGATGACGGCGCGCGGCAGAGGCTGGCGAGGAATCAGAACGGAGGCCGCGGCGTTATTATGTACGGCATGTTTTTATTGGGGTGGATCTAGTAATTGCTTTACTTCCACCCAGAGAATATTGATCGCCAGACCATTGCTGGACATAGCAGATGACGTCATGTAAGGCTCTGATACAGTTAGACTATGGGTGTGTTGAAGACTTACAGTAGACAGTGATATGATCGCTGGCAAGTACCCATAGCAAGTACCCATAGCAAGTACCCATAGCAAGTACCCATAGCAAGTACCCATAGCAAGTACCCATAGCAAGTACCCAGTATTTCATTGAGGAGTAGTCTAACGTCAGCTAGTAGTACTATGTACACCTCATACCTTGAGTAGTACTTGCTCTGAGCTTCAGCCAATAATATATTTTGAATTAGTGGGTGACAGAGGAGGGAGCACTCCAAGGACCAATCAGCTTTCAGCTAGAGCCAGTGCCCCTGTGGTCCTCTTCCTCTATTTACTCCTGATCAGAAATCGTCGTATGTCCAGTGACTAATATACATTTCATCTGGGGGCGTGGGGTGTGAAGTCAGGTGACCTGCTGCCATCTCCCAAATGATATATAAGTCCTGTATTTTCTCTTCCTCCCCCGGTCACGTATCTCCTCATCGGTTTTGTTTCCTCTCGTTCTTCCCTGTCTTTTCTTCTCTACGTCTTTGATAAAAAAAAAAAAATGATATCATAAAGTCCCAATGAATCGCCCGCCCTGTTCTCCATCGCCGTGCCCCGTGCATCTGCCGTCTCGTCCCGAGGGCGCGAGTCTTACGGGCATATTTCCGTTTGTGAGAGCAGAGGGTATGACTGCAAGGTGAAGAAGTAGATACTGATTAATGGCACTGCTGGAGAATAACAGGAAGAGTTACGGTAGGGTGAGCGGATAATGAATCAGTTCTTCAGGCTGTTTAAAGCTAAAATCCCGTGTTCAGGGATATGTTAAAGCCACAGTGTTAGGAAGGCAACTTTTCTGATCCTGTGGACCGGAGTATATTTTGGCACATTAGATCTGTATGGAGGCATGAGTACTGGAGGACTCAGATTAAACTGAACAATCGAAGGAGTCAGAGAGTGCGGTCAGAGGTCAGCGTGCTGCTGTGGGTGGACAAGTGAGAATGAAATCGCCCGTCCGGCTGTGAGAGGTGAGTAAGCTGGATGTAGCGGCTGACAACAGGAGCGCCGTGGAGACAGAGTGTCCTTCGTTATGGCGGGGAGTGAATTAAAGGGACAGGCGAATAACTCCGCCAATTAGCTGTCTCAAAGAGAGCTCCGGAAGAATCCCAGCAGAAAAAGACTCGCCCCATAAAAGCCACTTAGCGGACTCCTTTAACGAAATGAATAAAAACACAGAGTGTTTCGTGTTTAATTTGTGTTTACGGCACGCCGGCTGGCGATACGAAGGGGAGAAGCTGTAAATCCAGGGAAAAACAGATTTAAGATTCCGGGAATACTTCAAGGTCCTGCCCTCATTTAGAGTGAATAATGCGCTGCTTCCTCGCAATACTGCAGCATGGAGACGCGGAGGGAGCAGTCGACACGCGCAGAGATGCGATATGTCTCCATGTGGGGCATTTACATAAAACTGATCCCCGATGTGGAGGACGTAGCTTACAATCAGATCAGCTTCCTTCACCCCTCCACCGTCAGCGACTCCCTCCTCCGCTGAAACAAAAGCACTCGTTCAAGGGGCGCCCACAAGCCCCGGCTGAGAACGGACACAATTATGTCCTCCGATTACCCGATGGTATCTCGTGTCTATTGTGCGACATCATGTAGAACCAATTTGTTTGCTGTAAATGTGGCTTTTCTGCATGGAATTCCTTCAGGTTGACGTGACCGAGCGCTCGATTAATTGTTAAAATAAGATTATATACATCTAAATAATACATGCAGGAGGCAACATGAATAATTTTAGAGTCTGGGAACGCAATTGTTCTTAATGCGAGTATTTAAATGTTTTACTTGGCGCGGTAAAGCTTAGCAACACGCGTTCCTGCCCGACCAACATTTCGTACTTGTGTACATATTCACATGCCCGTGTGCAGCAGTGTTTTCATTTTTCAGTCTTAACAGGAGGTCTGTCTATTATCCTCGTTACCGAATGACTGCCTCGTTAGAGAGAATCTGGACTGCATCCAGACTCTACCGTCTCACCGCAATGAGACAGCGGGGCCCAACGAGAATATTACGGTCTCACAGCCGTCCGCTCATTCGTAACTCCGCGTGAGGCTCGCAGACGTGAAGGGAGGCTCGATGGGATATTCTGGGGTCTGTGAGTACTCTGGGCGTGGTCAAGGGCAGGGAAGGGCAGGTATAAATGCCTGTGTGATGCTATCGATTTGGATAACACGGCGGGGAGGGGCTCTGCCGTGTGCGGTGCTGCTCACACGGGTCAACGCAACACTCGGGTGACATGCGTATGCTGCAGCGCGGCCAAGGAGACGACTCACCCACGTTGAGCTGCGACAGCGCAGTCAGCGGGTTATTAGTTAAATAACAGCACGACGTCCAAACTCTGAGGCGACGGGGTCACGGTCGAGCGCTACTCACCGCCGGACCCTTCCTGTCGCCGCAGGGAGCCGTTGACCTGGCAGAGCAAGTGGCGGTGGTGTAGGCGCGGTGATCTTCGCTGCCCCGGCATTACGATGCGGTTTTTCTTCCGTTGCTGCGTTCGACCTCAGTGTTACTGCGCCGCTTTAAATCCCCAGGGGTTTTGCGAGACCGTCCAAGCGAACGGCCTGAAATAACGGCCTCGTGGTCTGCTGTCTGAAACCTAATAAGCACCAAGTCCATGTCATTCAGGACCGTGGAGGGGCCACGGGGCCACAGACCGCTAGCTGTTTATTGGCATCGGCCCAGCTGACATTTACCGATATATGAAATGCACAGTTTATTAATATTTACAGAGGCACCGTAAGTCCCGCTGTAGGCTGCCCATGGAAACCCCCAGCATGCATTGCGACATGGCCCCCTAGAAACCCTCCACTACACAGCTCTGCTTCTGACGCGCGCGGGGCGGCCCCACAATGCATCCCAGGTGGCGTGCGTGACATCATCAAGCGGCCAGTGAGACGAATGAGGATGTTTAGATGAGCTGAATCCGAGCCTCTCGAAAGGGACGCGTTTGCATGCACACTCATGATCACGCGCCTTTGTAACAGCGATAATAAACGGCAGACCCTTTTGAGTCGGAAAGCGCTGCACGGTGACACTCATTCAAAGATGCCCATTCGTCTGTGCTACTGCCATTTTTCTTCTCCAGAAGTGTGAAATATTGACAAAAAAGTGACAAATGGAGACAGAAAGTATATCTGCTGCCCCTGTTATTAAAGCACCTTCATCATTTTTACCCTTCCCCCTGACGAAAAAATGAGAACTCGGTCCACATAAAAAGAAACGCACAAATCCCCCTTCTCCGACGCAACCCGTCCAAAGTAATTTCCGGGGGTCTGGACATGTGACAGCTCTGCTCGCGACTCATTAGCTTCCTGTGAATATTTACTGCCATTCTGCTCATTTGTTTTCCACACCGCTGACAGAGCAGCCAGGCTAATCATGACAGCGCAACGGTAGCTTTGCTACCTCTAACCGTCTTAATAGCCACACCACCACTGTGTCGTCTGTTAAATAAAACCTCGGGCACGCACATCTGTCCCCAAAGTCTAATCAAAAATACATTAGTTTATTGCTCCTTTCTCTAGCGTGTGTGAGTGTTTTTCTTAACTGACCCACAGAACCGCTAATTCGATACAAGGTCAACGCGGTGTTAATGTCCATGTGCCCCTTAGGACAGAGAGCGGAGTGAGATGTCCGCTAATTGGCATCAACGCCGCCGTTCGGAGGGGAGAGGGGGCTAATTACGGTCAGGCGTGGGCGGAGCCGTTACCGCGGCTCTGCCGTGCCCTTTGGGAACCTTGGAAACTAAAACTCAGCAGGGCAGCCAGAAGACTGGCGGCTCGTGCTCCAGGAAGGTACCGCACCCTCGAGAAAGGCACTCCGGAGAAATGTGTCATTTCACAAGCCATTTAATCTTCGTGCGAGCCGAGAGGCAGATGCCACCCTCTGTTAGACTCCATCGGCCTTGTGTACACACAAAAAAATACGTAGTCTGCGATTACGCCGTTTACAGAAAAGACTATGATTATGAGAAGAGTTCAATCACCAATATAAATAATGTTAAGGGAACATTGTTTGCTGTGTGCATCCAGAAGCACAAGGACTCTTTAACATGACCCTTTGGTCTCCCCTCAGCATGACTTCTGAATGATCAAGTTATGGAGACGTGACGCACTCTGCTGGCATTTCGTTGGGAGATCAGAGACGCTTTATCGGCTCACATCGACTCCTTTCTGCTTACATGCCCGGTACCTGTGAGCTCCGCGTTTAGAAATCGGAGTAACGGAGGCAGAGAGCCGCCCTTGTCGCCGCCGCTTAATTGGAGCACCGCGTTTGGTTTGCGCCACCAGAGCCGCAGGAGCACAATTCCCGTGTCCTTGACTGTTTTTGCCGTCATCACTTTCCCCGGCAGGTGGTCCCCAATCTGGGTGTTTACAGCACGCGTCTTTTGCGATTTACATACCAGCGACGCATCACTTCCTCCTGCGGCTCCCATGCGCAAATTTTATTTCTTCTTCTTTTTTTTTTCTTCTAAGTGCTGGTCCAATGCGTCGGCATCTTCTCTGCCAAATTTAAACGCTTTATTGCGCAGACACAAAAAAAAAAAAGCCTCGAATGAATCCACCGCTGGTGAATCTGGATGTCGCTGATTACATGCATTTATGGTACTCTGCTAAGCAGGCCAGGTTGCGTTTTACTGCCCGTCGCAGTAAAGTTTTGCCGCATTTCAGCATCTGCAGGAACGCGGCTGTTTTGTGTACATTGTGGGGATTATTGTATGCTATAAAGCAGCCTGGCTTTCAAAGACCCTTGTATATACTGTACGTGAAAAGGTGTCAGTTGTGATACTGGATAGTGATGACCTCGTCTGGTGAGAAATGGCTTAAAGTAAGAGATCTTTGTTGATTATTCACAATGATAAATTTGATATAACGAAATGAAAAAATGAATTGATGCTTTATTTGCCGTTTGCACAAGTACATGTACACTGGAATGCCTCTTTTTACATTTATCATCATGTTCTCCTTTGAGATACGTACACACATACAGTTGAGAGCGAGGCTTGGCATCCGAGTGCAGGGTCAGGCCATTTATCCGGTGTCCCTGGTGCATTCTGGGTGCTCAAGGGCGTCGCTCAGGTGTCCGACAGAGACGCGCCTGACTGGCTATTCTGAGATTGCTATTGTGGGTTTGACTGAGAAATTCTGGGTGCTTTCTGAGCCACACCTTGTCCTGCCATGTGAATTCACAGGCACCGGCTTCTGTGAAAGCGGCCTCAAGCAACCGATAAAAACCAGTTTCAGATAATTTTGATTTAATACGGCCAGAATGACGATCATTAATAACGTGCTGTCCTGTCCATGACTGTGAAGGACCATTCTTTAGCTTAATCAAAACAAACCGCTTCAAGTTTTGGCCGAGTGCCAGAAGCAGGATGGGAATCGGCTCGGCGGAAAGGCCTCGTCTGAATCCGTCTCGGTGTGTCGCTGTGAGAAGGCACGGCCTCCATGAATCACAGCTAGTTTGTGAAAGTCACATGTTGGCGCCGGTCCGATTAGGGCGCTAAATGAAGCCCCATGAGTGTCTGATCATGGCTGGAGGACGACTTCATTGACTCGTTCACCGAGTCCTCACTTCTTGGAAGAAAGACCAACCCAAAGGCGCCGGTCGTACCCGCTGCCGTATGGTGAGGATATTTAGCAAGCAATTCAGCCGCATCGGCTAGGGCTCCAACAAAGAGTCGATCCCGCATTTGCTGTGCTGCCATGTTGATATAATTTATAAAGCACTGACGCTTTGACACAGAGAACATTGTCAGGATTCTGCAAGCAAGATCTCAGCACATATTCTTCTGCGGGTATTTCAGCACGGATGTCACAAATTTCATCATGCTTCACCGAAAGTCTACCCAGAAAGTCTGCTTGTACTTCCAGGCCTCAGCAAGTTGGAATGAGACCTTTCAGTCATGATAAGAGATCATCCTAAATTCATTATGAAGATGTTTACTGCTTGTCGTGTAACAAAAATATGGATCTTCTTGACACTGCAAGTTTCATAGTTAATATGAATAAATATGTGCTAATAACATTTTAGCATTAACTTCTGGGGTGAGCCTGACACGATGATTGATAACAGCAGGAAAACCGGGAGTGAAAGGTTGGGAAAATGTCTGATGTGTGTTTCTGACAGATGTGATCACCAGAATGGGATCTAAAGCTGTCTGAACCATAGTCTTAATTTGCTATTGTCTGCATGCCATGTTGATCATTAGAATCAGTAACAAGTAATAAATATACTCAGTACAGCAAATGTGGAGGCTTGATAAATGAACAAATTCACTGACTGTGCGTGTGTGTGTTTGTGTGCGTGTGTGTGTGTGGAGGGGAGGGGTCTGGTTTTTAATCAACATAAATAAAACCCAATTTTTCACAAATCTCGTAGACCAGTGGCTATGTGGGGTGTCGGCCTGCGCAGTGAGGCGCTCTGGACGTGCCTGTACTCGCTCGATCTTGATCTGACAGGACACCTAGAAGGGAGTGGGATTGTACAGGCCAGGCGTACGGTCTGCCTGCTCCTTTCCACACGCGGGATCAGAGGCACTTGACTCCCAGAGGCTTGGAGCACAAACTTCTCTTTATGGACGAACTGGGGCAGCTGCCAGGGCCCAGCGCTGTGTCCTTGGGACAGTCACTACCATTGACGGCATCCACTGCATCCAGACCGCCCCAGCTAAGGCTAACAGTCACACCCTTTGTCTACTTGCGTATCTGCTGTCCACAGGCCCCCACGTTGACACCTAGCTCCTCCGGTGGCAAAACCTCATTAGATTAACAGACATTCCTGGCGTCGGCTTGGTAATAATCCATTATGTGGCTCTAAGGCCTCACATCCACTGTAAGGGGATTGATCGCCCACTGGAAAAGTCAGCTCTTCCAACTACAGGCATAATTGCCCCGTGTTTTCTTTAATGCATTCAGACATCTCTCCATTGATCCTCGAGAAAATACCCTTTGAATACCCACCCCACATGGCTGCCTTCCATCGCCCCGCAGGTCTGAGAGCATAACGTGAAGCCTTCTCTGCTCTTCTACGGGATCCAACCCGAAAATAGTGCTGACAGGATCGGCCCGCAGCGGAGACTTTGAAAAAGCTGCGCAGAAAACGGAAAACGCGCGCAAATACTTCCAGCGTCGCTAAATTGAGCTGCCTGCTACTGAGCAAGGCCCGGCTACAGGAAGGAATCCACGTCTTCGGGATGTTAGGACGATATCCTGATGTGCGACAATATTGACCCAAATGACTGGAGGCCGTAGACAGTTTTCTTCCATGTTTTGGTCATAGCTATGCAGTTCATCCATTTTGCTAAGTATCGAATATAAGAATAGGTCTGACATTCTTTCTTGCCTCCACTTTTATTGGATGTTATTATTGCTGCTATTGTTTCCATGTTTACTGTGTAGTGCTGTATTTGGCTACAGTTTCCAATACAGTATAGTGACCTTTATTGACACATGTACACGACAGGCAGCTGCTCTGCATAATAATGAGTTACTATCCCTCATATCAGTAATTATCTTTGCCAGCCTGTTGAGGATTTTCTTATTGTGCAGTGACGCCGAAATGATCATAGGTCAGATCAACTGCGATACAAAAACAATGTGCTTTAATGCTACAAGCGGTTCTTGCAGTGAGATTTCTGTGTGCAAAGACACACACACACATAGACAGAAAGACAGACAGACACATACATACACACACAGACAGACACACAGACACACATAAACATAGACAGACAGACACATACATACACACACAGACAGACAGACAGACACACATAGACATAGACAGACAGACAGACACATATAGACAGACACACAGACACACACACACATACTGTAGACAGACAAACATAGACAGACACACATAGACACACACACACATACTGTAGACAGACAAACATAGACAGACACACATAGACACACACACATAGACACACACACACATAGACACACACACATAGACAGACACACATAGACAGACACACGTGCACAAATCCCATTGCATGTAGCCACCAAGTTTTGTTTCTAATTCACTTAAGCTGAGGTCCATAGCTGAGGGGTCTGATTTCACCCCGAACGGCAGCTCATCCTGCCCCCCCACCTGGGTAAGGTCCCGTTCTCCCCACTTCCCGACATCATTACAGAATTTAGGCTGTTCCTAAGTTCTTCAGAGAACATGCTGATTATATTCTGGGACTCCACCCAGCAGGGTATTCCGTAAGAATTTTTATAAGATACTTAAATAGCCAGTGGGACGACCAGCTAGTCAGGATTAATTGCTTGAACTCTGAAATCTGATGTAAAAGAATGAGTGCAAAATCTGGGCATGCAATCACCATGCTAATAAGCTGTAATTAATGTTATCTAAATTGGAGTTAACACTAGCCATTACTGTATGAATTTCAGTGTATGTGAGATATAAGGTTTTTCGCTTTAGCTGAGTAGGTGCGGTGCACTAACACATCAAAAGAACGCGGAATGTCTCTCTGCTCGATACAGCAACACTTCTGAAATACACAAAGATTAATGACAAGAATTGTGAATAGAATCCCAAAGACGCGATTACAGGCTGCTGGCACGCTTGACGAAAAGGATATCCATCGAAATGATCGACGGACAGGAACTTCGGTCCGAGGAGGACGACGCTTTCATCTTACGACTAATGACCCAGGACTAAACTCCTTTTGAAACAATTACGGAAATACATTCAGGGACTCATCTAAGTGCGTAACCGAAAGACCATCACCAGACAGACACCCGTGTGCAATTAAACAAGGTCTGATTGATTACGAGCCGTCGACATCAGCACATCAGATCGGCTTTGCCCACGGCCTTGTTTATTAACATTCATCAGAATGCCCGGCTACGCGTTTCGGGGCCTGCAGTGTTGGGCACCGGATGCTTTGATGGGGCAGCTGCAGATGGTGACAGACACGCTCTTTGCAATGTAAGCAACGAAAAAGCATCAAACAGAGGCGGGGCTGTAGCTGCTGAATTCTGAGACGGTGCAGGACTGTCTGTCCATTTTCAGCTGACTAGACAAGTGCTGATGGTTGGGTTAACAAATACACGGGTATATTAGTTGCTGCAAATCCTAGGCTGACTTTTGGAGACGTTTTGAAACTGCTAAGCTAACACACTTTCACAGGCATAATAGTATAGTGTTACATAAATCTAAAGATCATTTAATCATAATTTTGCACAGGACTGTGTAAATGCCACCCATCCATCCATCCATCCATCCATCCATCCATCCACCATCCATCCATCCATCCATCCATCCATCCATCCATCCATCCATCCATCCATCCATTCACATATTCATTACAACCAAGATACACTGTATCACTGCCTCAAAATCAGCCTAATTAGCGATACCCAACCTGAGTCTTTGGCTCCAGGAGGCAGTGTTTGTGATGAGAATGGTTTTGTCGTCTGCACTTAGCACTATAGAAGGTCCTACTTTGAAAGTTCTCAGCAGCCGGAGCAGCAGCGAATGACTAACGGTCAAGGACAGTGATTGGATAGATGCTGAATAAAGCCCCTCCCACCTGCCCCTCCCTGGGTCCAAAGTCTCTCTGATAGGCCAGTGAAATCCCGGGCACTAGCGCTCACGAAGATCACCATTGCCCCACCGGCACCCCTGATTAAAACACAATCTCCCGTCACATGGGCGTGCTTATGTGCCGTTCGTTAGCTTAGGCTGCTGTTTCAGGGGTCTTATTAAAGTGGACAGTAAAATGCCTGAAATAAGCTCAGTCCGGGCAGCCGCTTTCCAGGGAATACGGATGAAAATGCGGCCTGCTGGCCACACGCCCCCAGCCCTCCTTTCTGGGAGTGACTGGCCCCCCGCTGTAAATCTGGCCCTCAGCTTGGTGACATCAGTGTGCTGGACACGGGTCATTTTCTGCTCCACCCAGCCATATGACAGCTGCGGCAAGCTCCACTCCAGCTGGCCGGCCGACAGCCGGATCGCCGGGCCCCCGCTGTGTCGGGCCGGTGTCCTGGTGCGAGAATGGGGGAGGCGTGAGGCAAATGCGTGCAAGCTGTCTCCCCACCCGCAAAGGTTAACTGCTGGAAATCAATTATAAATGGTCGTCTCTAAAGTGGAAGAAGGTTCCTCAGCGATAACAAGGAGATAGTTAGCTGCCACGGTGAGGTCGATACCGGCAACCTGCAAACCGCAGAAAAGGCTGCTGGGAGCTTGAATAACCTGAACACTGATGTGCCCCAAACCGTCTTGAAAGGACTCTGATGTTCTGTTGCTTTTTGCCTGATTTCCAAAGAAAATCGCACTTCCACTATCCTCCTATCTGCTAGCACTGCGGGGTGCGTTGTCCTAATTGGCGTGCAGGATTTACAAAAAAAAAATAAAATAAACAACAGAAATCACAATGGAGCCCCCCCCCCCCCGGAGAGGGGGGAACATATGCTCCTCTGGCAATGCGATGCAGCCTGACTGCCATCTCACGCTTATCCTATGACGGTGACTTTGCTGAAGGCGACGGGCGTGTCAGCTCCCTCTGGGGGGGCGGGGGCCGGGTTGGGGAGTGCCACGGCTTCGCTCGTCCACCGGTGTCTAGTGAGCCCCCCCCCCCAACACTCACGGCCCCTTCACTAGTGCTGCAGCAGCGCTTCATCCCAAAATGCACGGGAGCGGAGAGAGAGAGAGAGAGAGAGACGGAAAACCATGAAAAGACCATCTGTGGATCTGCATTAGCCGCGCCGCGCGACTCTTATTATTAAACATATCGATTTAATTACTTTCAGGCCGAGGCTTCCTTATGGTGCAATGACGCGTGTAGCTGGGCTCGACCGTAAACGACAAATGGAGTTGTAACGTCCTCCCGTCTTCGAGGTAAACCTCATTAGCCGAGGCAGCACCCCAAATGGGGGCCGCCAATGCGGAATTGCGAGATTTGGCCCCAGAGAATCTTCTGGTTGCCAGCTGGGTGACACCCCCCCCCCCGCCCTCCCTCCATTTCAGATGTGCTCCTCACAATCCTCAAAATCATCTGGCCTCTGTAACAGCACAGGCAAGAGAATGACGGGCTTTCATCATTGTAGTTCACATCGCGGGTCTTTTCACAAGATGCATTTCCGTAGATACCAGCGAATTAAATTAACCCTGAGGTTATTTTCATTAATAAATATGAGATAAGAAATTATTACTTGGTGCTTTGTACACTTTCAAATGACTGTACTTTTAATGAAAGAGTAGACAACCAAAATTTGTGGATCAATTGTTTTCTTGTCTCGTGGAGGCAAGAAGAGAGCAGTTGTCTCTACAGTTAACTGATCAAAGGCACACTTATTCATTTTGCAGAAGATAATGAATAAGTCATTTTTTTGCTTCGTGATTTCCATGTGTGGAAACAAAGCCGTTCATTATCTGTCTGAGAGGTGGCGGGGGAGATCGACAACGCTGATTATGCAGCCGAACACAATTAAACAGTTTATTTTAACATTCTTTTGGACGTAGGGAAGTAACTGGTAAAAAAAATGGCGGCCTGCATTGTGGAGTTACGTGATTTTGTCTCCGCGTGTTTCTTGGCCACCCAGCTACTCCAGCAAGTCTGTTTCCAAGGGAAAATGATGCCACTCCAGAAGAATGTGTACGAATGGGTTCCTCGCCCCCGCCCCACCCCCCCCCCCCCCCCCCCGCTTCTTTTACTGACCTAATGAAGCCATTGGTAATGGAGACCGGCCGGAACATAAACACTAATGGTGGGGGGCACTGCATGTCAAAAGTCAGGGTGTGCCCACACCTTTCTGGGTGGGCAACTGTCCAGCTATGGCACCAAAAGAAACACTGTTTTCCCTGCTGAAGAGTAATGTTTTCATTACGCGTCTCCTACGTAACTACCCAGCCCCAGCCTCAGCGCCCCTCCCCCACCGCAGCACTTTTCAATAATTCATGCATGAGAGGGCTGAACAGAGTTTGACAGAGAAGCATTGCCAATTACCTCACCGACATGCTCCTTCCAGTGGCCATTTCTCCCCCCTTTCTATTTTTCCTACAGTAATGAAATAAATGAGACTTGTTATTTATAGCCTAGCAAAGAGCACGTTATCCGCATGGTCCTGCAAGATTGGAAACATTTTCAGATATAGGCCTGTGAACGGAACGTCATTTATGCTGCGCCTTGCTTAACAAACAGGCCTTGGCCTTAGCTACCCGACATGCAGGCAGGCCTCTGCGTACCCGTGCTTCGCGACCAGGCTTCCCATGCGGTTGGAGGGCAGATCGGGCGCCACGTCACGGCGGGGGGACTGCATGCCCAGGCACTTTAACCTTCCTCTGATCCTCGGTGTCTTACAGGAGCGATCGCCAAAGCCTTTCAGTTCATTTCCTGTTTCTCCATCAGCCGTAAATAACAACGCGGGAAGGAAACAGTGCGAGTCTACGACAATATATCTGTGACAATAATAAAAAATAATAACCGTAATCATCATGCACCTAATAAGAGGAGCTAGTATTTTATGGCTGCAGGCAAATATTCAATGGAGCAAAAGTAGGTCAATGGTCAGCCATGTTAGCCAGGGAATGGAAGTTCTTTGTCTATCTTTGTAAACACACACACTCATATCTCTGTCAGGGGAGCAGTGCCATTGTTATGTGCCTTCATTTGTTTACATCCCTTATTCCCATAATAACCTGTTGATAGTCGATATGGCTGTAAAATCGCCGTTTAACTAAAATACCCCTGGCTTCGCTGTTGTCATTGGGCTCAGCTCTCATAGCCGACAGCAGCAAGCGTTTTCATGTCCGACTCAGATTTCGGTGAACGGGATAGTCCAACATGGCGGCCGTGTGCCGTGCCGTACCGACTGTGTGGTGACTGGCATGAAGGGAATGACGACTGTCCATTATCTCTTTTATACCACAGGGTTGTTGCTTTCCTGGTTCAGAATTTTTGAAAACCAATAGAAGAGCATTATAGCCAATTATAATAAGAAGAGACAATGGTAATAATAATAATTGTGTTGCAAGAAGTAGAGGCACGTCAACAATAAACAGCTCTCTCTGCAGAGTATAATGACAGAACCTCCTCTTCACAAAGCCACGGGTGTTCCTGTTCCAAAGGTCGTCTGCTAAATTATACCACCCCCGCCTTCTGGAAAGGTCAGTCTCTCTTTGTCTCCTCACAAAGCGGCAGAGCCGCTAAGCTGCGCTTGAAAGCTGTATCATTAAGACGGAGCACATGTCAGCGGCCGGGGAAGGATAACCACAAATCTCGCAAACGGCGGCCCGCGATTCCACATGCGCACACACACGCCCGGTGGCCTTTCCTCCTTCCAGGCAACAGCTGTGCTCCGTGAGGGAACCGGTGCTCAGCCGCCCTGCTTTCTTCTAAGGTCTGGATGTCTAAGACTCCGGAACAATAGAGATGTCCCAAAATACTACACATTTATCAGAGCATGCATACTGTAAAATAAAATGGATAAAAACTTCCTTTTCAAAAAGCCGAATGATAATGATTTCAACCGCTCTTCATTTAGCAACTATCTAAGTTAGCAGCCATTTGGTAATAAAAATTATATTTTGTGACCAAATTTCATAGGCCTGACAATAATGCACGGCAGAGTGAGAGAGATCTTTGAAGTAGAATGTATAAAACGCTATTAAAAATGTCCACTTCAAGATAAAAGAAACTGATTGCAGAAGGCTGAAGTAAAACCGTAAGCATAGCTGCAGTCATGCCTAGGCAACCGTGTCTGGCTTAACAACCTTGTCATTGGAATAGAACTCGGTCGCTAAATGGGGACTGTTTGTACCGAACGAGATGCGTTAAAAAATTAGCCCTTCTGTGAATTCTATATCAGGGTTTTACGATGCTGGGCAACGCATGTGTTACTGCATCGCTGTCTCGCTGTGACAACTGACAAGGCCCTGGCAAGACGAAGCCCATGGGTGAGGATGTGCGCTGCATGAGCAGGAGCCGCGCAAAGGCCGAGTGGCAGCAGTACCGATTCAGCGAGGCCCTGATTCAGGATGAGGGCCAAGCGGCTCAGAGTGAGTAGGCGGGGGGCGGGGGGGTGTCACTGTTTCAACAAGGGGCTTTTGATTCCATCCAGGCCTCACATGGTCTCGTTGGGGCTGTATTGTTTTACCACTTCCTTGATTATTAATGGATTTAAATTCCTGAACTGGATTTGCTCAAAAGAGATGTTCTTCAAAAAAATATTAAATGTCATGTACTGGGAACTGCAGTGATTTGCAGAGTCAAATACCCAGACCTATGTGACTGTGCATATGTCATGGCAATGCAGCACCGGGCTCCCACTCATGGGCTTCCAGTTAAAACTGGAAAAAAGCCATCCCCAAGAGCCGCACAAGGAGTCCAGTGTGCGCGGTGCCGTCCGGCAGTCAGAGGACTCACCCCGACCTCCACGTGGTCCGAACCCTTGTCGTCTTGCTTGTGCAGAACCTCGAAGTAATACCGCCTGGAGGAGATGAGGCTAGATGGGGGGAATGAGGAAGAGTGTGTGTGAGAGAAGCAAGCACAGTGTAAAAATGGACAGATACAGACACTGCTGTGTTGTGGGGGGGGGGGGGGGGGCAGATCAGAGATCGACTGGAGGGCTTTGTGGATACCCAAGAGGTAGCTGGACTCATACGGTGCTACCTTTCAGAAGGGGAAGCCGTGGTTGGCCATCTCCCCCGGAGGTCTGCGTGTGGCATGCACATGCAGATAGGTGTTGGTGTGGTACCAGTTTGTCACACTGCCTTTCTAGTCTGGCTCTGCCAAGCTGCTCCGATACATGCCCATGCATCCCCATACCGGCGCACCTGCGTGATCAAAGACACCGAGCCGTGTGCCATCGCTTACCGTCATCCAGAGATAACCCGCACCTAACCGGACACCGAATGTGTGTGGAAATCCATCATTCGAGTCAGGAATTGGCTGAAGAACCCAAGGAAGGGGCACGGGATGGATGGGCGATGTAAGATGGCTTCCTCTCATATGTAAATTTTTTATGTTCTTATATGTGGAAGGCTCGAGTTGGCAGGAGGGGAAAATAGGCTTGGAGTACAGCTAACGAGAAGGGTTTGACACGCAGCAAGGCGAAAGGACCCACAAGCCACTCTGCCCTCAATTAAACGCCACGTTCGCATTGGTTTTCTTTGTTTTTCGTCTTGTTAATTTGCTAATGCCGCAGAAATTCATAAAAACACCATCTGTCGCCGGGGGGTCCTGCAGATCGTCTTCGTTCATGCATATTCACGCATGTTCATCCATATTCATGTATGTTCATGCACCCCTTACAGGTCACCCAACAAACGAGGGCAGCTCCTTCTGCTGGCCCACAAGGTCGTGACTGTGGCACAGCATGAGCGTGGGTGTGACTCAAGCCGAACACGGGAGATGGAGACAACTGATCAGAGGCTGACAGAGCGCACAAGGTGAAGGACATCACCCCTCAGCATCTTCCCAGTAACGAGCACATGCCATCCTGGTTTGTTGAGGGATTTTGTTTTTTTTCCCCCAAAAAAGTAGTTGCTGGCACTTCGCGGGACTTTCTGCATTGTTATGTTTTGCTGGCCGCTTGCACACATTCCGTTATCTATAACCTTTGCGTTATCTCCCCCCATATTTTCTTATCAGTTAATCCCAGTCCTGCTTTTCTTTCTGTTTTGGGGGCGATCGCATTTCTAATCGAGGCAGACAGACAGGCACACTCACACATACACACACAGGTTTGTAGTCATATCTTTCTGGGGATTCTTCATTAATTTCTATGGGAAAAACTCTAATCCAGGGGTGGCCAATCTTATCCACAAAGAGCCGGTGTGTATATGCAGGTTTTTGGGATAACCTATAGGTCAGCTGTTCAAACCCAGGTGTGAGGACTCTTCAGCCAATCAGTCCTCTAATTAGCAATCTAATTAGAGAGTTGCAGTGAAAACATTGTCCTAACATGACCTGACATGACCGTAACCCCTACCCAGCCCTAACCTTAACTATAAGCAACCAAACAAAATATGAGATTTTGGCATTTTTAGTTTTTTGATTGCATTCACAGATCTTTGTGGGGACTTGGAAAATGGTCCCCACAACATCAAAATAACATTGTTTTTTTATTACATTGTGGAGAACATTTGCTCCCCAATGTAACGTAATATAAACATAATCCACACAAAGACACACAGACGCCCACATGCGCACATACACACACACTCCATCTTAAACCAGCCCTGATTCTCCAGAGGCCCATCCACATGCTATCAGGCTAATGTCTTTGCTCTCTGACTCACTGGCTGCAGATCGGCAGGTAAATGCAGAGATCCCTCGATGGGAACGATCTATGGCGGGCCAACAATACCGTGGGCTCTGTGGTAATGAGTGAGGAAGCAGAGGCAGAGACAGACGGAGAGGGAGTGAGAGAGAGAGAGATAGAGAGAGAGAGAGAAAGACACGGAGAGGGGGACAGGACGCAAAAGAAAGACATGAATGTCTGCCTAGAGAACATCTTGTTTACTTCTCTGTCAAATGCTTCAAATAATCCGGAAAACTTCATAGAAGCCAGTGCCTCTGTCCTGATACGAAAGCTTCCCAGAATTCTGCGTGCCCCCCAACCCCCCCAACCGTCTGCCTGCCCACCCTGTTTATTAAATGAAAGGGGGGGGTGGGGGTGTAGGCTGTGGGGAGTGGCGGATGTGATGGATGGGGGGCGCCTGTCGGTAGAGATCGAAAGATAGTTCTTAGCGGCGTTTATGGAAATGACTGTGGCGAGTTGGCAGGTTGGGGCGGTGGGGGTGGAGACGTGACAAGCTTTTAATTGTCTGACTAATTACGGGGTTTTGCCTGGTGGACTGTTCTCGGACAGTAAGAGGGATAACACACAGCAGGATGGAGACACACACACACAGATAAGATAACTCTTACAGGCGTCACTCTGACTTGCCATTAAAAAGGGGTAACTATAAAAGAAATAAAAAAGAAAAATAACTCCAAAAATATCGGCTGCTCAGGGGATGGCAGGTTAGTGGAGGGAGCCTGCAGCCTGTGAGTGCTTGTCACGGGAATCATACCGCCACCTGTTGGCCAGGCTGGCCCTCTGCGCTCTCGGCCCCCGTCCACAGGTGGAGGCACTCTTCAATGCTAATGGTTCAGACGGCAGCCTGGCCGCGGCTGCACATCCGCCTCGCTCGCGCTTGCTTTAGTGGCGAGGCCGGATTAATGTTACACCGCAGATATATGTGTGTTGCAAGAATGCGGCGATCAGAGCATCTGATGCTGGTGGAGAGGCCGCTAATGTAGGAATATACAAGTAATATCGTGGCAGACGGGCTGTTTATGGACCGCTGTGATGTCACTCCTTGTACCAACGGGCGTGGCGAGCCGCTGCCTGTTTCACAGTATTGCACGCTCTCATTCCTGGCAGGGCTATCGTTTTTACTCTTTCCTACCTGACAGGCTTGGCATCTCACAGTAGGTCCCTGTGAAATTTTGGGCAGGATGTTATGGGCTGGCATCGAAGCAGCGGAGCTCCGTCTCCATCACCGCCTGACAACGGCGCCTGTCGACGGCGCCTGTCCTCTCCTCTCCACCTTGTGTTTTTCTGTCTCTCTTCCTGATAATTTGTGACACCCTTTCCCGGTAGCCTCAACCCTCTCCCAAACGCTGCCTTCCCTGTCTGTCCCTAATGAGCCTTTTTATGGCGTTTTTATGTCTAACCGCAGATGCTGAATGTATGAATTTATGAATCCCAATAAGCGGTGGGGGGGAAACTCCTTTAAAAAGCAACATCTTGCACTGACCTCTCCCGGGGCCTCTTAAAGCCGGACGGCATTGAGGAGTTAAAAGCCAATATTTTCATTACTGGCCCACGCAGCTAAATAATCGCAGCACAACCTGTATGCCAGGGCAACCCGCCCCAATTCTCAGACGATTAAGGCGGAGCTTTGCACACTGTGCATCTAAAGAAATGAGGCTCGGTGTCTCCTCCCACGCCAACACCCGTCCTGGGGCCCGGGGTACCAGGGGCAGCAATGCCAACTGCCACCCCAAACCTCACCACATGGAATCGCCTACAGCTCCAACCTCGGAGAAAACCCTCAGTAAAGTTAAAGATCTCCTCAACACAAACCCACCCCTGTAGGTCTGTTTCACTTGACCCACCCGACTTGATTAATTTCTAGATTAATATCTCAGGCTGTCCATGCCTCCACGACTCGTGCCTATACATAAATTAGATGTATTTATCATTTACATGATTAACTAAGTATTTCACGGTCGTGTTCCGCTAAAAAGCAGCACTAGGAATGGCTGCGTGATTCAAAACTGGACAGCAGAAAAACAAAGCGCTGGGGACTGTGGTACAGTAACCTTTAAACCAGCAGCACCATTTAACTACGCTAACTATTAATGCAGGCACGGGGAAGCAGGCCAGGCCCTTTGGTACAAAGTCCTTTTTTATCAACCGAATATTCAACACAAAAACAGAGGCATTCTATTCGCTCCCTTCGCTACTGAGCAAATAAATATTACTCGCAATGTTTCTGCCTGCTGTACAGGCCTGGAGGAGATGGCTAAGGTGGCGAGCACACGTCCCTACAAGTGTGCACGCACACACGCCCCTGAACACACATCCGTGCTCACTGACGGATGCAGGGAAATGTCAGTAAAGCCTGCCACACACTCCATGTGGCCCCCCTCCCAGAAATGCCAGATGTGACATCAAAGAAGCCAGGGATGTTTTTAATTCCTCCCCCGTTTCCCTCCCCCATACAATGCGAAAGGTCAGCTTTGGATCATTTTAATATTGATCGCCCTTCAGCACACGTTCACAACGCCAGAGGAAGCCAAACCCACCAATATCCCGCCATCCCCCCTCCTCTGTTTCTCTGTTGCTCTCCCTCTTCACCTTTCTACCCCATCTGTCCATCTTTTCCTGCCTTCTACTCTGACACTGCCAGTCTCGTTGTCTTCCTCTACTTCTCTTCCATGCTCTTTCTCTCTCTCCCTGCCCCCATCTTTCTGCCTCTGTCCTTCTCTTAGCCATGACCATGATCTCTTAGCTAGTTAATATTTCCAATTATATACGTATAATACGTATTTCCTTAACACAAATACCCAGCAATCATCTGTATGTCCCAGATCACTCCCTTTTCATCCCTCTCTCATTTACCCCTGGTATGTTCCAATCCCACTCCCCCGCTCAGACTCAGCGCTAATGACCTCACAATTACATCCTAGATTGATCCTCTTCCAGAGGCGTGTCAAGTGCTGAATGCGTGATACGGCTCACTCTCCTCTGAGGTTGGTGAAAATGAGGAAGAAAGGAGGGCTTAATATAATACGTCAACGAGCCAGAGAGTAACAAGACGTACAGCTCACCCATCACAGCCGACAGCTGTCAGAAAGAGACCTAAGAAGCCACTTCCTGCATCTGTCATAGGCTCCACTCCAAAACTTTAATGGCCTCCCAGTTTGTCTTATTAGGTGATAGAGAAAGCAGACAGGCCCAGCTGAGTCGTGTCATAGGTCTGTGATTCTTAGGTGTGGGGGTGGGGGCAGGAGGGTTTGCACAAGAGCTCCACCTGTGTCAGAGTGAAGGAAAGCCCCCAGTGGGTCGAGACAAGAGATCCATCAAAGCCAACTCACATCTACACCCTGCGCATGACTCAGGTGGCACCGCGGGCTAGGATTGGCACCAGAGGGTCCCGTTCGGGAAAGAAAACAACAGTGCTGGCACCTCACAGGGCTGGAGATGCTATAAGAGCCGGATGACGCCATCACCGCCGTGGGTTATCTCGTGCTTTTGACAAGAATATGCCTGTAATCTTAACGGAGCTAATCAATGAGAAGAACTCTGCTCCACGCAGTGTGAGTCCAGCTCCTCCACAGCGCTCAAGGCAGCGCTCTGGGGGTATGTGCCGCCGGCAGCTGGGATGATCTCTCCTGGAGACGCGCCTAATGAGCCTCTCCTGGAGGCATTCAGAAGGATTAGGCAACGTAGTATTGGGTCAAATCCAAATTAAATGGATTTGACAAGAAATACATAGGTTATGCCT
>JAODKE010000041.1:4190228-4208333 GCA_026779605.1 Mormyrus hasselquistii
ACCGCCCCCCCTTCCCCCCTTAAACAGGCGGGGGGTCCCCCGACGGGGGTATGGGGGGGAAAAAAAAAAAAAGGGAAATCCTTAAAGGGGGTTGGGGGGGGGGGGGGGGGGTGGGCGCTGCTTAGCCCAAATTAAGTTGCCAATCTAAATCACTAAACTGATATTGAAAAATCCCCCCCCGAAGAGTCTGTCATCTGCTGTGACATTTTTAAGGGTTGGCCCAGGTGACTGTCCTTCCCCTGACGGCCCCCGGTTCGAACTCCTGTCCTGCGTAACTTCCCGAGCCTCTGAGTATGGTGGAAACATGCATCCATTGCGGATATCGCATCTTCCACTCTGGCAGCCATCCGCTGCAGCCAGGCTTGATTCCAGGATTTTTTAATGCAGGGGGCATAAGAGGGGCTGAAATTCATGCAGACGGGCCAACCTTATCTTTAGCCAATCATATGTTTGAAATCCAATGGGCCAATCATCTTTCAGCAGGGACCAGTGTCCCTGTGGCCCCACCCCTGTAAGCAACCCTGGCTGCAGTTGAGCCCAATCCATCTCTAGCCTTAGATGCTGACCTAATCACGCTCCATCTTGCACATGACATTAGCCATTCCTGCTGTTACCTTCAATATTACTCTGTGGAACCCCCCTACCAATAACCAGAGAGCATTACACAGCACATTGGGCAAACGATCTGCATGTACAGTATGATGCTGCGATTCAGGCCTGTTTACGCCCTAATGTTACAGTACATTCCGGACACTTGGAGCTGACTGTGCCAATCATCACCTGCTGTGACTGGCTTTGGATTGTGGGCGCCTACACCCTCGGAGTCGCCAATAACGAAAAGGAATTCATGGCTGTCACCGCCTCGATCAAAGATGCTAACTAGAAATATTTTATTCCGAAGAAGTTTTTGAACACTGGTAATTATGGAAGTATTTGTGTTTGATTGGCCACGGCGACTCCAGTGCATGCATGAATACAGACACTGATTCTAACTGGCTGCCGTTAAAACGCGTTTCGGCAGCTGTACAATGTTTCATGTTCCTGTTGCGTTTGAACGTGTCGAAGTGCAGCGGCGTTTTCTGCGGCATTAAGGCACTGGGGGGAGTGCGCTAGTCATGGGGGGGGGACACGGTGCTGTTCACCCTCCCCCAATAGGACATCAAAATGGTGCAGTATGTACATACGCGTGTCACTTATGGACACTGTGGCAGGGTCGCTTTAATTAATGCGCAGGGTCTCGGATAAAAAGGGGCTTCAACGGACCTCATTTGAATTTTAACCACTGCCCCTAGTGGACGACCACAGCATTGTAGGAAATAGTAGGGGCCAATAACAACTCAAATAGCTCAGGGATCATGTTAATGTGTCGCGGGAAGTCATTTTTAAAATATTTAAACGTTAATGAGACACTTTAAAAATCAAACCCGAACGATGAAAATGGCCACCACCGAAAATGATTCGGGCACAAAAACACGCGGCCTCTCCAGCTCCACTGTGCTGCCATTGTGCGCCGTAAATTGCTCTCTCTCGCTCTATTTTTCTCCCGCTCGCTCCGAATGTCTCAGGTTCTAAGCGCCCCCCCCTGGCATTTGCGGTGAATGGTGGACCTCTCCGTGAACAAAGGCGGGAAGCCGGCCGCTGATGAAAATGGAGGACGCTGGGCGCTTTCCCACCGGGGTGCATCCCCCGTTCTTTTCAAGTAATGAGAGGCTGAAATTCCCAGCGGAACTCGGGGAAAGATCAAGATCGGCTCTCGTGGCTTTTAACACTTCAGTGCGGAGTTACAGAGGAGCTTAAGAGGAAGACAGCTGAGGCAACACGGAATCAGACAGACCCCATTCCCATGCTAGTCTCACTACTCAGCCCGTATGGCACACAACACAACTCCAAAGGACCCCGAGAGTGACACGCTCGCTGCAAACTTACAACTCCGCACTTTGAGTGTGTTTACTATACACCAGAGCATTCACGGTTAATCCTAGAGCTGACAGTCCATTCACTGTAGCCTTAAAATTACTTTTGATAGTTAGTGTGACTGCTATACCCTTGGAAATAGGCTTTTCTGTGCCATTGTATGAGAAACACCAAGCTGTAAAAATGTTATGCGAGTATCTGCAGTATATGTAGTATTTGCAGGTTAAAATTCACTGATGTTCTTCAGGTTAGATAGCTTCCTGGGTGGAACAGCAGGATGTCCCGCCCCGCTCACCCTACCTCCTGGGACTTGTAGTCCCTGGGGTTGAAATTCACAGCATCACACTCTATAGGTTATGAGTGAAGTCACACCGCTACCATGCAGCAACAAGGTGTGACAGCGAGCTGGACCTGCGGACACACGCCGGGAGTGTGATTCCCAGCTAGCTGAAGCACATGTTGGGACTCCTGACAGCCAGGCCCCCTGAGCCCAGGTTCCACTCGAAAGAACTGCGCCCCCCCTGCCACGTGGGGTTTTAAATGTGGGGAATGTTTACGGGAGAATGATTCAGACGACTTGTTTAGAAAAACACTCTTGTCTTAATGCAGCTGAAAAACTTGGCTGTGCCCTTCAAATACACATATGGTACACTGAACGAAATATAGCGATGATATAAATATATACAGTAGCTGTGAATATTTATATAGTAAGATGGTTAATGATATACACTGGGCCTGGAAACTCCTTTTAAAAAGACATTTTAATTATTATAATATAACATATTTATCATTACAAAAAATTTCAATATTAATAACATCGTTATACTACTGGTCTAGCCCATCATCTTGCAGCGGCCTAAGCCCACTGTGTGCAACAGAGGCGTGAAGCTTGTAATGGAAGGAGAAGTTGATGATAATGTATTTTTATTCATTTAGCTACATACAGGACAGAGATACCAACAGCAACAACAAGAAAAAATTGCCTAAATTTGTGGTGTGAATTTAAAATTTCAGGTTTTCGAGAGTCACTATATCGTCACATCCTTCAGTCATATTGAAGACATTATTTCAGTACTTTCTTACTGACTAGTTTAAGGCATTCTGCCAAAATGGACAAATTCACGGAAGTCTGCCCCTAGTGGCAGGTTCTATGTTCAGTGACAAGGGGCATTTAGCAATGATAATAATAATAATAATAATAATAATAATAATAATAATAATAATAATGATGATGATGAGGAAACGCATGTTAGATGACTGATACAGTCAACTATTATACTCTTAGGGGTTAGTAACACAGCAAATGGCTGTGTTAAAGGCAAAGCAAAAAGATAAAAGATATGTGGGATACAAAGATGACTGTGAGATCACTGCAAGGTCACTGCAAGGTCACCGCGGTCACTGCGAGGTCACTGCGAGGTGTCGAGTTTGAGGCTGCCGTAAACATACATGGCGTCCCCCAAGCCAACACTGTACATACATTTCATGCATTTATCAGTTGCTAAACTTTATGTGCGTCGTCTGCGGCTTTTGCGAAACTCCCAAAAAAGTTACGTTTAAGCTCTTATTTTGTTCCTGTGATTTGTTGAAACCGCGGTGGCAAATGCCACAAGGGTTAGGGCTGCAGCCTACGCAAATCTACGAAAACACAAACATGGGTTTTTACTGTGGAATATGTAAATATTCTTGAAATTCAAATATTATTAAAATAACAATATATAAGCAAAAATAGTATAATTATGTATAAATACACGCACATGCAAACACACGTCATTTTTTTGTCGTGAAGGACCAGGTGAAAAGCATTGTGGTCCATGCGTTACAATCAGGACGAGTTGCCTATAAGGCAGTGAGTTACAGGGTTACCCTTGTTAAAAAAGTGACACCGAACAGTGTCGGTTAAAAACAGACATAAGTGTATAAATGTTAATACATGAAAATGCTCCAAATCCCAGTTTGATTTAGAGAATTACGCTTCATTACACAGTTTCGGGCCTCCACCTCAGCTGAAAAGCAGAGATTTCAAATTTACATATTCAGGACTGTAGGCTGTAAATTAGTCTGAAAATGTAATTATTATTAGATTTAGTTTAAGGAGGAGGGACTGTATCAAGGATGATTTTCCATTGGAGATATGTGAATACAAAATTAGCATACCTATAAGATTCTCATATTTCACTTTAACAATATTTACTGAGATCCACTGTTCCGATGAGGAAAATCTATAAATAGTGCCATTTGGAACACTGTTCTAAGTCTCTCAAGAAATACGGAACGGCTGCTGATGCTGAAATGAAAGATTTTCTCGGCCTAAAGCTAAACACAATTATCTGTAGACATGTGCAGACAAACAGGTGCACTGTTCCGAATTGCGTCTAATCTTCTGTTTGGGTGTCCTTTTCGCTTCCTGTCTTATTGCGCCGTGACCTCAGCTCCCATGCAGTAAATAAACCCCATCAGCCCTGCCGGCTTCCAGATGCTGCCGGAAGCTGAGGGACCTGCTTTTGGAGAAATATTTTTGGTTCTTTTATTCCTGCGTTTAGATAATGCTTCTGATGCTCCAGTAGGCTTCTCCCAGGGTGTGGGCTGGGAGGAAGGGCTATGGAGGCCCTGATCGGGACACCCCGAGCCCACCTTGCCAAGAACCATGCTCGAGGCACCGCGGTGCGCCGCTCATCGGCCGACGATGCTGCCGGTTCCCTGGAGACGACGGGGCGAGGGGGATAAAGCCACAAAATAAAAACCAAGACACCGGCGAGATGTTTCCACCAAAGACTGCAGTCTGACGATATGCTTGTTTGTTGCATGCGGCATGGTTTCTACAGAACAGAGCGACACTTTCCCCCACCACAGATAAGACACACACCGGCCGTTACATGCCAGAATGCTCACTGGCACCATTAGCTGAGGTTTATGACAAGAATTGAGTTTGAGAATTAAACTGGGGGATTGTAGAGGGTCTGGAATGACTCTGGCAGATCAGGAACCAAGCCAGCACTCATGCTCTTGCTCGTTCCAAAATGACCATAAGTCGGCTAATTGATTTAATTGGTACACAGGTTGGGACAGTGAGTGACAATGAGTCACGCCTGTAAGTGTACTGTATTGCTCAGTGCCCTGGTAATGATGGAAAAACGCCTCCTACAGGTCAGCTGACAAAACAGCAACGCTCAGAACAGTCTTGTTTTAATAATGCGTTGCTAGACAGCGTCAGGAACCTGTCACACACTGCAGCGTCTGGATCCAGGCTTCTGAATCACCGTGCGGTGAATCCGTTACAACGCAGGCAGGAAGTGAGCATGGCATTATGTCTGCCAGTCGCTGTGCTGTTTAGTGATTGTGCTACATGTTAAAATAATTAGCGACTGAGTGAATTTATGCCGCTGGTGTAAACTGCATAACTAATTGACAGCAAACACCATGTGTGAGCACAAACATGTGCTGCTTGCATATTGTTCGTAAAGATATGTGGGTTACGATGACCAGAGCCTTGCCTTTGCCCTCTTGTAAACAAGGCCAACTCCCAGGATTCCATGCTGTTCTCCTTCCAGTCGCTGCACAAGAGAAAATTCCTGCGAGTTTTAGAGTGTCGTTTGCTCACAGAACCATCAAGTTTGCTCATTAAGTCAAACCGAATTAATTTGCGGTGATTAAAATAAAAGCGGACAACAGGCAGAATGCCACGGCAAAACCGCAACTGATCACAGCCTACAACCCGCTCGAAACCCGACGAAAAGTGGCCTTTGTCTGCAGAATGCGGCTATAAATGGAGTCGCAGTAGCTATGAAACAGACGACCTATTGTTTATACAAATGTATGGATGTTTCAACGGGTATAGCTACATATTCAATGCCAGAAGGGAAACATATTTTACCAACATATACATGCAGATTTCTGGTGACTAGCAAGCTGTTTGCCTCCCAGACTTAGTCCTTGGGTCTTGCCCCGGTACAAATGCTCTGCGGTCATTAAATGGTGAAGACAGCAGTTAGAGGCCTGTCCAGACTTTTGCTAGTTCTGTTCCCGGTGTCCTATTGATCATTCCGGCTCTTCTGGGTCTGATCTCTCAGCGGTAAATCTCTTTTATGTATTGCACAAGAAGGTGTTTTGTTCCCACCCATTTATAACCCTGTGCTGGGAGATCATTGATATTCCTAGGCAGCGCCGAGACTCCGTTGGGAATGTTGAGTTTGATCTAGCAGGCTGCTGCGTGTCAGGAAGAGAGGAGCGCATGGGAGCAGCTGTGGACACTCGGGAGGGATCTGTCTCTCATCCCGTCTGAATCCTTAATTATCCTTCTATTCAGAAGATGTCATTCTTTTTTCTTCCTTTCATTCACAGTTTTAGGCGAGAAATGCTTGTGATATATTTCTTACCTTGCTTGTGTGTAGCTTTGGACCAAAGCGTCTGCTAGACGAATTCATGTAAATGTGGGAAAGACCTCTTCTCTTACTATATAAATATGCAGAGCTACTACACTTTCTCTTCTGCATTTATAGTGTGGGATTAACCAGGTAGAGAAGAACGGAAACATAGATCCACGGTATAATAATTGTCAGGCTGAGAAATGGAGGTCCTTCTCTGCGCTGACTGGCATGATGAGCTGCAGTCTCTACTGTTATGGGTGTCAGATGTTCGGGGGAACGGCCTGCAATGCCTGTCATCGTGGCCCGAGCGCAAATCTAATTACAAACTTTCAGCTGGCCCCTGAAAAGAAACGCCCAGCCGGATAGAAGAAAAAGAGGAGAAGCTGTCAGCTTCGAATGCAAAATCACAGGCTGGGCCGTATTCTTCGATTCCTCCGATCTCAATGATTAGCCGGATGCCGAGACGCAAATCAATTTCCTCTGTTCTTCAGCTTCAATGCAGAATCAGCTCTTGGGGAGGGACGATATCCGCACTTAAGGCGCAACTTTTAATATATCAGAAAATGGCGTAAAATTGCAGTCTGGGTGTCTGCATCAGATAGGCCGCTGGGGCCCCCGTTCCACACAGCAGGACGCTCTCGTAGTTCGGGGGCGGCATTGAAGACAAGCCCCCGTGAAAGCTGCTGGCCAAACTCCTGCCGTGCTTTCATCTCTGCAAACCCCCGGAGCACAGAAAAACAACAACACTGGGGCCCCTCTAAGCTGTCCCCAAAATTATGTGGGCGCACACAAACACACCCCCCCCCCTCAACCCCCCCGAATTTTACCTTGCCTGAGATGCATGAGGCGTTATTTTTTTTACGTCTGCGAGAGAGAACAAAGTCTGTTTAATGCTCTGTCACCTGAATTTCTTTCTGTGTTAAGCTGAGTGAATGAATCCTCCCTATTATGTTAGGTCTATTACACTTATTACTATTTAATTATACTAAGCCACGTGTAATAGAATTCCTATAGAATTAATAGCAGGACAATATATGGGAAAAAATGATGGCTATGATTTTCACAGTGTGACAAAAGCGGCCACATCACCACCAGGCACCATCAAATGTGGACTAGAAAGATAGGGCTAGGCTGAAGAGATGAAAAGCTTGGAATAAAGCAAGTTGCTTCTCAAGTCTTTGTCCAAAAAAGCAAGAGTCTGTGCAGACTTTGGGTTTGTGCCATGAGCCACGTCACCGTCCGCTGGGGGGGGAATTGGGTACATGGTAGGTCCCCCGATTGATGTGAAGAGCTGTCCAACACCAAAAATGGCCCTGTTCACATTCCGGCTGGCAGCGCTTCTCTGTGTGGGCCTGCCTCCGTCCTCCTCGGCACCGCGGTGACCGCTATGTTCCCATGACGAGGCGACGAGGCAGCGGCGAGTCAGCGATCAGGGTGACGAGTCACCGCTTAGCACAACAGCAGTGCCGGGCGAGCCGCTTGGCCGATGCCTTCTGCTCTTGCCCCGTCTTGACGCAGAAATACTGTGCTCAGAAATGAACGCATTAAGTGACGTTCGGTGCGGCTCCAGCCTCTCCTTACCGAGCCTCGGTGCTGGGGAGTAGCTACGCTTTGTTGGATGCTGGAGGTTTTAACTCTGCTGCAAGACTGATTCAAAGCAATCAATACCACAGCACTGATGCTATGTAATGACCGTTAATGGCGGGGAAACAAGTACGGCTCACTGTCAAACAGCAACACTGACAACCTCAACTCTCAAACACCGACGGCAAGAAAGATCCCATTGATGCTTTTATTTCCCCTTTATTTCATTTTGAGAGTGTCGTTCTTTGTTTTGTTTTGTTTTTTTGCTACCCTGGTCTAAATTCTCCTAGGAATTAGCTAATTTGGATGTTCAGGAACGCAGCCTGGCAAATGACCCATTAAAAGCAGCGGTAGGGATCCTCAGAGAGGAATAACCAAGCCGTTTGAGATAGGCCGCACTGCAATCAGCCTCACTGAAAAGGAAAGGCGCAGAAAAAAATCGAGCTCTTCACAGCGGCGGCGGGCTAAATGGCTGTCTGGTGGGTATTTCTCTCTCTCCATTTTCCCGGTGCTGTCATTATGACAAGAGCTTGGTTAAGCTCGGCCCTGTTGATGTCTGTCACATATTTAGCTACACAGAATGAGCTTCTGAAGGTCACAAACTTGCCCTCAAGTCTAATTAGACGACATTCACTCGGCGGCGCTTTGCTAGCGCCTACCCTCGTTAGCGATTATATGCCACAACTAAAAGTACGATGGGAAAAAAAAAATGATCACAGCGGAAAACCGGTGAACCAACAAGGTGACAATCAAAGAAAAGAAACCTTTGGAAACAGTTAAAAAACAAAGAGTCTGAATGGCATGACTTTCCTTAAAGACTTTCATTAAGGTAAGCAGCTAACCTATGCTGTGCCCCTGGCTTTGGATAAGGTTTAATCAGCTAGTGCTAACAGTAGTAGCGCGTAGTACCAGCCAGAGGCATATGCAAGGGCGGGCCCACAGGGGCACTGGCCCCAGCTGAAGGCCGATTGGCCCCAGGAGTACCCCCTCCCCTGTCACTCAGTGATTCAAAACATATCATTGGCTACTGATATGACTGGCCCCATTGTATGAATTTTAGCCCCCTGGTACAAGCATATCTGATTGTGATTGTTGGTCTTGCATGTTTTCGCCGTGTCAAGGTGGGGAACTCACCAAAAACATGCTGAGGCTACCAAATTGCCCATAGATGCATATGTGGGAGTGACTGATGTGTGAGTGTGCCCTGCAATGGGTCGGCCCCCCCATCCTGGGTTGTTCCCTACCTTGCACCCCTGCATAGGACATGAAAATAAGTGGGTGGATGGATGGATGGATTTTGGGAATGCTGTCCTTCCACCAGCCTGACAGGTTCCTCACCACACAAAAGTCCTAATTATTAAAATTAACTCCCTTGTCTGTTTTGGCTAAACAGGGATGTTCAGGAAGCGAAAAGATCACTTCAGTACCCAGCAGTCATTTTTGATTGTTTATTGTATGGCTATTGTTCTTCAGAATGTTATGAATGGAACAAGTGTCATCTGTGAATAATAGCAACACATTGTCATACTCAGACAGCACACAGTCCAGGCAAAAAAATACTTTAAAAATACAAACGGGGAATCATCTAAACAAGCATAATGTGTTGAGGAGAGAAAAACCTCAATATATCTTCAAATTCAAACAAGGAAACCGATGTTTAATATTCCACCAGGTAGCCTGTCCGTTTGAAACAAGTTTTCGAATGATTTAACGACAGTTCAGCTCATACTATATCAGCTGTAGTGAATATTCAGAGGAGTAAATGATACAGATAATTGGGTACTAATCTGAACAATTAATTCTATTGGTTGGAATGAAAACCCACATGCAGTACAGGCGTGACATGCCATTTCGGGGCAATTTATGTGCATGAGACAGACGGTGGGCCCCCGTAACGGTCTTGGGGGTGGATACCAACTTGTGTGGGAACAGGAGCTGCTGGAGACAGACCACAAGAGACCAGTTAAATGGCAAATGCCTCACCGGAAGCCCAATTTAAGCGGCCGTTCAATGTGACTGTACCAGCTTTGCTTCTAAGGGTGAAGGTATGTAGGAGCAGGAAAAACAACTTTGCACTCTTATAATATGTGTTTCTGTACCACTGGCTCAAGGCAAACGCACGACTACTTTGTATATTCAAAGCAGATGTCTATTGATCTATTACATTCGAACAAGATCTTTGGGTGTCGTGCTTTTCTGGGAAATCCGTTTTTGTCCCATTCGAAAAGTCTTCAGTCTCAAAGAGGTACATATGTTCAAGCACTGAGCTCATTGACGGGTTAATAAATCAATCCAGGGCTCGAAAGTAATTTTCTCATAAAGACTGCTCTACCAGGGATGGACATAACTGGAACGCAAATACGCTTTCACCTTTAAAAACGATTGTGGTAACAGTGTAATTCTAGAACAAATTCTAAGGATTCTTTGTTTTTGTGGTAATCACCCAGGAACCCACCAACGTTAATTACATATATTAATGTACATACTGTATGTACTGATCTCTAAGTCGTACTGGAGGGAGCCAAGCGCATAAGTAGATGTAAATTTAATGTGCTATTTTCATTTCAAATCCTCGCGTTACAGCTCAAATTACAGACATTTTATCATACGCATACAGCTTGGGCCAAACATGTTAGGCACCCCTGTATTATCTTAATTCGACAGGAAAAACTTATTCATTCATTCATTGATTAACTCATAGTTTGCTGGGAGCCTGGCAGAGAGAAACTTCAGACCATCACAGCTCATAACAGATCACACTACCCAGTAGAGTCATTATGATGACGATTATTATGATAATTATTAATATTAGTCTTATTCCTATTATTATTATTATTACTGGTGTAATATTAGCCCTGATAAAACCCCTAAGCTGCAAATCGGCTACAGAGCTGTACCTTGTCACCACTGGATATATGATGAATAGATTTTGGCTTCCTGCCTTGGGATTTCACTGAAGACCTCAGTGGACTTTCCTACTGTGCTGCCTCCCACCCAAATATTCCGCCCCAGCAAACGTCTCTCCCTGAGTGCCCCCACCAGCCCCCCCCCCCACCCCCGAGAAATGACACATCACATCTCCAGTTCTTCTTCAAAGCCAAAGACTTCGTGTACATGGATATCGGTAGCAGACACGTGGCAGATGTCGAGTGGAGGCGCTAGTGGCGTGTTTGCGGAACGCAGACGGGTAGCAGAAGCGGAGTGAGCGCTTTACGCGTGAATACGGCGCTCGAATTATCCCCTCAGACAAGAGGGCGCCGATTTGTGGCCTGTTCTCATTTTGGTGAAGGATGACAGAGGGCACAGTGGAATGTAAAGGCAAGAAATATATGTGCTGGTACCAGCTTGGATGGCGGTGGCTTGTGGGTTCGTACCATGGCATGTACTGGCGCCGCATCCTGGCCGACCCCGACCCTTCCTGGAACAGGCTCCACCCTCCGTACTGGATAAACAGTTGGATGGGTATACGATTGCAGGATAATGTCTACCCCATTACACTTCAATGCAGGGCACCCCCTGGAGGCTGCTGTGTCTGTAATCTGTAGGTTGCGGGTTCGAGACTCACTACTGGCCAAGTGATTTTACATTGGGCCCATAAAACAGGGAGTATCTGACCCTGCTTAAAAAAAAAGGGGTACATTGCTTTCGATAAACGTGTCCGATAAACGAAACGCACAGCTTCCCCGCCTCAATGCAACCCCTGGCGTCTATTGTGCCATTGTGTGCCCATTCAGCGGCTGGTCCGCTTCAGGTAGCTTAATGCGCAGTACTGTGGGTGGGTGCTTCTTTTGAAACACCTTTAATACTAATGTGGCCTTTTATGTTGCCGTAGAAAAGTCACAGCGAAGGGAGAAGGATCATTTTCCCCAACTTTTTTGTTGCTATGAAACCCAAACTTCACTTAGAAAGGAAGTCGTCTATTACTTCATTTTTCATGTTAAATAAAAATGTACAACCAGGCAAATTTAAATGATAAAGAACTGATAGGCCCATTTGCTAACATCCATACACATTCTGGCTGCTTGTTAAGCAGAGTGGGGCAGGGAGCCTGTTATAAGCAGAATATGGAACATGGTAACTGAACAATCTATACAAATGCTTGTCTGTCACAGACACGCACTCAGGCCATTTTGGAGATGTCGATTTTGGGCTGCATGGAGCAGGGGTGGGATTTAAACCTCCAATGCCCCGGACCTGTCAGACATCGATGAGACCCGCTGAGTCACCATGACACCCATATCTGCCCGTCCATCCCTGTCCTATGTGTTCTTTCCCCATTTGGCCAGCAGGTGGCACTGGCCATCCCGTTCCTTCTATCATTGTACTGGTCCCTAGTGTGTTTCCCCTTTTCCCTGGCCCAATGCATAGCTCAGTAGGCTGAGCATGTGGCACCGATGCTGGCCTTAGACCTGCCTTACCATTTGTTTATTTTTGGGTTTTATTTTATCCTTACCTTTTCGTTTTTCCTTGTCTTTCATGGTTTACCCTTGCGCTCCTCTTTTGCTTGATCCTGCCTGTGTCTTGTTGTCTAGTTTTATTTAAAGTCTAGTTTGTTTGTTTTTTGGTTCTTAGTTATTCCTTGTGTTAGCTTTCAGTGTTTCATAGTGTTCAGTGTTTGGAGTTTCCTTGTTCTGTGATTAGTTAATCGTAATCCACCCCACCTGTTTCTAGTTAATCATGTTCCCCTTGATTAAGTTGATTACGAGTTACACCTGTCCTTTGTTTGCCCTGATTCCTTGTGTGTATTTACATGCCTGCCTTCATCCTGCTCCTCAGTCTGCCGTCGTCAGTGTTACAGTGTGTTTGTTCCTCTGTTCTCCTGTCTAGTTCTATTCCCTATGTTGTTCTGTAGTTCCGTAATTGTGCTTTATCTCACGGTTTTAGTTTATCTGGTAATTTTGCCTGTTTGTTTCCTGACCCGCTTGTGGTCCTTTCGTTTCGTAGTTTTGCCCTGTGTGCTCATTTTCTTGAATAAACCCCTTGTTTTTCTTGGAGCCGCAAGTGGATCATCACCCTCGTCCCCCCCCCCCCGTGCCATGCCGCGCCGCAACAGCTAACGAAGTCATCTAAATGAATGAATTCCTTTGTAAATAACGACACGTTAAAACGTGACACCTCAAGGCAAAATTTCATGTGGAAGTATTACCAAACAGTTATAATGAGATCTCTGATTACTACAAGAAGCTACTTAATTATAAATGTTCTGCCGCATTTGCGTTTAAATTTATTTTAAAGCCGAACTCTCAGATCAGTCAGTAAAATTCATTTAAAATGGAAAAGACAAACACAGTTATTAAGCTTCTGTACCCGTGCTCAGAAGGTTGGTGGTTCAAATCCTTCGATCTGCAGAATAGTTTCCTCACCACCTGGTGCCTGAGCGAGGCCCTTAACTAACCCCCCACCCCCCCCACCCCCCCAAATGCTCCAGGGGCACCAGATAAATGGCCTGACCCTGTGCTCAGACTCCGAGCAATGTGTATGAGTCTCAGAGGACAGCAAGATGAGATATTCACAAACTAAAGAATTTATATGTACCTGTACTCCTATTTGTACATATGGGAAATGCAGCATTATTTCAGTTCAATACACTCAGCAGATCAGTACAAACATTGCTGCAGAGGCCATATTCCCATAGCGTCATTCTAGCTGTTTTTATTTTTGCGATTATTTTTGCACCATCACTGTTATGCGCCATGTTAATCAGCTCCCTCACTCCTCAGACCCCCCCATGCACACTTTTACCATCCACGCATGCTGGCAAGTTAGACATCGGGCAAATTCCAGTTCATGAACAATCTCCATGGCAGATCTAACACCTCAGCCCAAAAAAAAAAGCTGTTCCCCAAAATATATATTTTAAAATTGGGTGGATTTGTTGCCCCATTGAAAGAAAAACAGAACTGCAGTCAGTCCATGTCCCGTGGATGGGAGGAAATGGCCGCACGGTGAATCTGGTCCCAGCTTAGGGACTCAGGATGGGAATGCCGGCGTGTATTGGCAGTTAAAACACAGACAGAGCATTTTCAGGCTCACTTCAGGGGGATTCCTTTAATTCCTCCTGAAAAGCCACCCCCCCCACCCCCCCAAGCTACACTTCATCACATCCCAAAATCTACCGTCACATTTGTAACTTGCTTTGACTGCTCCAGTGCCTCTGCATCATTTTCCTGCTGTAATGTACGGCTATACTGTAAATAAAAGCATGTATTTATAAATAAAACCTAGATCGAGTTCTAGAATCTTTCTATCCTTCACCATCTTAATCGGACCACAAATAGATGCAAAGATGGACTGAGTGCGCTAATCCCACAGGGGCTATTAAGGTTTTCATTGTAGCAAAGGCTGCTTTCTTGGCTCCTTGGCTCTCCGTCTGCTTGGTATTCACTGTTTACGAGGGGAAACCGATCAGCAGTTAAGCTGCCGTCCCTAGATCTGTCAATCAAAGATCCAGAGACGGTAAAACAGGAAGTAAAGAACTGGCTGTTACCTTTAAAATGCCCTCTGGCCCCAGCTACTAACGACTCCATAAGTTATATCAGCATCACTGCACGTGCTAGTAAGACATAACGTCCTTTAAATACCAGTAAAAAAAAGTACTGGGACATCTGGCTACTGGAACATTCTAAGATCAGGTCTCTGTGTGGTCCAGTCAAGTTCTGCCACACCAAACTTGCCCAACCGTGTCTTTATGGACCTTGCTTTGTACACTGGGGCTCAGTCATACTGGAATAGAAAAGCTTTTTCCCCAAACGCTTCCCACAAAGATGGAGGCATAGAAATGTCCGAAAAGTCTTGGTATGCATATCAAGACATTTTGGACATTTCTACGCTCCCAATACTTTTCCACATATACCGCGTGTGCAGTGCCCATGCACGTCTCACGAACGCACACACAGGTTCGCAAATCGTCTCCCACGCCACATTCTGCTGGGCCACAGAGAAGCAGACGTAGCTGCTAACATCCATCACGCGCCGGCCTTGCAGGTACGGTACGACCAAGCCCTCCACAATGTCACAGCTCATTACCTAGAAAATGAAACAAATGGAATGAGGCTGGGGGTCTCCCCAGGCCAGCCCCATAATGTTTGCAGAAAAAGTTCCAAATTGCATCCCCTAATAAAAATAATATCCCTCTTTCCGTTTTGGGGCGTGTTAGTGCTGGATCTGGTACTGTGATGCTGCTCCACTTGACCCTTTCTGTTCCTGACTCTTAATACGCATTGCAAGAGAAACCCCCCCCCCCCCCCCCACCCAGTCGGATTCAATCAAATTTATTTCACTCATCACCCGAAGAAAATAAGCCCGTTGCATTTATATTGACTGACATATTTATATATGAGACATTGTTTAAAATTAAAAAGCCACTCTCCTTTATCGGAATGAGACTTTGCTTTGAATCTTACTGGGTGTCTAAGGATTGGAAATGGACTGAAAATAGGTCTCCTGATTATACTCTGTCATTCCACGTTCAGTCTCTCCAGACGCTTCTGCTATGGTGAATTTTCCCTAAAAGGGAATCCCATCTCTTTCCTCATTCCAGTCCTTGCATTCACATGACTTTTTACTTCATGGCTGACAGAAGGCACTCAATGGTAAGTGCAAGAATCGCAATGTTGGCAAAATTTATTAAAAGAAGATAAAAAAAATGAATTAAAATACCGGATGATTAAAATGTATTAAACAACAGAAGGGTCTCATGTAAAAGCACGAGCGGAGAATGTATTTTGAATTTCATTGCATGTTCAGTTCGAAGACGGCGTTATATAACACTGTTACATGACCTGATGTACAAAAAAACTCTTTTACTTAGATAAGAGACCTACTGTTGCTGGAATGTCCAGTTTGTAAGAGGTGCGATGCAGCACCCTGACACAGGATAAGCGCGCGACAATGTTCATGGATGGCCGCATACCGCGATATCTATTCAGAGGCGGATCGCACAGAAGTAAGACGGGAATGTGGAGTGGCGATGTGACCCCCACCCCTCTGCGCTGACCCTCTCGCACCCCCTGCAATCAGCCTCTTAACAACGAGCACATGTCGCTCGTTTGATGGTTTGCCGCAAGACCAAATGAATCAAGAGCAGCTCATCAGCCGCTGTGTGGCGCTCAGTCACGCTGTAGCCGGTACGACAGAGGAGGAAGAGTAAAATGGTGAAAGGGGCCGATATTCGCTATAATAACACCACTGACCTACACGTAATTGGAAAATGAGTTTGTGGGGGTTGACGGTTCGGTGCCATGGTCATTGTTGCCTGTGGTGGGGGGGCTTGTCTAGCTCATCTACAATTGCCTTTCGGGAGCAGGTGCAAAACCCCCCCCCGGCCATCTCCACGGCTCCATTCTTCTCCCTTCGAAGGCCAGGGTGAATAAGCAGTGCGTGGTGAAGCAGGCGACAATGACTCACCGCCGGCTGAGCTACGGCGACGCTCTGCAGGCACGTGGGGATGCCGGAGCAGCGGGGGCGGCCAGGTGTGCCAGGGAATTGGGGACTGACAGGCAATCCTCAGCCCTTTGCATCAATAAAGCCCCCGGATTTAATTGCCGACTGACACGTGACCCATTGTACAGCACACAATGGTGCCGTCGCTGGCTTTGCCAAACCCCATTTGTCTCATATGTGCTTAAACAGTGAATTGACTATATAGGGTAAATATAACAGAACACACACTCTTATATGCAATTACTGCACACATGGCCTGTGTATCATCTCATTATATGTTTAAACCAAACAGATGGGGTTCAGTTTATGCTGTACTCAGGTAGGCGAACATCTGTTTCTGCAAACTATTGTTCCTCATTTCAGCGTCAACAAAGTAAACATATACGTTTGGAGAAACCTTTTGTATGTTTCATGCGATTTTTTTTTGTGGATAGACAGGTAGTCAAGAAAACAATGGACAAATCAGGAAGCTAATTTGCTAAATTTGAGTAAGGATGCTGGAAAAAAAATTAGTTTAAATTCTGCAAAGTAAAAAATTATGAGGCAGTTTAATTAATCATTGTAGTTACAGTTGCCTGTTTTGACAGATAATCATGTTTAATTCCAGCGGAATAACTTGCTCAAAAAACCAATAACAAAAGTTAATGACTGAGCTATTTTGTATTCTTACAAAAGGCATTACACTGAAGTCAAATCAAATCGTTACTTATTTACAGTTATTTACATATGCGTTAGAATTTAATTAATGCATTCCTGAATCTGTGAACAGTATAAAATCTGGCAGCAAATCATATTCCAAATAAACCTGAAATCTCTCTATCCATCTCACATTTAGCTAGCGGGCTTCCTTAGCCTTAGCCAGAAATCTTTCATCAGTTGAGGGGTGTCTTGCTTTACTTGTCTTTTTTTTAATTTCCCCAGTGTCCCCCAGCCCAGTACTTCCCAATCTGGTCCACAGGGACCTGCAGAGGTTTTTGTTCGCTACTGGGAATAGGGAGGGAGCAAAAATGTGGGCTGTCTGTGGGTCCCTGAAGACCAGGTTGAGAAACACTGCCCTAGTCCATCTACCATACTGCTTAAAGGAGTCTACACTTCCAAGTGACATGGACGTTTACAGAGGGCAAAATAACGATGGCATGTAGAAGAATCTAGGCAAGAAGAATCATGAAGGACCTTCTATACCAGGATATTGTTAAGTCCATCATAGCACCGAGCGGGCTCTCAGTAAGGTGATTTAGCTGTAATTGCAATACCGTATCCCTCCAGGGATTTGACGGGAATACTCATGTGTGGAGGAAACAGACTGAATTGTGTACAGAATGGTATTATGGGATGTTAGGGCCTGTTTGCTTTTTTTTTTTAACAGGTATATCCATTCATCATCCACCCATCTTCCAGATCCATCCATCCTTCTATCCATCCATCTTCCGATCACTTATGGGAGCCAGCAATGCAGAGGCCCTGGGGCGTCTCCCATGCAACATGGAGCACAATGCAAACATGTACTAGTATGTAGAAATGTACCCTCCCGGGCAACGAAACTGGCCCAAACCCAGAATTAAGCTGTTAATGTCTCAACAGCAAATATTTTGGAAAAATTCTGAACACCCAGACATTACAACCTATGTGTGTTTCTATGAAACGCTTAGATATTTACACGATTTTACCTTTGCGTATAAGCAGACTATGGAAGTGCACCTTCGGATTGTCATGAATGTAATTTTGTGTCACACAATGTATGTGAGTATATATATACACACATGTATGTGAGTATATATATATATACATGTATGTGAGT
>JAODKE010000041.1:4247299-4259670 GCA_026779605.1 Mormyrus hasselquistii
GGGGTGTGAGCTAACCCAGAGAGCCGGGGGTGTGAGCTAACCCAGAGAGCCTGGGGTGTGAGCTAACCCAGAGAGCCGGGGGTGTGAGCTAACCCAGAGAGCCTGGGGTGTGAGCTAACCCAGAGAGCCGGGGGTGTGAGCTAACCCAGAGAGCCTGGGGTGTGAGCTAACCCAGAGAGCCTGGGGTGTGAGCTAACCCAGAGAGGTGTGAGCTAATGGTGCTGCCAAGGAGCCACCAGCTTTCCTGTTATCCTGTTTCTGTCCAACTCGATTATTTTCTACAATGAGCCGTCCAGTCGTCGCCAGTGATTTACCCTAATCAACAGCCGGCACATCTGATTCGCTGTGGTTCACTATGCGTTTTAACTGAGACACACAGACATTGGCTTTTACCCTGGTAAATAAGCTAAATTATGCATAGGCTGCGTGCTTTGAAAAAGGGTATTTTCAGACTGCTTCCAGTAGGTTCCAAATACGGGACCATCTCAATTCTGCAAATTCTTCCATATCTATTGACTCCTCCGTATTGACGCTGGGAGGTGAAGCCATCTGCATAGCAAACCAATTCCTTCACGGTAAATCGCTATCCAGCTGTCTGTCTGCCTGCAGTAACCTCTTGGGTGATTCAGAGCCGTGTCCAGGAATGATGGGGCATTAATTCACCCCAGAATAGATGCCAGTCCATCACAGCGAGGGCACAGGAATGCACAGGAATGCGCAGAAATGCGCACGGTCGTCCGGGAAACCTCTGAGAGCCAGGTAAGGACTTGCATATTCGATACAGACAAAAAAATGCATCTGCGTGATTGAAAGTGCCACTCATGTACTCTTTTGACAGGCGTGGGACTAGCCTGACTGCACAGAGGAGTCAGTGGGTGGTTTCTCTCCGTCTTGTTTATCCGGACATCCCTTGGGAAGACCGGGGGAAATCGCCATGGTGAAACTTGCTTCTTCTGGTGCTGTGATCAGGAAAAATGTGTCGGGAAGTCCGCCAATTCGGAGAAGTGTATAAATCGTAATCTGGAAAGAGGGGATCATGACCCCCCCTCTGATATTATACAATGACGTATATATTCCCTCCTTCCCACCCCCAGTAAATCTGTCCCTTTGCCTATGGCCATCCTGTCTCCTCTTCCCCGAAGCTGAATTTCTCTTTTTTGCTGACCTGGAGGCGGTTCTGGGGGGAAGGGAGGGGGGTGGCATAAGAGGCCATAATTTATATAGAGGGGCCAATTGCCCAGGAATATATTGTAAATCGGTGAATGACTAGGGAGGGGACACTCAGGGGGCCAATCAGCTTTCACGGTTTTTCCGTGGCCCCGCCCTTATATGTACGGACACTGTATTTCGCTACTTATGGGTAATTCGGTTTTGCCAGTGCTGGGGGTCTCTTTGTTTCATGATTTCATGACACAATTCTAGGACGTCCACCTTTATTCATTACTATAACACCCTCGAGTGGACCCCCCCTGCTCCTCCCCACCCTGTTTTGCACAGCAAAAATTCAAACGCCACGCGTCTTTAATGGTGAACAGAGGTTGCTAACATCATGGCACCCAGATAAAGGAGTGGATCAGGAAGCTTCCGGGTGCTAGAACGGGCTGTTCAGAATCACCAAAGATTTAACGGATCTAAGAAGACAATACCAGCTGGGGAGGGAGGGGGGGGGCATAAGCTGAGAACAGTAGACTCTCCACCACGCAGCTGGAGACACTCTGTTGTGAACATGCCCTAAACGTTAGTGCCAGCAGTATGAAAGAGTGAATTAAACACCCCCCCCCCTCACATCCCACGTGTGGTGCACTCTGCAGTATTACATACTGTAGCTTGGCTACAAAATACAAACACCTGCAAACACAGAGAATCCTCTGACTGTAAAATACAACACCTGGCGGTTGCTCCATTTGGCGTAAAAAAGCATAAAAAACAGACTTTTAGCACGAATAACGCGAAATGGGGCTCACGGCTAGATCTGCTGTACCGTTTAGATTTTTTTGAGGCCATTTGAATTAATAACTAGCTATGGTCTGGAAGTGCTTCGGACATCACGTGGTGGTATCCTCGGAAACGATTCATCAGTCGTCAGCAGAGTCGCGCTGCAGAGGATGCTGCAGGCCCCGGTTACGGAAGCCCCGGTGATGCTTAGCGTACACCGTGACAGATGCTGGGCCATCCGCCGCTCTTCCTGGCCTGGGTCCCAGTGGTCTCTCGGTGATAATCAGCGATAATTCATAGTGCTGCTTCCCGCCGTCTTTCACAGCACAGGCACGATGAATCACTGCAAACTGGACATTGCGATGGCAAACTGACATTGACACGACATACTGAATGGATTCCGTCCTGCTTAGCGCCGTCAGGAACATTCACGTTTTCTACGACCCATACAGAGTGCTATACGATACCGCAATACAGCATAATACCTCCGTGTAAATTTGAACAAGACCTCTGAGAGTATGATTATGTAATGCATATAACATGGAGTGTTTAACATCAATAAATGGAAAAAATGTCAGCAGTTTTATTGGCCAGCGGCAAAAAGTAATATAATTCACTTTTATACTTTTTGTTAATGCATAAGTTGTACGAAAATATACACTCACTGGCCACTATATTACTGTAGGTACACCTGTTCACCTGAATGTTGAAGAAAATATCTAATCAGCCAGTCGTGTGTCAGCAGCACGATGTATAAAATCATGCAGATGTAGGTCAGGAGCTTCAGTTAATGTTCACATCAAACATCAGAATGGGGAAGAAAGGTGATGTAAGTGACTGTGAACGTGGCACGTTTGATGGTGCCAGATGGGCTGGTATGAGTATCTCAGACACTGCTGACGTACTGAGATTTCCGGACACAAGCATCCCTAGGGTTTACATAGAATGGGCCGAAAAAGAAGAATCCAGTGAGCAGCGGGTCTCTGGGTGAGAATGCCTTGGTGATGGCAGAGGTCAGAGAAGAACGGCCAGACTGGTCCAAGCTGATTTAAAGGCAACAGTAGCTCAACCAAGGTATGCAAAACAGCATCTCTGAATGCAGAACATGTCAAGCCTTGAAGCAGATGGGCTACAGCAGCAGAAGATCTCGCCGGGTACCACTCCTGTCAGCTAAGAACAGGACACTGAGGCTACAGTGGGCAGTGACTCGCCAACATTAGTCAATGGAAGATTGGAAAAACGTTGCCTGGTCAGATGAGTCTTGATTCCTACTGTGAGATTCAGACTGTAGAGTCAGAATTTGGCATAAATACCATGAAATCATGAATCCATCCTGCTTTTCATCAACAATGTGGGGGGGGGGGGGGGGTTTGGCTCATATTGGGCCCCTTAGCACCAGCTGAGCATTGTTTAAGTGCCACAGCCCACCTGAGTGTTGTTGCTGACCACGTCCATCCCTTGTTGACCACAGTGTCTGGTTTCTAATGGTTACTTCCAGCGGGATTAAGTGCCATGTCACATAGCTCATATCATCTCAGACTAGTGTCTTGAGCATGACGATGAGATCAATGTAGTCAGATGACCTCCCCAGTCACCAGATCTCAATCCAGCAGATCAGCTATGCGATGTTGTGAAACGGGAGATTCGCATCATGAAGCTGATAAATCTGCAGCATCTGTGTGATGTGGTCATGTCAGCTTGGACCAACGTCTCTGAGGGACGTTTCAAGCACCTCGTTGGATCTAAAGCACGAAGAATTAACGCAGTTCTGAAGGCCGGGTGAAGAAGCCGAGGAGCGAATATTTAGATTATATTTAGAACAGTTTTAGATGTAAGCACTTAATTGACTTTTGACATTTTTACTTATTTAGCAGATACTTTAATTCAAAGTGAGGTACAATTGAGAAAGCAGGGTCACGCGGTACCTGGAATGCGGGGTGGTAGTGTGTGGTTTGAGAGCCCCACTTAAGGGCCAAATGGTAACAGCACTCACATTGAAATTATGCTCGGTGCTCGGTGTCATTTAACTCGCGCGTGTCGGGCACATTTTTGGACGCCTCGCGAAGTTTTGACCACCCGTTTTGGCCCCGGTGCTAGCATGAGCCAGAGCGTGACATTAAGGAACGAGCGGCTTGGGATGCAATTAACGTTAGTAAATATTTAATACGCTCATTTGATAAATGCAAAATAATGAACCGGCTAAAAAACAGGACCCAGGACACCCAGCTGAGATTTAATATTTCGGAGAGAACTGGTGAAGCTCAGCTTGCGTCAGAGTGCGTCCAGATGCGGCAGAAATGATTCTCTAAGTGCTCAGCCTGTGCCACTCTCGTATCAGATTGATTCGCTCCATCGCATTGACATGGCTGCTGACATAAAAAGCAGCTCCGAGAGGTTTACTGCATTTAGAACAATGGCAATACTGCATTTGTGCCCTCCACCCCGCCCCGGCCTCCTCACCTTTAACGGGCTTGCCTTAACACATAGCAGGTACCTGCACACAGGAGGGAAACCTCCTTGAGGACGATCGAAGGGTCCTGCATCGCCACCATTCACACGGTAAGGACTTCTGGTGAAAGGACTTCCTTTGCAAATCAGCAAAACCAAAATGCTGCGGTTGGAACAGCCAGGTTCTGTCCAGGACCCTAACCCCAACCCCAATCTTAAACCTAACACTTCCTGCGGTCTGAAAAAGAGCGACCTTACAGACTGCTAGCATCTAATTGGAAAGAACGGAACTGTGGACCAGTCAAACACTGGAACTGACTTCGCTAAACGTTTCAGGTTTATCTGGATGCTTTAAGCAGCAGACGGAGGGCGTGGAGTTGAACGCGTGATCGGCGTGTGCGCGGCGGCGGCGGCGGCGGCGGCGGCGGAACCGGTGGTCTCGCGCGGAAGCAGATGTGACCGCCTGTGACAAGCAGCTTGAATAATTTACCAGGCTGCCACCCGCCTCTGATGCGAACGTCTCTCCTAGACTGGAGACGGTTTGTGCCTCAGATCCACAGAGGTCAGATTTCATCCCAGATGGTCTCAAGCAGATCCACACTCTCCTCCAGCCCCCCCAGCTTCCACCGGAGAGGAAAACGAGGTATCCAGAACACAAAGAAAGACCACCGCCGAGCTTGTCACCCCTCCTCCCCCACATGATTAAAGGTCAGAGGTCAACCTGCCGCTGGTGCGACGCGCGACGCGCCTAGCCACACCCCGGGGGTCGGCTGACCCGCACAGATTCGACGCCGTGCGATTTTCAAGAGCTGGCAACTCACACCTGGGGGGGCGCATTAAATGGAAGGAACTGGCAGGGGGATAAAAGCTATGAGTCACGCCACGCGGTTATGAGAAAGAATGATGGCAGTGGGAACACTTCAAGGAAGTCCATTTCAAATAATCTTACTGGAATTACATCAGGAGCCACAGCCCATGAATATGACACATATTTCCCTATTATTGGAAAAAGTCTAAGAATGATGTGAAATAATGAGACAGTGACATAGGGAGATAATTTAGAGCGGAAAAAGATTATGCTTATTTGTGAGATTCTGGTGCTTTCGGCAAGTGGCTCCCCCCCCCCCCCGGCAAAATCTGGCATAAACTATGCATTCCCGTCATAAGTGACAAGTCTTTAATAAAAATATCAGAATCGATTATCTGCCTTCCAGAAACTCCTGCCGATCGTTTCTCGTTTTCGCACCTTGAAAAGTATGACGGTATGATGTTTAGCGCCTTGAGTCTATACCGGGCCCCGTTTACATCTGGTCTACGCGGCGCCCCAAAGTTGGCCCACGCAGAGCCGTGCTGAATTGCATTTGTAGAGGTGAAATGGCGACACCGGTAGGGGCTCCAGTCTCACTGAGTCCAACAACCACCACGAGATGATAAAACCAGGACCCAAAGGTCGACAGATATCAGATCGCAAACCCAAAGATGCCCTTTGCCATAAACCAGAAGATTAACTTAAGCTCAGTTGCACTCCCCAGCTGGGCATAAGGAATTACCATGGCTTACCGGTGACTCTGTAACCTTTCAGAGACCCAATAATCAAATTCTGCAGCAAAATGCATTGCATTTTTAATCTTATATCTGAGATGCTGTTTGTTTTTGTTTTTTTTGAAGAAAACCTTGAACAAACCCATCAACTTGATATTCTGCCTTGTAACAGTGATAAAATACAGGCTTTGTCTCTGGACTTTAGCTAAGTTAATAGCCCATTCCTAGGTGAAATGTCTATCTATCACCCAGGACAGGCCGGCCAGTCCAGTAGGGGCCGTTATTGAAACTTCCTACAGCTTAATGATATCTGTCCAGTGGGGACACGATTGATCGCCTTTGGCTGTCCTCAAAAATCCATGGGGAGGCATCTGATTGGTTGATTCATCAATCGTCTGTCCAAATAATTGCTCAGATAAAGCATTGGACCCAGGTAACGTTAACCAATTTTTTTCTTCTTCGGGGCAAAAGGACTGAAACAAAGACTAATATGGCATTTTATGCCCAGTACTGACATTTTGTGAAAAAAATCAAAACATAAAGAAGAGATCCAGCCCCAACACAATGAATATTCAATTAACGTTAATCATCTTCTATACCAAACATCCTACGCGGGGTCATGGGGCCTGGAGCCTGGAAACTATGGTTGAAGGGCGCAGAATAACCCAGGATGGGGTTCCAACCCATCGCCGAGGACACAGACACACCCCTATGGACAATTCGGCAACTCCAACTCACCTTAGCATGTTTTTGGACAGAGGGGGGAAACTCCACGACAACATGCAAACTCCATACATGCAGAGCAGGTGAAGACTTAAACCCTAACCATCAGGGGTATGAGGCAATTGTGCCAACCACAGTCGCACCATATGACCCAATTTCTTATACATTATATGGACAAAAGTATCAGGACTTCCCTCTGCATCACTGAATTCAGATGTTTCATTCAGACCCTTTGCCACAGGTGTATAGAATCAATTGTGAAAGAATGGGTCATTCTGAAGAGCTCAGTGAACTCAGGTGCGATCCTGTCATAGGATGCCACCTTTGCAATAAACCAGTTGGTGAAATTTCTTCCTTACTAGATATTCCAAGGTCAAATGTGATATTATTGCAAAGTGGAAGCATTTACGAACAACAGAAACTCAGCCACGGAGTGACAGACCACGTAAAGTAACAGCAGGTTTGCCAAGTGCTGAGCCGCATAGTGAATAAAGTCACCAGCGCTCTGTTGACTCAATAACTGCAGAGTTCCAAACTTCATCTGGCATGAAATCCAGCACAAAAACACAGGGAGCCAAGCAGCTGCATGCAAGCCTCACATCACCAAGCGCAGTGCCAAGCGTCGGATGGAGCGGTGTAAAGCACACAGCCACTGGACTCTGGAGCAATGGAAACGTGTTCTGTGGAGTGATGAATCATGCGTCTCTGTCAGGCAGTTTGATGGACGAGTCTGGGTTTGGCGGATTCCAGGAGAATGTTATACATTTTGAAGGAGGAGGGATAATGGTATGGGGCTGCTTTTAAGGGGTTGGGCTAGGCCCCTTAGTTCCACTGAAGAGAACACTTAATGCTTCAGCATGCAAAAACAGTTTAAACAATTATATGCTTCCAACTTTGTGGGAAGAGTTTGGGGAAGGCCTTTTTCTGTTTCAGCATGACTGTGTCCCAGTGCACAAAGCAATGAAAATAAAGACATGGTTGGGTGAGTTTGGTGTGGCAGAACTTGACTGGCCCTCACAGAGCCCTGACCTCAACCCCTTCAAACACCTTCGGGATGAACTAGAATTGAGATTGTGAGCCGGAACTTTACATAAGTGTCTGTCGTCGCTTCTAGATTAAGGGGCAAAAATTCCTACAGACACACTCCAGAATTTGTGGAAAGCCTCCCCAGAAGAGTGGCAGCTGTTATAGCTGCAAAGGGGGGGGCCCAAGTCCATATTGATGCCTGTGGATTTAGAATGGGGCGTCATAAAAGTTCCTGTAGGTGCATTGGCCAGGTGCCCCAATACTTTTGCCCATATAGTGTGTTTTATTTCTCAATAATACATAGTGTCTCTGTCTGATTCCAATGGATCTAAAACAAATTGAAAATAGCATCACAGACACATCAATGTCCAAAAAAACAAGAGAACACAGAGCCGAAGGAGATGCATTTGCTCTGCAGGAATCGAAACAATACTGCTTAAGAACAGCGCCAAAATTCCAGAAGCGAATCCCACAGAAAACACTCTTAAGAACCTGGACTTACATCCTAAATATTACTAGTGACGAGTCACACGACATTGTATAGGAGTACAATATAATAAAGTTGTGTAAACAAGCCCGTGATGAAACTATTGCATGTGTAAATAACTTTGACATAACTGTACGAAACAACGGTCTGAGTTTTCTGATAACTGAGCTATTTCCCCGCCTTTCCCCTTGGAGTGATCTCTGACATGTTAGAAGCCCAAGGCTAGGCGTCGATTCATGCCTGCAGATGTACCCATGAACAGTTTCGTTATTTAGAAATTTTATATGAGAGAAGCTCTCTTCGTCCCCTATGCCATTAGCCCGAGGACAGGAAACGTATCGTACGATCGATACTGCAGTCAGTCACTAGAATTTCAGTTGGCACATTGCTGTTAGCCTCGGCCAGGCGAATGCGGTGCAACTCAGATGCTGCGTTGCGGGGCGTACACTGGCAGATTGCGGGCGAGAGTAAATCTCTTGGCTTGAATTAAGGGACATAACAGAGAAGATAAACAAAAGTAACAGAAACATGACGAGTGTAACTACATATAGGAGAAATGACGCACATGTATAAGTCTGGAATATAGCAATAGCTACAACCCCTTCAGGCAGTAATAATCAATCTGCGGAGCGGGAGAAATTCAATAGCGATCAAAGTGAGATAGTAAGTGGCAGATTGGGTAGCTGGTGTGCAGTCTTCATCCATTCAGTCGCATAAACCTAAAGGCCCAGCATCCTAATGCTTTCTAATTAAGACCTCAGAATTCTCAACGTGCAACTGTTTACACTGCAATTATTTTGTAATCCAAGACAGCCATTATGGATGCAAATATATCCCATGTCTTTATACCGCTTGTTGGTTATTTTGAATGGGGATAATCGCTAACAGATGAACAAATACTTCCCTTCATCAAACTTGCCTTCATGACAGCAAGAGCACCATTTAATTAAAGTAAAAGTAAATCAAAAACAGTCATGTGGAATTGGGAGTAGGGTGTGCCCAGGTCGGAGCCACAGGTCGGAGGCAGTCTTTCAAAATCGCCAGCTGTAATTGTGTGTAATTGTGTGTAATTGTTAGGCCTGTGACTTCTGAGACATTCATCTCAGTCTGCACCTGGCTCACACCTGCAAATCCAGGTGAGGCCGTGTGAGCCAGAATGAACGCAGTGGCGCAGTGAAGAGCTGAGCAGGAGCTTGGAGCTTCTCACCTCCTGCCCAGTGACAGCAGAGCTCCTCTCCCTCTACCTGTCTGCTAACCCATGGCAGAGTTTTCGATTTTATTTCATGTGCTGATCATTGGCTACACATCCATGGCAAAAAAGCGCAAAGTGATAATGTCTTAAATTAATGCATAGATAGTCCGTGTTTTTTCGATAAACAAATAAATTAATATATGGTAAATATGGGCCAGGGGATAGCAGAGTAGCCTTACAGGCCCAGTTTTGTGGGTCTGATTCTAGCCCCTGGCTCTGTATGTGGGTCATTTGTGCGTTTTCTGCTTATATAAGCATGTTTCCTTCCAATGTATAAAAAAATCGCAGCTAGGTGAAGTTACATCATCAAACTGGGCGTGGCCTACGACAGGCTGGCATCCCAGTCAGGCTATGTGGTGACCTTGCATTAAATAAATGGCTGCAGAAAATGTGTGAAAGATTAAATATTTAACATAAATACCCCAATATACCCATGATATCCCTCAAGGATTACTAGTCATGTAAATCCTGTAATATATGTTTATAACTGTCCAAATAAAAACACATTTAAAACCACTGAGTGTGATTCAGAGCCTTTAACATCTCCGTTTGTATTTTACAATTTAAAGCTAATAGCACAAATTTTATGGCTATTATCAGTCCACACCTGACTAAAACTTTTTTGTTTCGTGCCGAAATATCATTGCTATAACAGAACAATAAACGCCTCCAGATCACATTTAAGGCTTGCGTGCCTTCCATTTCGCATTTGAATTAACCGATTAATATTCCAAGAAACCTTCTCCAAACCTGGCATTTAAATGTCACAAATGTAATCTAATCATATAAAGGACTGACATTTCACTGATCTCACTGCTGTTTACTTCCTTCGTATATTTTATGTAAATGTATTTAATAATAGAGGATTTTCAGAACTGTCTGTGCCGAAAGAAACCTGTAATCTCCTAATAAAGTCACTTGAGAGGAAAGACGGTGCTCCGATTTATCTCCTTTACTAATTTCAAGAACTTAAGTGCGGGTTGAACACGAGTGTGAGGGTGCAGCCCCACGTGCTCAGGGACACCCACACGATGATCGGCTCCCTGCGAGGCAGCGCAGTGCTGTACCTCTCCGTGCATCCGGCCAGGGAGGAGAAATACTGTCAGCATGGAGAATTTCATCGTAACCTTTGGCAAATTCACCCCTCCAAATTCATTTGCTCACCAAGGAAGGAATTTGTTTCTTATCAGCCGCTGCTTAGGGGTCTTGGGCTCCCGCGTTTGGGCGGAATATGTTCTTCGCCGAGCGATAGAAAATCAAATGAGATCTGAACGGGCGAGATATGCACCGTGATAAGAGAGAGCCTACTATATATTTTTTCCATTATTTTTTCACAGAACATGAATTACTAACAATGAGGCAACTTCATACACCCAAAGAGCATTATATTATATCTAATTTGTTAAGACAACCTGTCTAAATTAAGTTATAATTGTAATTATAGTTATAATTTCCGTTTTCAGACGTCACTGTAAAAATTGTGCATTTTCATCACTAAATGCTGACGAAGCGAAACAGACACTCTTATGTTGGTTCTTTACGTTTTGGTTTGGTGGACCTTGCACGGTCCCGCTTTCTTACGGACCTTATGACGCCTTAACTGTGTGGATATGGGCATGAGGGAACAGCTTTGACTGGAGCCCCTACTCGAGAATTCCTTCAATAGAGTCGGTGCTCCTTTTTATGGGGGCAAGTCAAATTTGTCATGCACTACAATACATGCCCGTTTTGTTGCTGTCCAGCTGCATCTATGGAACAGTTACTAGGGATGTTAATAATATGAATTATGCACTGTTGTATTTTCGCTCCTCTGTAGGGCTTAAAGAGACGTCATTTGGCCACTAGTTGCATCATCCTGAGGCTGAGTACATGTTTTGGAACGACTCACAGCGGTCTGACCACACATGCATCAAAGACGGCATTACATCATCTGGGCTGATTTCTTTTTTTAATTATAGTAACTTATTGTGCACAATAAAAGTTGCAGACTGAATGATGCTTCCTGCTCTTGGCAGCTGTACACAGTAGAGCTTAGTGAAAACAATCCCTTTTGCTTTTTTTATTAAATACATTTTACCGACACCCTCAGTCTGTCAGCGAGTCAAATTACAGAGGGAAGCAATTATTTGTGGAACAAGTGCATCAGAACAAGAAACATAGACAGCATGTCTGTTAGATGAGAGCAGGCCGCCACCAACAGGCTTCCATTATAGATTTATTTTTTTATTTGTGCAACATTCCGTCATGGAAACCAGCTAGAGGTTAAAGCAGATCCATTATTTCCATGATCCCCCCCCGGTGTGCAAGGAATGGCCAATTATCCGGTAGTCAGAAGTACCCCCTCAGGTCCCGACGGCAACCTCAGGAAGGTTAGACACTTGCCCCCTCTGGCACCTGAGTCCCACCAAGCCCCCACATCTTTTCACGGCAAGTCCCGCAGGCAGCGTCGAGTGGCCTGACACCTTCGGCGGAGCGCCGCGGTCTCCTGGCTTCGCCCGTTTGCTCTATTCCGCCAGAAAGCGGCAGGGGGCTGAGTGGGCAGGTCCGCAGGAGTGGCGAGCGATAGCCGGGCCCAGCTGGCTAATGGTACCGGCTCCCTGCTGTGGACACACCTTGCTGTGTCGCCGGAGAGGCCCAGACTCCCCACCTCACAGTGCTATGACCCAACTGGCCGACTGGAAGGCTGCGATTGTCTCTGTTCGACGCTGTGCTCCAATAGTTATTTACCCATTTTTGTGGCTGCCATTTACCTACATAAACTGACAACTGAACGAGAATCAAATGGCACAACATGAATACGAAATCTATGCTGCATCATTTGCTGTGATCCGGCACTGAGGAGTGGCACGGTGCGGGCAGCTAGGCTCACCCTGGCACCCGCGCCCCTCGGCCATGATTAACTCCGCTGGCACGCTATCAATCGGCTGGCTTTGTCAAAGTAGACAATCTTTATCAACC
>JAODKE010000041.1:4274047-4295190 GCA_026779605.1 Mormyrus hasselquistii
TACAGTTGACCGTGGAATATCTAGCAGGGAGGAAATTTCACAAACTGACTTATTACAAAGGTGTTATCCTATGACAGTACTGAACTCGCTGAGCTCTTCAGAATGACCCATTCTTTCACAAATGTTTGCAAACTTGACTGTACGGCTATACAGTACAAAATCAGTTAAATCGAATCTGATAAGTTTAAATAGACTCATGGGGTGAAATTTCGACATTTTCGGCATCAACTGAAATCTTTCACAGCAGCAGCAACTTCATTGCGACATGCCCTGAGGCCAGATTCTCACCCCAAATCGCATCAATAAGCATTCAGCCATATGGATGCACTATAACGTACATTCCAAGCTATGCAAGTGTGGAAAAAAATCATCCACCAGTTAAGTACCAGCGGTGGTGTCTGTGAGAGCCAGTATGGTTTCATCGCACGTTCCAACTTGCCGGGTCTTATTAACAAGGTGAGCGTGCGACTCACGAATGTCAGAATGCTGATACAAACGTTACATAAATAAATTCACCGACACATGCTCACCAATGCATAAAGCAAGTAGTATTATCTGCTACAGTTTCTTTAAAAAATATTCAATAATTGCAATGTCCCTTACATATATTTTACTTATTTAGCAAAACATGTTTTCCAACGTGTCATACAATCGAGAAGGGCAGGGCCAGACAGTCCCTAGAGCATTTAGGGGTTAAGGGCTGCATTGAAGGACCCAACGATAAAATCACTCTGACAACCATGGGATTCGATCCAACAACCTTCCGGCTTAGGCGCAATATCGAGGCACAAACTGCACCAACCAGATTTACATCCAATTGTACCAAATCTCTGCTAGCACGAATGTGTTTTTCATACACAAGGGGGTTTGTACCCAGCCATATAGTGAGATATAGATAAGCAAGTACTGAAAGGTATCTATGACCTGCGAGATGCTGGCGATATGCAATTTCTCTAGATCAGATCATCTGCACGCGTCCAGTCCAGCCTGCTCTCCACCACAGGTTAGCAAAGCAGCATAAGCCACAGAATCCTCCATTTGTGTGAGCGCTCTCCTGGAACCGCAGAAGGCCAGAGCGGTGAACGAGGAGAGCGGCCGATCAAAGACACGGGACAGCGAGCTCGCTAACTGAGAACATTTATCTGGAATATCTATTCTTGGGTCAGACAACGGCCTGCTAGCACTCCCACTCATTTATTTGTTTGTTTGTTTCTAAGAATAAATAATTTTGAAATCTTCGTGCTCTCATTACAAATTATTTATTTCCATCAGGGCCACTCTTAAATGTTTCCTGTCACGAACAACGACCATCAGTTGAAACACATCCCCCCCCCCCCCGCCATTTTTTTCTCCCCACCGCTACAATTCATTTTAATTTACTTTGTTAAAAAGTGTCTAATACCTACGTGCAGGTTCTCTTTCCTGTACTCCGCAATATAATCACATTTTCCCTGTGTGAAAAGAAACACTTCTGGCAGTACCCTAACAGATATCTAGAGTATGATCAGTCACACCGCAGCGCAGAATATGAGCAGCATAAACTCTATGGGAGTCTCTGCACGAGGATCCAAATTCCGGGCCAGAATCACTAAAGCTTTGATGGTATGGACTCCTTCTGTGGAATCTTGAAGATGCAATAATTATTTTCTCATGCCTGTACACAATAGCTGCTGGGTTTTTTTTTTTAACAGAATGCAGTGGGAATTAGCTATTTAAAAACCCAGGCTTCTTCTTGAAATAAATAAGATAAAATAAAACTACTTCTGGAATAATGGGTAGCATCAAAATCAGTTTCGTGTTATTGATTTCCCGCTGTTTAAGATGGAGAGATTCTTGCTGCAATACACAGTTGTTCAGAAGGGTAGATGCAAACCGAGGTCGAGGTGCCAGTTCCTGGGTGGACAATCGGATGTTTCCGACCCGGGGACACGTGTAGAGCTGTAACTAGAAGGGGATCCGAACGGATCTTGTGTCCTTTGCCTAACGAGGTTCCTCCGACAGGAAGACAGAGCACCTGGACGGCTACATGGCGATGGGTCACACATCCTCCCCTCACAGTTCTGGCCCCCGTCGATTCGCGGTTTCATCCTGAGAGTAATTGCGCGAATCACTCGAGCGATGAAAATCAGGATACCGGCGTCTGCCGAGTATGTTAATGTACCACACTGTAACAGCGAACCATTCTTAAAGCAGCCGGCCAGACAGCCAGCAAGAGCCGAATAGCTTACAAGAAACACCTTGAGTACAGTTAGGCTGTGGAAGCTTCATTATGAAGCGTAATGCGCCTTGTTTTACATCAATCCTACCTTTTCCCGTTATGATGTCAAAAACAACACAAGTAGTTTGGAATTTAGCTTGATAGGTCTAAGCTGTGGCTACAGATTTTTGAGAGAGGAACTGTTCTTATAATCAGGATAATGGTACTTGAACAAAAGTATTTCTATAATTATCCAGTGGAATATATCTGGCCATTTTTATGTATGCAGTGAGCTGAGCACTGCTCAGCTTACAAATATTAAGGGTTTTTCTGGCTTGCTGATCTGATACGTCCTGCTTATACTCTTCTGTCTCCTTCTAGCATGACAACCCTGCCATCAAAGGAAGAGACATCGTGCGAGCAGGAAAAACACACTTCTGGTCCTCACTGATTTAGGGTCCTTCAACGGCGCCTGGAAAACATGAGATTCTGTGTAGCGGAGCCAAGAACAACACAACAGGGGCCCAGTTGGGTACTCAGCCTTCATTTGAGAGCATAAAGAAACCATCGGTCATTCCAGCGTTATATCTCGTGAGGGTTAGGTGACGCCTTCTTTAATACCCAGAAAACCGAAATAGCACATTGGTAGACTCAGGCATCTCAGATCACTGGCTGACAAGGAATTAACCCCACTTATGCCAGAACAAGAAGCTTAATATCTAGTTTCAATTTGCGCGTCTTTTCACACCCAGGCCCCGCCCTACATGGCGGGCCCCACTTCGCTCCCGGCGGGACTGTTTGTTTGTTCTTTTCCGTCAGAGTCAGGAGGAGAACCTACTATGGCAACATCGCCCGGGACTCCCCCGATGAGCAGTAGAAGAGCCTCGTGGGTATCCCTGCTTCCAGACGACACGCTGTTAGGGCGTTTATTTTTAGCTCAGGCTGTCACAGGATTTGTAATAAGAAAAAAAACAGAAAATAAAGATGCATCGACAACTGTGAAACAGCACAGGATAGAGCCTTCTCTTCCATCCATGTGGAAAAAGTACGAAAATAAGGTTCAGACAGATGGTCAATGTATACATCGATATATCATTTTCACCTTAACTGGGATCTGAATTAAAGTCTGGTGATGTAATATCCTGACATAAAAAAGCTTTGATACCACACAGCGATTTATCGATCATGCTGTGATTAACTAATTACACCCTTTACAGACCTGATAGTACACAGCACCTGCATTTCACCCCGATGATTCCGACACGCCTCCTCTGATGAAGCCAACCCTCTGATGTCACAGAACCGCGGTATCTGACGGCGACAGCGTGTTCTGGGACCTCCATCTGAGCTGCATGTGAAGCATGGCTTATCTACCCAGCCCGCTGACGCCTGCAGCCCTCCTGTAATTTCCCATCACATCGCTGCTGACATGCCTTCAGATGAGTACAGATTCACGTACGTTTCCATGGCGAACATCGGCCAATCTCTGGCCTGTTTCTGAGCCCAGCCGTCTCGCATTTCCCCCCAGAGACCGTGGCTCTCAGCTCTCCGGTGGGATGACCATGAAAAGAACAAAAGGTAATGCTCTACATTAACTGCACCTTCATAATGCATTCATAGAAAATTCACAAGCAGCGTATAAGTATACCTTAACATCCTAATATACCTTATATAATATAATATAAATTAATAACAAACATTGGCAACAATTTATTGGGATAGTCTGCCTACAGATGGCATATAGAGTATTTGTAACATTTCAACTTATATTATATGTAATTATATGTGACTTATCACTTTCAACTTGTTTGTCCTCACTGGGCATTTGGTTTTGCAGCAAATAAAATAAATAAAAAAGTTCAGATTAAATAATTAATATATCAGTTGAGTGAGTAGTCAAATTGTTCTAAAAATAGGTTTGTTCATTAATCATTACAAATGCTATATATACTGTGTATTCTTCTGAACATCTACAAACACAGAAAAACAGCTGAATACTTGAATGTTGAGATGTTACAAATACTCTGTAGGCGGACTATCTAAACAGAGTGTTACCAAAACATTATATGATTATAATGTTCATTATCATATAATGTTTATTGTTAATGTATATTAAAGCTGTTAAAGTATATTAGGATGTTAAGGTATACGTTGCTTATGAATGTTCTATCAATGGATTATAAAGGCATTATGAAGTTGCACTGAATGTTCTATGAATGCATTATAAAGTCATTATGAAGGTGCAGTTTGTGTAAAGCGTTTCCAAACAAAGCTTTACCTGACATGGCCGGTTCGCTGAATCCACGATCATCTTGCCATCCCATGTTCAAATCCTACAAATTCACTGCGGCGATTGCCATCATACCCTCGCAACACAACGACAGATGCAACATGACTATCGCGCGCCGGTTCTTTCTCCAGCTCAGGCTATGCTATCGTGTTTTGTGGTCACGCCTCACAGTAAGATGATATCAAGAGAGACACTGAAGGAATGACAGGGCTGCATCCCATCCGCACTGACGTCTCCGTCAGCAAGACGCAGGAAGACTGCAGGTTTCATTGAATTGTGCAGCACAGTAGCCACTACCGTAAGCATAACAACATGGTCAAGAAAAATGAGTAAAAAATGATTAGGGACCCATCCATCCATCCATCCATCCATCCATCCATCCATCCATCCATACATACATACATACATCCATACATACATCTTCTAAACTGCATTAGAGTTTGCAGCCCATATAACACGTTAATAAAATCTAACTTCAGGAAAAAAAAAAAGTGTAAACAATAAACAGTGACATAAGTGAACAGATTGTGTGTATCTTTTTGTCTAGGATACTAAAAAAATCTTTTATCAACAAGCACAAATAAGATACCGAGTAATCTGTCTGCCTTCCATGAACAGCCAACTTCTCTGACAGATACAATCTTCACTTATTCACCTGCAGCTCTCGTAGCTGCTGTTTTGTTACGATATAAGTGATCCGTAACACTCTGCCGGTATAAAAGGTCAGGACCTACATGCTGAGCCATCCAGCTCGTCCAGCACCGGGGTCACACTTCACCTGAGTGATGGCTTTCCGAGTCTCTGACCGGCAGTTCGCGGGGAGTCACACGGCCTTCGACCTCTTCGACGGCGCACACCTTAGCCGATTCTGCCATTCAGGCAGCCAGTTTCATGTTTACGCTTTATTCATTTGTTTAAATGCTGAATCCCTGTAATTTGCACAGAACGGACGGATGTGTCAAGTGAGATTAACATTCCCCGGGCAGGATAACGAAGAGCACAAATCGCTGCCTGTTCATGATTTCCGTCAAGAGCAGAGCAGAAAAACACGAGCAAACGGCTGAACTTTTGCGCTCGCCATTCGTATCCACAGAGCGCGCTGCACCGCCGATACGTTTTCCACAATTAACCACAAATGGTGCGGCGCCTCTTGAGCCTTGGCGCTGACGTGTACAGAAATGCTACCGGCAACACGTAGCCAACATGCAATTTGCCGGATGTGCGTTGGCTCGGAACCAACTGCCTTATTATTAAATAACGCCGATTAGTCTTGATTATAAGTGAAACTATGAAATAAGAGCCGTGGGATGAGAAACAAAAGGAAAGATGGAGATCCACTTAGGCCCTGTGCCCTTTGTTTTGTTTTTATGAATAGACTGTGCTTCACCGGGGCTTTGAGGTCAATGACAAACGACCTTGCGTGACGTGGCATCCACACGCGAGTATGACAACTAGGCAATGATACCGAGATGCTCATTGCTGCTAAGTGCAGTTGTTGATAATACTCAAAACTACACATAATTGAGGGAAACAGAAGTGTCTCCCTCATTTCAGGCAGAGGACAGACATAAACGACTAGCTGCGGCTCGTGGCTCATAGACGAATATTATTATTCGGTTAAATAAAGGAGCAGTCAATTGTTTCTCATGGCACTGCTGTTTACGCACACGGATCGGCCGCTTTACAGTCCTCGGTTAGACGCAAAGCTTTGTAGCTTCTTTCTCCGGCATCCTATTAAGGGGCGGAATCAGAGGTAATCGGAACATCCGTCGTGACCAGGGTGTACTGCGGCCGTACCGCCAATTAGAAAGTGTGTAAACACCTTGATTAACTTTGGCTTTCTGGCATCCGTCGCAAGGTAGAATCTTAGCGTCGCATTCAAAGTCAGAAAAATGCCCAGTTGTCAGTATACACAGTCAAAACACAATCAATCGGAGGCCGCAAAGTGTATAGTACAGAAAGTGATATGTGCTTTACTTATCTTGATGTGCGACCCTGTACTGTCATTGTTTTCTTCCAGCAGTATCCAGCTGGGAGCCCCATGAGTGGATTAAGCAGCAGCGAGCAATAACTGGCCTGTATCTAACTAAAAAACATCAGAATTTTAAACAGAAACATCCATAGTTACCTAAAGCATCTTTTGAAAAGGAGCATTTAGGACAAAAAAGGGCTTCGAGTCTGTATCTGGGAATGCTTCCTAACCGCACAGAAATGCATTTTCAGTCAGAGGATTGAAAAGAAGCAGAAACAAATGCTGAAACAGACACCGAAACGATTCGAAAGTCTGGCGAGAAACGCGTCTGAACAAGGGCAAAGGTCACAGAGTCCACTTGCTAAACCGGACGGGAAGCCCCAGCTGTCTGATACTAGCTCTTCCCCTTCTGCCCCTTCCTCCCGCAGCGCCCTACGCACAGCGCTACCGGAAGCTGATGGAAAACCCTTGTAACCAATATGACCAAATCCATTTTTAAGTAGTTAAACCTCAGTGAATCCATCATTTGTCTGCAAATTGATTGTTATTGGTTGTGTAATACTTCTTTATACCAATGGGACTGCAGTGGAACAGAAACTAAGCTCGGAATGTTCCGGTAACCCTTGAAACATAATCCTTCGAACATGTCAGTTCTCCTCATGACTTCACAAAAGCATGGTAGCTTTAATACAGAGAAAACTGGGCAAATATCTCTTGGGGGATCGCTATAACGTTTCTGGAATGTTCTCAGAACCACAGACTATTAGCAGGACATGATACCTGTTCTGGGGTGGCTGAATCCAAACTTCACCAACAACATCACTGAAAAATGATTAGTTAGGGGCATCCAGGAGAAATCGAAAGCAGGCATCATTTTTCCGTGATGTCAGCATACATTATTGGGCGATACATCATCATCAAGCATGCGATGACAGCAGGACTATAGTTTTAAAAGCATTTCCCTTTTAAAGCGCTTTGGAGATTCCCTTTCACTGGAATGCTTCCTGAAGTCCATAACATAAAAATCAACAAATTCTCAGTATATTGGGTGGTTATTACATCCATAGCCTAAGGACTATATAATATATTTTGCTTTTCCTAAATGGTAATATGCAGCTAGATAGCATATTTAGGTATTTCAGTGATTTTTAGAAAGGTGTAACTCCTGGGACTTTAAACTATAACCACTCTGTACTTTTTCCAGTGTGCTACTTACTTGCTTGAGGTAACGTGGTAAACATTACAGACGGATGCTGATCCTTTGATCACCAATCCGAACAGGAGACGCCAGCGATATCACTTCCTGCCTCAATAGCTAAGCCTCTTACCTGGGACGACTTACAGAGCCCACGCTTTCTGAAGTGCCCCCCCCCCCCCCAATGCTGAGGATACATAAACAGCATCCGTCTGACAACCCGCTGCCAGACTGCCTCAGCTTCCTGCCGGCGCCGCGACCGGGCAAGCGAAGGGGCGCTTTGGAGAACCAGGACACACCCGCACCTCTTTTAGCAGGTGTTAGAAGATCAGCCCAGAACACATCATGCTGGTTGACTTGACAACATGACTTTCACGTTGGCCTCCAAGGATGCAACTCAAAGGTGCTCAAGGAGTTTGCACTGCACACTGCGTGACCAAGGTTAATGCAGTGCATGGAGGAGGAGGGGGGGGGGGGGCACTGAGACCAGCAGGCAAAAGAGATGCTTGGCTGTCTTCGGAATACCAAACCCCTGCCCCAGAGCTCCTCTGTTCTTTGTTCAAGGAATTGTACAGTAAGACCGCCATTATTGGCAGTCGTTTATCAGTACTCTTAACCCAAACACATTCGGATCTGCCCTGTAGACCTGCCAGCGGTGGTATTCTGGATATTCTGTTTCCTGTTTCCTGCTTTGCCGTTTACATGTTGTACATTTTGGAGATTTAAAAAAAAAAAAAAACGAAAGGTGGAAATGCACGGGCTGCACTGACTGGAGACCTTCTCGTATTTGTGGGATATCAGCTTGTGGTCTCGACTGGAGCTGCGTTGTTTTTATCCCTGAAAAACGGAGAGGGGGAGGGGGAGAGACAGGCGCAAAAGGGGCAGCAGCAGACAGTCCGCTTGGTCGCCTTGCTCCCCTTCACTCTACCACGTAAGCCGATGCGGCAAAAGTCTATCAAGGACAGAACACAGGAGGGTTCATTCAACCGAACTGATTTATGACAAGAGAGGCTCCGATTCAAACCATCCTACGAGGATCCATGGACTCCGGCTATAAATCTCTGACCTATGGCTGAATGACGGGGGACACACTGACAGCCCGCCCTCCTCATTTCCACCGGCCGGGAGACATCTGGGGGGGGGGGGGGGGGCGTGTTATAATGGGCTAATTCTGCCAGATCCGGCAACCAGCTGGAACGGGCAATCTGAAATCAATTCAAGAACCAACTTTGCACTGCTGCCGCGTCACACTATAAATAGGACAATTCACCTGCTGCTATTAACGAAAATCTAACAAAGGACGGCATTTTGCTATATGCCAAATTGCTTACTGGACATTGAGGTTTGCACCCTGAATAACATGTTACTTTTATCCACCTTTATACTGATGGACACTTTCAGAAAACAGTGGAGGGAATCAGAACCACGGGTCACCTGGATATTGCTGTTCTGTGTGTCTGTGTGTGTGTGTGTGTGTGTCCGTGTGTGTGTCTGTGTGTGTATGTGTGTGTCCGTGTGTCTGTGTGTGTGTGTGTGTCTGTGTGTGTGTGTGTATGTGTGTGCATGTGTATGTGGGGGGGGGGGTTGCATAGATCACATTTGAGGACCAAATTGTCTTCAAAGTGTAGTAAAACCTGAAATTTCCCTCCTTTTGAGGACATCTTTTGAGATCCCCATTCGGAAAACCTCAGTTTAAAAATCTGTGAATGCAATCAAAAAAGGAAAAAATACCAAAAGTCTTGTATTTGGGTTGGTTACTTATGGTTAAGGTTAGGGCTGGGTAGAGGTTAAGGGTGTCGTGACTGGGATTAGGGTTTTTCCCATAGAAATGAATGGACGGTCCCATTTAGATAGGTACACCAACATGTGTGTGTGTATGTGTGTATGTCTGTGTATGTGTGTGTGTGTAGGACCGTTTATGTTCTTTTTATGACAGAGCCAGGTACCTGTGGTTATTCTTGTCGATTTGTCTCACCTAGCCTTTCATCGTGACAACAGGAATAAATAGCTGTGGTTTTTCCTCCCTGTAAACCCAACTACCATCCTGGTATCCGTCCAAAATCCCATTACCATCCAGTAGCTGTTTCCCTTTCTGCTTCCCTCAGCCAATCACAGAGATTAGCTCCCGTGTTTATTAGTTTGACTCATTTTCTCCTCTGTCACAATAGCGTCCCAAACAGGGGACACCTGTCATTCCCCGGTCAGCCCAACGGGTCACGAGGTTCTGTTGGCTGTCCTGAGCAAAGTGTGACTCTTACACCCACTTGGAAGGGAAACAAAAATGAGCTCTAACAACAAAGGTTCCGGCATCGAGACACAATGAGCACTGAAGAGCTGCACTATCCCCTCTGGGGGCACCACAGGGACCCGATGAACGGTTCACGTCGGACCAGGATACCACAAATTCTCTGATGCATGCTTCGGCAAACTATGTCTGCAGATTGATTGTCGTGCATCAGACGTATCACTGCTGCGAAAATATTCCCAAAACATGTTAATCACGACATGCAAACATTTTTACAGCTGTGTGCCGTGGCTATATGCTGGAATGCTTCTCTAAATGTAAGGTCCTGACCAGAGGTGGGTAGTTCAGTCCAGTGAGTAATAATCCAGGTCAAGATTTTGTTTCAACCAACCAGTTCAGCACTCTGTGACTGTGACTCTTTATACTCAACTGGTTGGTTGAAACAAAATCTTGGTCTGACGTTTACTCTCTGGACCTGGATTACAAAGCACTGATCCTTACTGGCTACAGGTGGTACAGCCATTTCCAACTGGACTTCCAAGCCCCCCAAACAAAGATGGCGGCTTTTCCGGATACCGAGGGTCGCCTGTGTCTGCATCTGCACCAACTGCTTCATCTTCCTCCTTCAGGATTTAACTGACTATTCTACATTAAACCACATTAATGTCATAGCTGGGCTACTGCTGTTATTTTATTGACATCCATCATTGTTCTAGTGATGTTTCTGCTCAAACACTTTTGCTCTTTTGCAGTTAACGGTGCCACATAAACAGACCATCTCTATTTAGCCAAATGTATTGTATTTAATTCTGTTTTTGTATATTAATCTGGCATGATACTGTTTTGTATCAATACTGAGCTTCACATTACTGGCTTCAATACTTTTCTTGGCAAGGATGATGTTTCATAGAAGTAACTTATTTGGGATAAAATCATCCCACAGGAAAACAGCCCCGCCCCCACCCTGAGCATAAACGAACAACACATACGTCGGGTGCTGACTGTCTTTGAAGATTTTTCCACCCAGAGAGCACTGACATTCAAAGAAACAAAACAGACAAACTAGACAAATGTTTGCTTGTTTCAAACAAATTTAAAAGCCAGTTCCCCTGAAAATCCTTTCAAATTCTGCCGGCTTGTCATTTGTTTCATGTTTTGTTGATAACAGTTTGTTCTTGATAGCGGCACACAATTCCCAGGTGGTATTCTTGTTCCATAATTTGCCTTCCCGTAGGAACAAAGCTTAGTCAGAGCCGGAAGTTTAGAAGTGCTCCCTTTTCGTAAAATTACCACGACACGAGAAGGCTCCGTCGCTGTATAACGGCCACACGTGGCAACCTGATGGAGGACGATCAGGAACAAGCGGACCGGCGATGCGATCAAGGGTTGGCAGTCAGGGCAGAGACACATGAATCATTCCCAGAGACCTTCAATACATACTGCAACAAGATCCTCCCTCCATAATTATGCTTCCACGTAACCAGAATAAGGGAAATTTCCTAATTAGTCATACATCAATGCATCGCCAGTAGTGCCTATCGGCAGAAACAAACCAGGGGTTTACTTTGGTTCATCTCAAGCACATGAAACCAGTCCTCAGTCATGCCACAAAGCACAGGGCCGGTGGTGTGACCATCCACTCTCTATTTCATAAATCCAGTACTCTTCCAGTATAAGTCCAATGGACAAACAGTGCTGATATACGCCGTTATTTATTGGGCTAATTTTCTACCTATTAGCCTTGCAGAAATTCAGTATTTATCCTGATAGAAGTGGTGGTGTCGACACAGACAATGCAGCTATGCAACAAGAACATTATATTTGCATTGCTGTTAATGTAGTTCGATTGATTCCTTCGCAAATTATGCTCCAATCCACTACCAGAGGCCTCACTGATTCTCGCATGAAAAAGTCCAAGAGATTTCAGGTGATTTCCGTGTCAACTTTGATCCCGGTGTCTGCGCCTCGACGAATCATGCAATAAAAATGTCTCTGAGCAAAGGATGTTTCATGAATCATGCGCTAACTATAGGATACATCCTCGCTTGGAATGGCTGCTGTTTTACTTGGGGCTGTACAGAGCTACACTCAACCAGCAGGCAGTAAGTTTTGCCCAAAAACTGTGTGTGTTGTCCTTTGCATAAAAACTCAGACAGGTAATTGGTCTCTTTTAAATATTTTTAGTATACCTATTAATATGCGACTGTTTTAGCAGCGGTAATGTGGGGAAATTACCAAGATGCATGCCAGAGCTGATCATTAAACAGAACGTGAAGAAAATGACTTTATTATTGTTGTTTATCATGGTTGCCATGACATTCCATCACAAAACGAATGGAGAATGCGCCAGAATGCCACATTTTAATTGATTCACATTAATTGCACCATTCCCCCCATTTAGCAACTGTATCAATTAATTAACTTGTATTAATAGGAAAGAAGAGACTCTGCGATTAGCACATGAAAAGCGGTACGCTGTCGGTTGCGGCTGACATTCAAAAACGCTACAAGCCAAAGATTGTTTATACCGAGTCACCGTGTATAGAATGGATGTGTAGCATAACGCTCCATTTTTATACCCAGGACAAAATCAACACAGTATTTAGTTATAAGTCAGGTTATGACTGTAAGAATGAGAGAGAGTTTTTCTTTCGCTCCAGTGAAGCTGATTGTCTTGTTGCTGGCTTTCCGCCGGCATCCCGGTCAAGGTGCACTTTTAAAGGCTACTGTCCCTAATTGTTCCCTGCTTGGTCATCATGCTCTATGCACGAATAAGAACTGCCGGATTGTCCATCGCTGCGGAAACGCGAATGCACGAAGGTGCCGGCAGATATCACAGGATGATCTGCGTTACTTTATAAGGCAGCCATGCAAAATCCAGGAATCTACCGTCCTCTACTGATGCGTTAGAATCACCTTTCCTCCGTCGATACATTAATACGCCACCATCAAATCTTACAAGGTGAAATGTTAAAGTTGACGATGAGGAAAACTGAGTGGAAGGAATTGTCCAAATTATGTCACATCAAAGAAATCCACTTCTGAGCTGCCAGCAGAGCTCGTGATCTAAGGGGGGGGGGGGGCTGGGAAATCACGGCCCCTTCGTAGGAAGAATTTTAAGGTCGAGTGATGCACTCGGAATGAACAATGCGAGAAATGGGGAAGTACCCGACAGTGGGGGACTCCTCTGAAAGGTCAAAGCCATTCTATGTGGAGAGGAAACGAGTGGCCATGTGACTATCGACAAGGTTAGGATTGGTCCTTAAACCGGGTGCCTACAGCACAAACTATCCTATATCTGCCTTATACAAACAACACTGACATCTACATGAGAACTCAATGGGCCCAATTTCATTCTTACTGCACTGTGAACCAGTCCTTGTTATACTCTATTTAGGTAATAAAATATAAAGTATTAAATTTGCGATTCAAACATGTGAAGTGTTTTTTTTGTTTTTTTTTTTTTTAAACAGCACACATGCAAATCCATTGTTCTCTCAAAGGAATCTTAGAAGGTCTTGTGCTGTAGGGCTGTGCAGAGACCTGCAAGAGAGTCTGGATGGCGATTAGTCACCTATGTCAGTAGCAGCAGATCGTGCGCATGGGTCACGGTACAGATGAAACCTCAAAAAGTGTCTCAAAAGAATGACATCACCCCGAGAACAGTTTTTCACACCAACGTACGCTGCTGTAGAGACAACAAATGGCCAAATTCAGCCATCCTGGAGAGACGCATTTGGCAGATATCATCTGACCTATTACACAAGAGTGACTCAAGCCTCCGGTGGACATCCGTGTACCAGCCTGCCATTGCCTCGCATTACATTTCTTCGGATTTTCAGCACACGCAATTAGGCTCGTTCCATTGGCCAGCCAGAACGCAGAAAACAGCAGAAGAATTATGTGTGACCAATTAATTCTTAAAAACAATAATGAAGTGAAAAATTAAGTAACGCTCATAATCGTGCTCTGGAACTGTGCAAATTGGCTATGAAGTTCAGTCCAGGAATGACATCTTAATGCATGCTTGCTTACATGAGAGTTCTGCTTTTGCACAGAATGTGTGTGTGTGTGTGTACATATATATACATGCATACACACTTCACCAGAACAAACAACAAGATTTAATATTACTAAGGTCAGTGAAGTTTGAGAAATACCATGGTAATCCATTTTGTTCCCAAATTATCCTTTTTTCATTTATTTAATAATTTGTAAGTATATTCGAAAATACGATTTTCAAAACCAAAAATGAAAACACGTGTGTGTGGTATTGCAGTAAATACATATAGATGCTATATAGGCCCTTTTCCAGAAGCAAAGAATATCCGTGTTGAACCAGAATTGACAGAAAATACTAATTTACCTTGACTTCCCTCTGGGGGGCAGAAAAAAATATTCCAAGAGTCGTTTAATTTATCTGCGCAGTCATGTCTGGGGTCAAGACACAGGAAAGATTAACAGAAGCGCTGCGCTCGCCTGTAACTATTTGCATGTTTGCTTGCGTGGTTTAATTAGGCGAATCTTGCGGGGGAAAAAAAGAGATAATTTTCTAAAAGTCGTCATTCTGAGCTACCGCCTGCGGAGGGACCGGCTTCAGTACCGCGCGTGTATGTGCAGCGTTTCAAAGCGGAGTTAAAGTACGTAGGATAAGTTCAAGTATAGTCGCCTGCCCCTCCCAGGATATCCACCCCAGTTCGGGTAGCCCAGTGTACCGGCCAGCTTCTACAGCCGGCATTAGCGCTTCAATCACCGTAACTATACAGCCTGGATGCGCACAAGCGGCATCACTGTGTTCTTCCAGTTCGGGACCCGAGTATAACGTCCGGCACCGGGATCATCACCAAGGCACTTAATCGACATGCCTTAACTTAACCTTTGGTGGTGAACTTACCAGTTGAATGCCACATATAAAGGCAAGTGTACATCGACCACTGCAACAGCCCATGGTTAACAGTCTGACAAGGGTGTTTGCTCCACGTGCGTCGCTTTAACTCCAAAATCCCTAATCTCTCCGGTGTTGACAAAGCAGTTCCAGGCGGAGACGAGGACCAATTCACTTCCACCCGCGATTCATCAGTTGCGACTGTCTTCTGCTATGCATACCTTTATCCGCCGTATAGTGTTCTTCTATTTTGCGCACAAAATTGTATCCGATAGTGAAGGCAATTAAGACAGAATCGACGGAGATAGCGGCTAGTATCCCGGCTGGTTATCGTCAGTGGTTCCAATTTTTAAGCAGTTGCCCAAGTCAAAAATTTCTGACTGTTAGGTCAGAATAGGTATCGGTGGCCAGTCTCTTGTTAATAAAATGAAATAAAAACAAGACAAATGCATACACCGGTTCATAGGGCTCCAAAACCTATTATTATTATTATTATTATTATTAGTATTATCATACAAAGTGAACATGAAGAGGCGATAGAAAAAGCATCTAGTCAGAAGTCCGTCTCATTGTTCTGGGTTCAGATGAGCGATGTCAGTCAATACAGTTCCTTGACGAGACAAAGCATAGTGTTGTTTACGGCGATATAGCTGCTCCCATCGCTCCTCCCTCCACTGATAGGGTGTCCAGGTCGGGAGATACAGCAGATTTTACCGGGTTAACGACGGACGGGAATAGCCCGCCGCTGTTATCTTTTCAGAAGTAGACAGAGCAATTTGCCCATGCGATCCCGCGCAATAACTGACGTTTCTCCGTTAAGCGAGATTCAGCTTCTTCATCGGGCAAGCCGGTGGGACACATGTACGGGTCAGGATGCCAGTCCGTGTCCGGGATCGGCGGAGCCTCAACGCCGCGCTTCTCCGGGAGCCCAACGCATTGCCCTAGATGTCCTCTGTACCGGGGAACGGCTGTAAAGCACGTATGGGTGGCGATGCGATGTCGATCGACGGCGAGTCACGGAGGAGGGGGGGGGGGGGACAATGGAGAGACGCGGAGCACCTCGCGACGCCGCCAGCCGCACCATCTGACGCTCCAGATTGAATGAGCCGCACGCAGCGTCATTCGCGGCGGGGAAGCGGCTGGGCTGCTTTCGCACGCTGAGCCCGGGACTCCGGCGGCACTCGAGCTCAGCCTCCAATCCACCCATTCAGATACATGGGATTAGCTCTCCGCTCCCTTTCGCAGTAGGTGTTATGGCTTGGGAGTCTTTTCCATATTCATGTTGTCCTGATTACTTTTTTTTGTCCGCTTTAGAAATAACTGACAGCACGTTTTTGTTGCGTTTTTTTATCTTTATTTTTGAATCCCTGTTTTTCAGTTTTCTTAACTGAAAAACTATATCATTGGATAAGGTAAATTTCTGCAGTTTAATGCAGTATTTAAAACTGGACTGACATATTTAGACTTTTTTCCAATTGTATTGTATTTATGGAAAATATAAACTAGAGTGTCACACCATTAGTAAGTAAGCATTCAATCTTAAATTGTATTTAATTCTATGTTATAATACAATTTATGAAATATGTAACAATATGCATAGCAAATCTGGCGACTTTAATACACTTTGTGTTTACACGAGTCTTGCGGGATTCATATAAACACTGTCACATTAATTTAACACACCCAGTTCTGCCGCGTGGTCGTGACAATTACGTCTCAATTTTCATCATTATACTCATTTTTAACTTTGTGTATGACGTGGCTTAAGTAGCACATATCCCCCTTTGTGACGATGGCCTGATTATACTTACAGATTGCCTGCAGTTATTCTCTTAAGACCTTCATGTACATTAAAGATTTCTTTTTCTCGGGGAGGGAAAATGTTAGGCGTAGTCGTCTGGAGCGATCTAAGGACCCCCCCCCCCCAAACCGATACGTTCAGGGACAGACAGGAGAGCTCTGTGTTTATGCGAATACTTATCAGTCTTTACCAGATGTCTTCTCTTGGTAAAATTGGACGTTGGTGGTGAATAGCTGTGAAATTTGAACTTTGAAATTCGATGGTTGTTGCATTAATTTCTACAGCAAAGCTAACATGCGGTAAAGGGAGCGACAGAGCAGAACCGTGCGGGTCGTGGTGGAGATGAATCCACTTAATTATTTATATTAAAAAGTCAATACAAAGAATTTAATAAGAGACTGGATATGCACGCCTGTCTGTATGTATACATGCACGTTTAAAGTGAATTCTTGCCCTTTCGTTGGTGTTCCTGTCCTCAAATTTCATAAATAATGAGTATAATTTTAACCCAAGTTCTCAAATTTAAGATTTCGACGGATACAGTTAGAAAGAGTACATTTCAGGAACATTGAAAGTGAAACGGTCCCTATAAGGTAGCATATGTCCGTGAAAACAGGCAATCCATCCCCAGTGTTAATGGTCTATTCATAACACGCACCCATTATACACTGGTAAATAACTGCAATTTACATCGAAATGCCACAAAATGGACTGGAAGATGTTATTTTAGATGTACCCGGACCTTTTGTAACAGACTGTACCCTCAAAGAAAGTCTGTTACCTGAATAGCAGCGGGAATGAAGCGGTGTTACACAGTCAGACCAATAGACCCCAAAACCTTCCGTGTGCAGCTGTTTAAACGTGTTGGCGATAATAATAACAAACACGGTAATTATGCAAACACAACATGGAATTGTGCAAATATATTTTCTTTAGGTGTAACACAGAATGAACTTTCACTATTAACGCGGTTTATTTCTGCCTTTCCTCCAGGGGCAGCTGCAGTTTATTTTCAGGGGAGGAGTGCGGGGGGGGGGCATGTGTAGGGAGCAGCACTAAAATGGGGGAAGGGGCATCTTCCACTAGGATACGAGTGCTGGAGACTTCGCCTACAAAAAATGCCGTATTCTTTTACATTACACGTTAATTGCTATGATGTCTTGTTCGTGTGTAGGAAAACAGGTCGACATCGTTCAAAGCCAATGAAAATGGGGGCGGGGGGGACCCAGGGGACCGATCCGATCTCGGGACAGATTTCGGGACGCTTTTATGATGCGGTCTAAATTTTGTGGTGAGATAGAGCTCTCCGCTTGTTAATGTCTTTTCTCCCCCATTGAGTGACTGGTTTTCTTCGGGGAGGGCGGTTGGTGCCAGTCTCCTGGCTCTGAAAGCCTCCCCCCCCCCCGCACGCCACCTTCTAGATCTCAGAAAACCCATGAGGGGAAGCTGTAGAGTAAACATCTACCACAACAATTATATTAGTGTAAAATAGGAAAAGATAAAAGGGAGAATACGAAGGGGTTTATATTAAGCGGACAGTCTTGCACTCTTCACGGCCATTTCTAAAACTGATGTTTTGTTGCTTAAGATCAAAGGCTTCACTCAGTGGCACTACGACAGATGAATCCCCAACGCTTGAATCGAGTAGACGTGGTTCACAGCGAATCTAAATCATATACTGCGCTGGCAACTGTTCTATGATGTAGCGATTGGGCTGCGTACTTTATTTTATACATGTGGTAGATAAATAGGCCTAAGTTACTGGCTACTCGATTGCTTTGGTTGGGTATCGTAAAACTGCTGAAAATGCACAATTACACATTAGATGTAAAAAACACCACACTGCAGCTGCGTTAAATGACGAAAAATGATAGAAACAAGCAAAATTAACATACATTTGTAGCTTGTGACGAGGAAATACCGGTCCTTTTGGAATTTACCAACTGTTTCTCATTGTTGACTATTGGCCAAATGGTACTTTTATGGTGTCCGGGGTAGTAGGTCTAAAAGGCTAGTCATTGTGTGATAAAATATGAATTGAGTATACGATACCAAAGCAACAAATAATTACCCGTTAACGTCACAGATAACTTAACTATTCAGTGCCCTGACAGAGTCCCTACATTTAATAAATCCAAATTCACGTTTTCGTTGTTGATCGTGTCAAATGCATTTAATCGTATGAGAAATAAATCACAATTTCTCTTCAAACATTAGCAAATTAAGACTAGCTAGCCGATTTTTCTTTTGACATAAATGTGATCCGATTTTGTAATCGATGTTATCGCAGTCCTGTTAAATCAGTATAGAAAATTCAGTTTGTTTGTTTGTTTGTTTTTGCATAGTGTAATCAATGGAACAAGACTTAATAGCAATAATAATAATAACAAAAACAAAAAAATTCCGATCATGAATAATAATTGTGCTGGGAATCACATAGTTTAGGCCAAAAACGTTTCTTTGGATTATTTCTGAAACAGATTGTATTTAATACAATCCTTTTGTCTGATAAAATATTATCCAAATTAGCTCTTTTTTCATTTTACACAAAAACAACTAGTAAGGAACTAAACAAAGCCAAAATGACTGGATGCCTCGCAGGTCTTCATTTTTTGTTAATATTGACTGTATGTGGTGAAGAAAAGTTTTTGGTTGTTGTGCTTTTAAATGTCACACGGTTCCAAAATCATGCTAAATGTATCCATGTGTTGAAAGTAAAAGCTCTAAGATGTACTAACAAAATACGGCCGACTTACTAATTGGCTCTGCTGCGGCGTTAACAGTTGACAAGCAGTATGCGAAATGACACTGGTGTACTAAATGAAAATGTTTACACTGGGTTGAGTATACAGATCAGCTAAAGTAACATGGATACGGTACATCCATGAGGTGGACGCTCATGATTTAAGCTGGCCCAGTTAAATTTAGTAAAAAAATGCCTACGGTGAAGTCAGTAATAACCGCTGTGTGACCTACTGCCCCCTTGTGGTTCTGATATATTATATCAATGGTTGCCACAAAGCTGAGCAATGATTAATTTTTAATTTGATAAATTGCACAGTAAGAGGTCATCTGGTGTACTTTCCGACAATGTTTTGCTCATGTGGTTCTCACCACAAGCCTGTCCCGGATAAACAGTTATGTAATCATGATTGTTATGGGTGGACTGGGACGTGTACAGTAAACATGTCTGTGTGGTTTGCACAGGTTTCTTCTAGCATCTGGTTGTAGAATCTGCAGTTCTGTGAACTGGCGTCTTAAAATTGCCCTCGGTGAGCGGTTTCATGACGGCCGCCCTTTTTCTTCAGCACTGTACTTCCTGAGAAGTGCTTCCTGGGGCAGAGGATCTATATCGGTTTCAGTTATTTAGCACACGCTTTTGTTCAAAGTGATGCATAAGAGAGGCTCTGAAAGCAGGGTCAGTGTCCCAGTAGCAACTGGGCTGCGCTAAAGGGCTTGATGGTGAAATTACTACCCTGAAGGTCTTGGGATTTGAACCCATGAGCAACTGGTCACTGGCACAGATCTGTGAACCGCTGAGCCGCACACTGTCCTCATTGTTAGAACTTTACAGAGGGTCGGGTGGAAGATGTCCACTAGATCTTTGACCAGCAGGGTCACCGTACCTTCTCCTCCAGTTTGACCACCCTGCCCTGAATGATCTCGTGCACCTGCACCATGTACCAGCGCCGGTCCTCGTTGGGGACCAGGGCTTTGACCTCCATCTCCTCTCTCTCTTTTGCACTTTCTCTGCCCTCTGAAGCCTCCTATATGTGTGGTAAGTTATGCATAGATGTGCAATATATATATATATACTGAAACAAAATTGTTGGGGTGAAACAGAGAGCATGAATGATGTAGACCTCCCCCCTTCCGAGAAGTGATTAAGGTGACCACATGACTTAGGAGGTGTTATTTTCAGCCAGTGATCTTGAGGCAGGGGACGGTCCGCTGGGAAACCGATTATGGAAAATGTTATTAAAAGCTGCACTAGTTATGAACTCTGAAGCTGGGGTGTAGGAGTGCATGCCCTAGGGTGGTATAGTAGCTAGGATAGGCTGCTAGAGCCCATTGCTACCCACCCCCCGCTACACAGAGAGATCCCTTTTTATATATATACCTCGCAATGAGGCCTGTCACAAAGAACAAAATAAAGTATAAAGTACAAAGTGTTTCTAGCTTTCAGAAGTGTTATTAATGATGTTCCAAACTGCAGTGGTCAGGGCTGGTGTGTCATTTTGGGGAAGGACTCCTAAATTATGTATGCTCATGCTGACAGAGTCGCTGTAATAATATATTTCGGTAAGTGAAGTGGCCTTTTTAAAATCCATGCTGTATCACCTTCAACTTTTCTCAAAAACATTACCCTATGATAGTCTGCTGAAAATAAGGTAGGCATTCAGAAATTCTCTGTTTTATATAATATGTATGTACTTGCTGCTATATGGACAAGAATTTCCCCCTGGGATCAGTAAAGTCTGTCTTATCTTATCTTATCTTATCTTATCTTATCTTATCTTATCTTATCTTATCTTATCTTATCTTATCTTATCTTATC
>JAODKE010000041.1:4295238-4326855 GCA_026779605.1 Mormyrus hasselquistii
GCGGGGGCGGGCGGGGGGGCGGGGGGGCCCCCCGGGGTCGGTGTGGGGTTCTGGTTTTGTCGCCTGGGGCGGGGGGGGGGGGGGGGGGGGGGGGGGGGGGGTGAAAGGGGACAGGATCAGTAACAAAACATGTTCCTGCGAACTGCAACAGGCCTTGAAATGATAGCGTGTGTGATCAGCAAGGACACACATGGTGAGAGACACGTTAGAAAGCAAAGCCCAGGTGTCCCCTGAGGTTCCCCAGTGCCTGTGATTCAGTCCTTTCGGAAAGTCCCCGTTTCAGCCCTCGTTGGCGGTAGCTGTTCTCCAGTCAGCCGTGGACTCTGAGGCAGGACCAGGCCATGCTTGTGAAAAAAAAAAAAAGCACGGAAACCGAGCGTCTCACCGCGGTGCGCGATCGGCGATGGGTTTCAGCGATTTGCCGTGCGAATCCTGGGAGGGCTGTCGATTCCACCAGGGACCTCCGTGAGTTACTCTGGTGAAAGAAATGTGGCCAAAAAGAAGATCGAAAGTCAGTTTTATTCATAGGCAAAGTGTATTGACCACAGGAAGAAAAATATAAATGAAAATGAGCATAAGAGAAGATAAAATCATCACATAAACATAGAGAAGCACAAAGCACAAGACGTCAGGAGTGTTGACAGAGGGGAGCATGTCAGATAGTTAAAAGTGTGTTTTAAGATGGGATTTAAGAACATCAATGGAGAGAGCAGATCTGGGTGGGGGGGGGGGGGACTATTCCACAATCTGAGGTATGCAAGAGTACCGTTTAGTTTCTGTTTGGAGTGAGGGATTATCAGAAAACCCATCAAAGAGCTGCATCAAATAAGCTGATTCTACTCCTCTGACAAAGATGGACTGTTTTTGTAAAGTTTCTCTAAATGTTTAATATTTAAACCAGTTTTTGGCTAGTTTTGGACGGACAGGGTCTGAAATGGATGACGGGATGAGGTATGAGGTTTCAGGGTCTAGATCAGAGTGGGAAGGGCACATCTTTGAAGGGACAGTCGCAAAGATGACAGTTTACTGTGAGAGTTGTCTTTTTCCCGTCTGTTTGGTGCGTCGATAGACACACACGTCATTTATCTGCCTACATAGTGCACACAAAATGACATTTTTTTGGGAGATGCTCTTATCCAAAGAAACATACAGTTGAGAAAACATGGTCAGCCATTCCCCCGAAGCAGTCAAGATTAAAGGCCTTGCTCAAGGACCCAACGGTGAAATCACTCTGCCAGTTTAGGGATTGGAACCAACAACCATATGACCACTATCCCGCTGAGCCACACACTGCTGAGCATAATGCTTTTGCAAATACATAGATATGGGGTATCCTAGCATATCAGATCATCCATCCATTTGCTGTAACAGCTCATCCTAATCAGGGTCACAGGGGGCCCAGAACCTATCCCAGAGGCAACTGGCACAAGGATGGGAACAGACAAGGTTGTGGCACCAACTCCTCGCTCTCACACACCAGTCCATATCACATCATTGCATCACTAAATGGGTGAGCAGTTACTGGAAATGTATTGACGGCTGGATGGAAAGTTTAACGATTAATTACTCCATCCATTTAGAAAGCCTTTAGATTACCTGCAGGCTGTGGGTGCTCTGGATAATAAATCTGCCCTGTTCTTTTTTCTTGCCTACCTCTCGGTCTGTAAATAGCCCACTTCTGTGCGGGTATGAGGAACCTGCCAGCCACCCTTCAGCGGCGGAGGATCCGGACCCTCTGAGTCACACACCTGCATCCTTCTGTGAGCCGTCGGGGATACCAGCAGCGCGGCGATGGTGCCTGGGCTCCACGGGGTCCGTGGCGAGGCCAGGAGGCAGGGCTGCTGTCCTGCACGCTTTGTTCCATCTCGTTTGGATCATCTGCCAACATCTCACCCGGGCCTGTACCCACAATATGGTGCACTAAAACCTAAATGCTATATTTACACTCTGCACCTGCACTATTTTGTGTCAGGTAGTAATTCTAACTCGGTGTATATTTCATGCCAAAAATACAGATATTTTAAAAATAAGTCAAGGGTATATTTATTTTCATTTATGCAGATTAAAAGGTCGCCTTGTGATGGACTGGCATCCCATGGAGGGTGTACCACGGCCTTTACCTAGTGACCCTTACCAGGATAAGTGGTTTGAAGATAGAGGCATGGATGGATTGATGCTGTTGCCTTGAGCTGAACCGGTGATCCTGTCTGGGTTGTAGCCCAGTACTGCTCCAGTACACAGCGACACGGTGTTATGGTGCTACGAAAGACGGATCTGCTGTACTTACATTTGGCGCAGGTGGATTTTAGGCCTTAAATATAATCTAGTCTGACGCTGCACGTTTGTATCTCACACCATCACTGCATTGCTGCTGTCTCTGCCTGGTCCTCACCTGCATCCTTATTATGTATTTTTGAGTCTATAACGCATAAATGACTGTTGTTTATCACGCCTTGACCCCGTTTCCTTTCGCATCCATTTATTTCAAATAGATATCGCGGTGTGGACCGGCAGTCTTTAAGTATTAATGAGTACATCAGCAGTTCTTTGAAGCTGGGGGCCAGACACAGTGACCTCTGCTCACCTTTCCTCCACGAACGCGTTAGTTCACAGCAAAACCAGTGGGTGTTACGAAGCAGTGATTACAGTCAAAGCCTCCATAGAAGAGGAAGCGCCTTCCCGCCTTAAGAACGGGACAAGGCACATTTCTCGACATTTCCTACAGGAAATGTCACTGTCTAACGGTCACGGCTCCATAAAAGTGCCAGGTCAGTAGTTTTCGGCTCTGTAAACACAGCATAGATGCCAATTCTAAACCCATGCTCACGACTCCCGCATAAGCCCGGTGCCCGCGATTGTGTGTTTGATGGGTTTGGCATTCGTCTGTGGTAGATTAACGCAGCGCAGCGGTGCAGCCTGAGATCTCTGAGGGTCACCGTCGTGAAGAAGGTGGTGTCGTTGAGAGCACTGATCACGCTACATCCTGCCATCCAGTCCCTTCCCTCTCGAACCACATCAGTTCATATTTCAAGTTTGTCGAGGTCATTAATTCATTAATTAAGGTTGAGAATCACTGCTTTATTGTTGACTGATTGAGAGGTCATCCCACTGGCTCTTCACAGATCAGGTTCCCCAGCCCTGGCTTTTGACGAAGCAGAGCTGTATGTATTCATCCAGAACGTCAGGACGTCATTTGGGATGAGAAGCAGTAAGAGCTTGGTGACGGGCGATATCGTGCTTTTATGTGATTCCGGCTGCAACAAAAACATATTCAGGATGTTCACACCGCGAACCGACATGTGAAGCTGTCAGATTTTAAACTGGGCATTTTAAGAATCTGTTGGGTTTCCCCCCCCACCCCCCCACCAGTTTAAACTTTATCCAAAAAGTCATTTTCACTGGCATGGTCTGGGAATGAAGACGCCCTAATATCTGGTCTCACCAAAAAATAAAAAACCTGTCGCAGCAATTTTTTTTAGACCCAGTTCTGACATTTGCATCAGATTTTGTTCCACAAGCTCTGTAGACATCAGGGACTGTGACTGCGGCGACGGAGGCGAGCAGATTGCAGTCGATTTCATCAGCGGCGGCGGTTTATTTAGTTCACGCTCACAAAAATGTGCGAGGCGAACCCGTATGATAATGCAGACGCCTGTGGATGCGTGCAAAAGGCTGAGATGAAATGACCTCTTAAGAAATAACATTTATGTCTTTAACTTTATCCTTTGATAGCTGCCCTACTTATTACACTCATCTGATTAATATGCTGAAATGTGCTGAAAACGATGAATGCTTTTTCCCAGGAGACTTTTCCCGCAGTAGTTCATATTTAATCTTGAACTAGGTGAGACATGTTCCTCAAACCTTATCGTAATGCGCGCATGACAAATTTAACCCATAGTCCCCGGCCCTGCTTCCTACTAGTCAAAGGTCAACAAGTTAATCTGCGGTTGATGCTCGTCACGTGGTAGTTTAGGTATCGGATCCGAGAGCTGCGCGCGTTTTTTTTTTAGCGTGGCTGACTTTGTGCTAGTTATAACGGGCCTGCACCTTGGGTGCAGCCTGGGGTGATGTGCATGCATATGCATGAGTTCCGTCGCATTTCCAGTAAGCTGAAGATCTCCATCTCCTGAGTGTGGCTCCTCGCTGCCTGATCGAACATGAGAGAGCGGAGAGACGCGTCCAGTCGATTGACGAGGGCGCCCATCTCCTCCCCCCGGCCCACCCCCCAGAACGAGCCCTCCGGACTCCCCCTGCCGACAGTGAAGCACCCAGCAAGTCATGCCCTGAGACTTAAAAGGCAAAGAGTAACGCGGCTGGTGACCAGGACTCTAAGAATAACCCAGGCCGGCCACTAATGGATAAGGTTACCTTGAAGCCCCCGAACTTGGCTTTTTGACACACACCCGTGACACAGCCGCGGTTCTCGGGGACGCCGGCCACTCGCCCGCGCCTCCCGCCGTCCGCCGCCGCCTCGCATTCCTCCCCCTTGCAGCCCCGGTCCTCCTTTCCCCCAACAAACTCCTTCGTCCGTGAAGATGAGATCCGAAGCTCACTGAATTTACCCCCGGCTGTGACAACAGGTGCTTTCTTCTACTTTTTTTTTTTTTTGGGGGGAGGGGAGAGGGTAAAAATAGGCCCACCCCGCCGTCTTGGAAGAGCCTGTTCCAGCGGGGGCCAGCGCGTCGGTCAGCAGTCGCCCGGGATCGGTGCCCAAGTCCCACTGGCGTAGTGAATCTCCCTGCAGAGCGGCACTGGCAACATGACGGAGACGGCAATGGAAGGTACCGTAATCGTGATCTCGCACTCCTCGACGACGTCCGTGTCTCGTGCTTTAAGCCCGGCCTGCTTCACTGGCTCCTCGGAATGCCCGTCTCTCTGCGCGGACCCTCGCTAAAAATATACCGCAAGAATATACATGTAAACGTGACCCGGCGGTGGAAAAAACTGACTTGGGAAAGGTGAATGCGTGTGTTTCTGTGTGCGCGTGTCTAATCTTCCGCACTGAAGCGACGCATCGGGAAAGGAATTTGAAGATACTTTTTCTTAACAGTTTAAAAAGTTTAACTCCATTAAGAAGTAGCAGCTAGCCGACAATATCGGGGGATGGAGCATTGTAAGCAGATGGTATCGTTTGCTGGGAATCTTGGGTGTGCTCCCCCCATCTGCAGTGGCAGATTTTTTATTTATCCCCCCCAAACTCCCCCCCACCCCCTTTATAAAGTATGTAAATAGATTTACCAAACAAAATAAATCGTGCCCCCCTAATCTTAATTCCGGGATGGCTTGGAAATGCTCGGTCAGTTGCCATGGATATGGTGCACGGGTCCCGGAGGTAGAGGCCTGGGTCGCAGGAAGTGACATCATCACGTTTTCCTTATTTGGTCTTTTAGAAAGAGGAGGCACGGCCTGCCATGTGATGGCTATGTGGGCCATTCCTGCCCCCCCCCCATATCCCGCTGTGTCTCTCGCACGTGCACATGCACACACAGACTGGCGTGCGATGTGCATTGTTTTTTTTTTTTTGGGGCGCTGGCTGTAACTGGAGCGGCGCTGATGGGAAGGGAAACACGAAATATGGCTGCTTGAGTCAGCAGTCTGAGGCGAGTCTGGTGGCAGTGGGGGGGGGGCACCGTAAAAGGCACCTAACAGGTGCTCCAGCCTGACAGCTTTCAGCGCGAGTACCCTCTATTCCCCCCCCCCCCACCACCTCCGCACGCGTCCAGTTCAGAACAATACGCAAGCAGAGGCTGCCTTTCACGGCCCACGACCCGCCGCCACCTGCTGTCCGCCAAGTCTGCTTTAATCGACGATGCTCTTTTGCTTTTTAGATTTCATGACCTCTTATGTCCGTTTCCAAAGGAAATGCCTCTTGGTGCCCTTCGGAATGGAATAATACCGTGGCCACAAATAAATACTCAGGAATCGGCAAGCATAGAGAAAGAGGGCCGGCAGAACAAAAACCACAAACGCTATAGTGACCACCGTAGACTTCAAGGCATGCAATCAATACACACAAACGGGAGAAATCAAGAGCAGCTTTTGCATATAATTATAAGATCAGTGAAACAGCTCTGAGCTGTTGTTATTGTGAAGGAACGTCACAGTTTCAAGGTGAGGAATGCGGAAGAAAAGTAAGATAAAGGAAAATGCAATTAGTACAGTAAAATGATTGAAGAAAAATAGAATGTTCCAGAGCCAGTACTGTATGTCACATGGGGAGGTAAAGCTTTGCGTCTGTGATCTGTCTGCCTTGTCGTACGGTGGCCGGTCTGGATCATTTCAGTGAAATGAGAGGGGCTGAATTACAGACCGCCTTCATACAGACCACATTCATACAGGCCGCATTCATACAGACCGCATTCATACAGGCCGCTTACCCAGTGCCGTCAAGCTGAACACCTTCTCTTTGGCCAGACAGACACAATTAGAGTGTTTGAATTCTGCTGCTTTTTATGTTCTTGTTGTTGTTGCTAAATCTGGCTGCCTGGCACTATATAACAAGAACGGCAGAGCTTCTCAGTAGGCCTGGGGAGGAAGATTATGGAGCAGAGCAGAGAAATTTCAAAAGACCCCAAGACAGACGATACTGTTCGATTTTATTTCCAAAATGTAAATGAAGTATCAAAGGACTAGAATGTAGTATTTGCGATTTCTCGAATTCCAGTTCTAGATGTTACCACAAACCAGACCGAGAGGAAGCATTGTGCAGCTGAAATCTGATACTGGTTGAGTAAGGAAACCACTTCAGAGAAGCAAGAAAGCTTGATGTTAAGCAAGCACTTTTATCCAAGGCAACATACATTTTTAGGAAAGTATTATCAGACAGTCCCAGGAGCAAATGCAGGTTAAAAGCCTTGCTGTGGGACCCAGCAGTGAAACCACTCTGATTTTGGGATCCAAAACAACAACCTTCTTAAGAGGCACAGCCCCCTAACCTAGTAAGCCACACACCCTCCCAAATACAGCCTCAAAGCAGCCTTCAGATCCACAACTTGATGTCTGTCTACCTTTCTTGTCTCTTTTTCAAGGTGGATGGCGATCGTCGACCACCACCACAACCGTCATCGACAGCAAGAATGGTGACGTGGTGCAGCTGCCGGCCAGGTCCTCGAAGAAGACCGTGACCGATAACCTGTACACCACCTTCAGCTCACCCCTGGCCTGGATCCTGGTCCTAGCCCTCATTATCACCTGGTCGGCTGTGGCCGTCATCATGCTCGACCTGCTGGATCAGAAGCAGCTCACGGGTAAGTGTGCCTTTCCTCCCACTTCCTGTTTCCCTTCGCTTTGATTCCTCAAATGACGAAAGATGCTGCAAGATTTTCGAAAGAAAAAAAAAAAGTCACCAATGTATTACTTGTCGTCATACTTATTAAGTGCCTTTTGGTGAAAGAAATTGCCTAAAGTATTAATTCATTGTGGCATCAATGAGTCGGTCAGCTGTAGGATCATCGATTTCAATCCCTGTTCTGTATGTGGCCAGATTGAGAGATAAGATGCTGTGCACTGTTTTGGTCCAATAGGACAGGGGTGGGGAACCTGATGTATAGAGAATCAGTGTGGGTGCAGGATTTTGGGATGACATCTCAGTCAGCCAATAATAAAGTAGTGGTTCTCAGCTCGAGTACCGAGGACCCACTGTGATTGGCTAATTGAGAGGTCATCCCAAAAACCCGCACCCACAGTGTCTTTCTGTGGATAAGGTTTGCCACCCCTGCTGTAGAAGATACAATTTGTCCCAGATTTTTGTACACATTTAGGTAAATTGGGGGGGGGCGCAAAGCACTTACACGATGCGTGTCTGACTATCAAAGCCGTACTCTGAAATTCCTCGCATTGAGGTGGCGTGATGTTCAATAAAGCTCATCAGGTCAGGAACCTTGTTCAGACATACTGCTCATCTTACTATGAGGACTGGAAGTGCAGTTCAGGTTTGAAATGGGCTCCCTGAACAGATCCACAGCCCACGAGGATGTTGACACAGTGCTTAATGAAGGATTGCAACTAAGCATTAGCAAATTGAAGCTGTTCGGGTCTTTGGAATCGTCAACTCTGGGAATAAAAGGGCAGATCATAGGGTCACTTGGTAATATGCTGATGGCACACTGGACCCAGAACACGTCCCTCTTTCTGGGCATAGGCTCGTGGAGACGCTAGCTCGCTAGCTAGTGAGCAATAGGACTGATAGTGTCCGACATAGATTAAGTGCTCTGCTACTTGCTCAACTTCACCTCCAGTTGCATTTAGTCAGGCTGGCCTGTAAATGGATTGGGAAACAGCCCAAGAATGCAGTCCAAGGTGCTCCAGGGCTTTCATTGGCTATATCCAGTCCCCACAATTACACCATGGGAAGTCTTTTATTTCAGCAGCACTGCATTCTGGGAAATTGCTTATTTTTTTTTCATTTGCATGTCATAATACATTTTAATCATGCCGATCGCACCATAAAATATTCAGTGTGTGGAATCCCTCTGCAGGATGTTGGGGGATTCTTCTTATGGCCAGAGCCCTAATTTTTCATGACCCATATATGTCGTCTCATCTACGAGGTCACCGTGGTGCATTTAGGCAGCCATTTCACAGTGCAGCTGATAGCATCGGCTCCTGAATCCTACGTGACTGTGATCCTAATGCCTGGGGCCTCAACGCCCACTCCAGTGCCCCCCCTTCCATGTCACTCAGCTCTGATAGAGTTCACATGGCACCCTACTTCTGTTAATCATCACTGCTCCCAGTTAGATTCCCTATATTACATCTAATAAATGTCCCCTCCTTTTTCTACCACCCATCCCATGTGCCATCCTGTTTCCATCCAATTAAAAGCCTATACATATCACTGTGACGACCCCTGTTTACCACCCGGTAAAGTCCTTCCGCCTGCTGTGCGCTGTGTTTGCGCTTGGCTCTAGTCGTGTTGCATGTGCGTGCTCTCACACGTTTTCTGTGTGCGTACGGGGCATTGTCACACGGACTTTTTCATAATTCTATCGTTTGCATATCAGTGCTTGGAATTTTACCCAGAAGCCTAAGCGAACACCCCCCCCCCCCCTCCCAAAACACATAATCTTGAAGTTATGCAGAACCATCCATCATCCTTCCAGCCGCTTATCCGATGCAGGATTTCCCAGGGTGCCTGGAGTCCATCCCAGACACCAAGGTGCCCGAGGCAGGGGGACACCCCAGATGCGATGCCAGTGCATCAAAGGGCACACGTTCACCCGCACCATTCAGAGGCGCCAATTTACAAACCTGCATGTGTTTGGACTGGGGGAGGAAGCGTGCTGTGTTAGGTGTAATTAAAGCGGTTTGTTAGCTATACACACAGCGTGTTTTCAAAGTCATTATGATCATACAGACCCAAAAGGCTTATTTTACCACTTGCAATGCCATTTCCATACCACCCTACTTTAAAGCGGCCATTCCGGATAGACAGGACCAGCTGAGTGTGACACTCGTGGTGTGTGAAAGCATATACCAGTGCAGACAGACTGATGTAGATCACTGCGTATACTGCTGTAGGTATGCATTGCTTTTGCACTGTTAGCTGAGCTTGTGGGAGTTTTGCTTGCAGAAAAATGTTCTGAGGGCAGAACTAAAAATGATTGGTTCAGCGAGATAACCAATCAGATTGTAAAAGAGGTGGGTCCAAGCAACTAGAGGTTGGTGCGACCAACCAATCAGATGTCTTAGTCCCGCACTTCCTAGTTGCTTGGACCCATTTCCTCTACAATCTGATAGGTCATCACTCTGAACCAATCATTTTTAGTTCTGCCCTCAGAACATTTTTGTTCAAGCAAAACTCCCACGAGCGTTAGCTGACTGCCCCTGCTGAGTAAAGAGCAGTCAGACAGCCCTTTAGAACATGGCATCTGAGAGCAACGATAGCCTCGTTTATTCTTGTGACAACTGCCCCAAGCTTCCATGTGAGACTGTGGTGCTATGGACCCTGTTCGGGTCATGGTACACATTATCCATAATTGCAGTAAAGCTAATATCAATAACACTAATGAGGAATGGGTATCTCTTCACCTGGGTGGTATGCCATGCACCTTCTGAATGCTAACATGTTAAAAGCTAGCGGCCTTGCGTGTGTTTGACTGGATGTTACAACAGCGTGACAGGGAAACTTGAGCCGCTGTCTTTTAATTAAACCTGCCAACCTTGCGTTTAAATGAGCTTAAATCGCAGATGACTTTATATTTCATTACGGGTACAGTGAATTTTAAGCAGGGATATTAATGTTGACACCATGACAGTGAGTACACTGGAGAGTCATGGGAAAGAAACTTCAGGAACTAATCTTAAAAGTGAAAGACCATCTGGTTACCTGGTTTGTTACTCGAAGGGATAAACATTTATGTAGATAAAAGGACTGAGGAAATAACTGCAGGGGGGGGGGGGTAACTTTGGTCAGCTGGCCAGAGTGAAATTTATAATTTGAGACAAGTCTGCACACACATGCACATATTTCCATATGTGTTCCAGATTTATTACGTTAATAGTCTGTAGTGTTTGCAAACTACCTCAATGCTTTTGATTTTGCTAATTTTAGGTTTATATTATTATCTTATTATTATATATAGTATAATATAGATTTGCTGTAAGATGTCTTATGTGAGAGTCTGAAACCGTGAGTGTCACACCGGACGAATGAGAGCTTACCTTGTAACTATTTATAAGAAGACGCAACTGAGAAGTTAAACGTCACAGACAACATTTGACTAGGGGGGTCAACACAGAAAGAATAATTTATCTAATTTTCCTGTAGAATCCAACATGGACAATGGACTGGATAAATCATCACTGACAGTCATGGTAATATAGTGTAATTCAATTTGTAACCAATGCTTGTCAATTTACAAGCAAGTTAAAAAAAATAGTGAAGGCAGCACTTTTTTTTTCCCGACACGTTGATTGTTTAACAAAACAGCAATGATTAGTATAAAAAGTCCAGTCATTTTGCCATTTTAATTCATTATGCTAATCAAATAATTCTGCTGGCACAATTGCTCCTGTTTTTACAGAGCAAATTAATTTCTGAGCATTACAAAAAAAGTAAAGGGAATTGTAGCACTGACTGAATACGTTTATACAAACAGGAAGACAGTAGGTCTGGCTGTTTTTATTATTATTATCATTATCATTATTATCATTATTCATTAATGAATTCATTCATACATCCACTTCTCAAAGCAGTCCTGCCCTGCGTAGGGTCATAGTGCTCTGGAGCCTGTTCCAGAAGCTATTAGCCGACGCAGCAGTTCTTTGGAGCTGAACCCACAGATGACCAGCTTCTACGACCCACCCGGAAGGAAATTCTTCATATTCTTTACATTCTTAACTTTATATTCAGGCGGTGCTGTCCAGCACCCTGACATCTCTGTTTGTCTGACAGCCACGTCCCGGGGATTAAGAATCAGAAATCAATGTCTCGCCCCACAAAGAGGAAGCGTAAGAGTGACCTGTGAGATAAGACAGATATGCGGCCGCCAAGATGTTCTCGGTTTTATAAAGAGCGCACACAAATCGATCTCCGTTCTCTGGGGAGCGTCGCGAATCGCGGGCGCCGTCCCGGCCCTGGCGGAGAGCGGCCGCATTGATGTCGCCTCCCAGAAGTTTCGCCTGTCCTCTTTGCTTGTGCCCATGAATTTATATCCTTTACACTCAGAGGGAGTAAAATCAATGGCTTATTTTTTGGTTGCTGTGGACTAATAAGCTTCCTCTCATCTAATGTATAGCTTAAGGCTGCAGTCAGGGCTGCCCTGGGGCGACAATCAGTAATGGGAAGTCATAAACAGCGGAATCTCCCAGAATAAATCCTTAAATGCGAAACGCATTTAACAAAGCAGCGTGTCATCCAGAGAAGATTGTTTGTGTGGAGAGACACTGATCTGGGGGGGAGCTGGCTGATCCATCCTCCGAGGAGAGCAACAGGTATGGCCATGCGTATCTGCATCCTTGACATTTGGACAAAGGGCACCGTTTGTAAATTAATTGCGGCAGAGACACTCCCGGAGCGACGGGGCTGAGTGTGCTGCTGTTTTGCCGAAACGCGACCGCTCTCTCGCCGGGCTGGGCCGCGCCCCGGCGTCTGGCTCCCGCCGCGCATGCCCTCAGGAGCGCGACTCTCTTGTTAACTCGTTAAATGGCCGGACGAGGGGATTGGCAGCATGGCATCTTTCAGGAACCGCATGAATGCCAAGAAGATTCCCCTCACGACTGTGTTGCCATGGTGACAGCACCCCCCCCGTCCCCACCCGCCTTGTCTCCCTGAGTGACCTCGAACCCCAGGCAGTTCCATACCATCCCCTCCTTCGCTTTCCAGCTTCAGGACTCCCCCCCACTAGGATGGACATAGTCCGCCGTCGACGCATTTGATTTTCTACAAGAGGGGGATTATCAGAGATCAAAGAGCATGAAATGTTTAGGATCTGAAACTATTTGGAAGCAGGTTAAAGTGTTAATCAAACAAATGCCATGGAATACATCAGCATTTCATTAGCATTCGTATCCGATAGCGATTTCCCGATCCCACCTAGAGCCTGGGTGTGGGGGCATCTCGACATGCCGGCCAAGCATCCGCCGCGGGGGCCGGTTCCCATGGCCACCGACGCACTGCCGTTTATCAGCGATACTGGTTTCATTCATCCGGTAAGGTTAGCGAGGATGTTAGCTTGTTACCTTGCAGAATTGACTGGAAACGTGGCCTTACCAAGTGGTTCTGGGAGCAATGACTAACTAATCACTGTGTGTGGTGGGGGGGTGGTAGAGGTTATTTCTTTGCCTGCGTGAAATCAGATATGACTACAGGTCACTGGCAGAGGGTACAAAAGAGCTAAAGTAGTTAACGCGAGTGGACAAGTGATTACATTTACCCAACACTGCTGGCACCAGTGAATCAGTCATCCAGATTCCAGGTAGACTATTGGACAATTCGTCACTCTGTGAAGGTGATTGTGTATGTGTGAGCACTGTGGTAGGCTGGCTTCCCATCCCTACTGTGCAGCACCATTTGGATTACATTTTATTTATCTCACAGTGAATCAGTCCTTGAAATAATTGGAAGTTAAGGGCCTTACTGAAGTGACATCAGCCCGGGATTTGAACACACAACCTTCCGGTTGTGTCCATGGTGTCCGAACCCACTAAGCCTCACACAGCCATGCGCCTTTTGCAATTCGCTGGTAAAATTCTCACACTGCTCAGTTTTGTAAAATTCATATGTTGCCATATAGCGTGAATATTTAAGAATTTTAGTCTTTTTTTTGACTTTTTGCCGTGACATTAATTCAGCCTGGGTTGCTACCTCCTATTAGGAAGCTATAAAACGCAGTGCATGTGGCCTGGTCATCCAGGAGGGCCGCTTTCGTGATGTGATGCTGATACTCACTCACAGCACTTCATACGCTTCCCGTGCTGTTCCTGCTGTGTTTTGGCTGTGTGTGTGTGTGTGTGTGTGTGTGTGTGTGTGTACACACGCGCGTGTGCGTCTCTGCCGCTCCTCTGCTCATATGTCTCTCATCCTAACAGGACTGCACCCACCTGGTATCAGAAAAGCAATAAAGGAGATCCAAAGCCCCAGAGGCAAGACAATCCATGACACGTTTTAGCTCTTGCAGTGATGGTGTTGTTTCCTTGCCTACCAGTGTTCTAGAACATTCACATTGTATAATCGATTAACATGGTACTATAACATTCTTCCTATATTTGAAGACTGACACCAGTTAGGACTATGAAACTCTAAACAGACTAAAATAGCATTTTCAGTCACAAATAATGTAAAATGTATGTATGTTTTTTTTGCATTTTATGAACTGCAGTGATCTAATGATTAAACTTCAGAGGGATAACATCTGTGTGTGTAATTTTTCTTTTTGCAAGTCGAAAGTGTTTGAGGAACATGCATCTGGGAGAAACCACTCCCCTCTGGGTTTAACACACCTGTCGTACTCTGACTCGTGCTGATACAGTAAGAGACCCACACGTTTCTCTCACCTTGACATTTCTGGGAAGGGCCGCCGTTTGTTAAGCAGTCGCTGCTAATTGATTTAAAGCACCGTTCTCAGCAGCCAGACCTCGGTGGTTTGCATCCGGTCCACACGCTACGGCCTTGTTGCGGTATCCGGCCGCTGTGCTGTGACTCACTGGCGTGTGCTTAGTCCGTCCCTCCTGCCCCTGCATGCCTGCATCCCCTGCACAGGTCTCAGCCCGTGAATAAAATAAAATGCCTCCTTGTCTGTGACATTTGCCCGCCGAACGCTACAGACAGGCGGGTGGCAAGCACTGCATCGGGAAGGAGCCGATATCACACATGATTATACACCAGAGGTCAGAACTTACTGCATTTACCTGAAAAAGACTCTCTTGAATATTCACTCTCACTGTCACTCAGAGTCATTGGCATCATTGTTCCATAAGTCACACATCACTTCCATTTCATCTGTTTATTATTTTTTTTTTTTTTGGCTGGGGGGTGTTAATCAAGCAAACATACACATTTGCATTCTCGCACCACAGGGGGCAACACCTTATGAATTTTAAAGGAATATTTTAAATATGTATGACTCCACCGGAAAAATTAGCTTACTTTCAAATGTGCCTGGTTGTTATTGTCACTAAAATATTTTGAATCGATGAGCAGCACTGTGTCAACAAGAAGTTAATTGAAGTTGTGTCATTCTCTTCTAAAGTGACTGTATCGACTTTGAAATGTATGCCAGGGGTGTTTAATGATTGCTAGTGTTATTTATGTGTGATGTGGGCTGTTGTGCCACAGGAAGGTTCAGCCAGTCGACCGATGTCCTTTGGGACTCCTCCCTTCCAGTCTCGAGGGGTTGCAGTATGAGTAGGTTCTTGATCCAGATTAAACAAAACACGTTCACACTGCACTCTGAATCTGAATCTGAAACTTGCTCGGACAGATTCACACTTAACGGACAGATTTTTCCCTGGCCCTTTGATGTTTGTTGCATTTTCAACCGCAGTCATCAGCTGGATGTTACAGTCAGAGGGGGGAAGTTCAGGTTCAGAAAGTACAAATCCAGGTCAAGGTTTTGTTTCAGCCAGCCAGTGGAGGACTCTGTTACCGTGAATCTTTATACTCAACTAGTTGGTTGAAACAAAACCTTGGCCTGGATTTGTACTTTCTAAACCTGAACTTCCACCTTGGGAACCTGGAGATAAACATGTAAGCATTAAAGGCAGTGAATTTGCCCCGTCCACTTCCTTCAGACCTACCAGCAGATCTGCTTGTCTGCCTCTGACCTTCACTGTACACTGTAGCCCCGGCTTGTGTGTCTCAGACCTGAAATTCGGTGAAAGCTTTTGCCAGCACTCTAGGGAGTCCTGTGTAAAGCTGTGAATGTCAAAAGGTGGTCTGAAAATCTGACATTGAATCTAGATTTTTCTCGAGCTCCGTCTCTGGAGATAATTTTTTTTTTTTATTTTTTTTTTTTTTTACATACCGCAGTTACCACTCCATGTTTAAAATTGCATTTTAATGTTCTGCAGTAGTATTATGCATTAATACATTTAATGTGGGGTACTTTTGAAATTTGTTTGCATTTGAGCAGCTAAGCCCTTTTGGTGGTCTGCTGCCCTTTCCGATTGGACTAGAATAGCCCAACAATGGCTCATGGGAGTCTTGCTTACACAAAAATGTTCTGAGGGCAGGAAGAAAAATGATTGATTCAGAAGGATAACCGATCAGATTGTAGAGGAGGTTGGTCCAAGCAATTAGAGGAGGCAGGACCAACCAATCAGATGTCTCGGTCCCACCTCCTCTATGTGCTCGGACCCACCTCCCTTACAGTCCGATTGGTTATCATTTTAAACCACTCTTTTTTTGCCCTTAGAACATTTTTATGCAAGTAAAACCCTCAGCAGCCAGAAATGGGGCCTTTGACCAATGAAAAGCCGTCTCTGACTGTGGTGCCCCTCTTCCACCACGCCCCCAGGAAACATTCACCACATGGGCTCTGATCCCATGAAATCCGTCGGCAAGGCGGTGGAGGAATCCAGCAGCTGGGCCAACGCCGTCCTGGCCTTCATCTCTGACCTCCTCTCTCCCGATGAAGATGAAGGTATTTCTCACACTGCACCTGTTTTCCTTTGACGTACGTGAAGGTAATATACAGTAAAGCTGGAATTGTGCAGCAAGGATATTAAAAAGCCTCAGAGGCATCAGATATTAGTTTAATTAACTTTATTTGATCTGATTGCAAATGTGTCCTAGTCTCATAGCACCAAAAAACAGGTTAATTAAATTTAAATTAAGCTGCACGATCTGACCTCCACCCTACTGCGGGAATCGTCAATGGGTCCTTCAACATAAAAGTTTCACCAAGCTTGGGAAATGAAATCTGCCCCCACCCTACACCCCCACCCCAGGAGGTTTCTTTTTTTAATCACCAGAGTGAATTTGCTGATGATGCGCCTGGTATTTGGTCGATACACATCAAGGCAAACAAAGGTGTTTAATTCTCCCATCAACCACAGCATTCGCAATTAAGTACCATGTTTAAAACCGGAGGAGCGTCTTCTGGCCTTTCTGGTGTTCTGGTGCTCTGCTTGGGAAAACCTCATAATTACCACGTCCACCGTATCTGTTATCCCACATACACGAATGGATCAGTGTTCAAAAAAACCTACATTTTGGGAAAGACTCAAAGTGGACAGTAGGACACTTTGGCAGTCCACTCAGGCGATGAGAAGGTGCGGGGCGGAGGAGCCTCAATCTGCTGTCGCCCCCATGCCGCGAAGCCCTGTGACCCTTCTGTGAGCCTCTGAACATGAAATACTGACCACTATAAAGTGCCGCGAGCGAGGGGCTGCGTTCTGCTATGGGCTCAAGCACTGGAGACATGCGGCCGGAGATCTGTGCATCTCTCTGGGCAAACATAACATGTCCGAAGGTCAGTCCCGGGGAGTTGGAAGCCTTGCCCTCTCCGCCCTTTCACCTCTAACTGGGTAGATAAATTATCATTTATTTGAATCTCCCTGTACTTGACAGAAGGATCAGGAAATCTGTGAAGTGTAGGATAAACTCTATATCCAGCAATGTGTATGCTCCTGAAACTGAAAACAGAGTGTTGTTCTAACATCACAATGGTTGTGGGTTCAAATCCCAGGGTACATGCATAAATCGCAACCCTTCACCATGAGTTGCTTTGGGTAAAATCATCACAAGACTGAAAAAACCTTCTTCAGTATGTTTTCCAAATGATTGTTTTATCTCTTGTCAATGCAACTTTGTGTGAAAGAAATGAAGGCATTTCGTAACACAGAGCATGACAGAGAGGAGCTGACCTGGCACACAAAGGGTTAATTCAGCATTAAAAACAAGCCTGTTTGAAACTCAGTGGTGTTGAACACAAATAATTTCTGAATAAAGTTAGCATGAATTATGAGATTAAGCAATGTTAGATGCTTTAGAGAAATGACAAGGTTCTTAAGATCTTAGAAGAGATTTAATTGCATTAGTTGACAGTAAGGTCAAACTGTGAAAATAATGTTTATTAGCGGATCTGGGGTGAATTTCCGTTATTTGAGATTTTTTTCCCATTCATGGATATATACTTAAAATTTATCAGTAAAGAAGTATTTATTATTTTTATATAATTTATCACAAAAAAATACATCCATATTCAGAGTTCTTGGCAGGATGTGCCATGGCGCTTAGGATGATAGCCGAGGCCCTTGAGTGACTGGGGCCCTAAAAACATTTGGAAGATTGTTGGATTGGTGTGGGTTGGGACCCCAATATAAAATCCGTGCAGGGGCCCAAAGACTCCAGAGGCACCCTAAGTTGGGTTGAACACTGCCTGAGCGTGTAAATCCAGCCTGCCCATGACTCAGCAAGCGTAGCCAGACTGGGGGGTCCGCCTGAATCGGGACGACGCTGTCCGCGGCCTCGACGGGGGTCCTGCTCCACAGGGGGCCCGTCTCACGCTCCCTGCCGTCAGCGCACCTCCCCATGTTCAGGACGGGCTCTGCGACGAACCGTAAATCAAAAGAGAAACAGATAAATAAACCACCGGATTCATAAATAAACAGATTAATTACTAAGCCCTGGCCAGCGGATAAGCTTATGCACTTTATTTATAGTTGTGATTTATTTACACGTAGGGGAAATGCTACCCCTGCAGCTAATCTCCTTGAGAGGTACACCACCCCCACTCCAGCAGGAGAGCCATCGCTAATGTCTCAGACATCAAACAGCCCATGGCTTCTGATTGCAATCTTTTTTTAAAAAAAAAAAAAAAAAAAAAAGACTTGGGGGGGGATTATATTTTAATATTTGCTGGGGGAGCACTCAATTTACAGATAAATCTGTGGGGTTATTTTTAAGTCTCACTTGAATAGAGTTGGGGCGGAGGGAGTATAAAGTAGAGATATGCGTGCGCCTGGAACTGGGGGCCGGTTTTTCCTCTGAAGCATGAGCGCCTTTCGAATTCTCATTCAGCAGTTTGAGTTTGTCCTGAATTTCTATGACAGCTCCTAGCTATGATCTTTGCACGGGACCCTCTGCTAAGTAAACATCCTGCTGCGTGTCGTCGCAATGCTGCTATTATCAGGGAAATGCTCGCACGCAGCTCTCAGACGTGGCGATTGCGGCCACTCCCCACCAGGCTTTCAAGAGGAGAAGATAAGCTGTCTTTATTCCGGGGAAAGTTTTTCCACCCCCCCCTCTTCTCCCAGCACCCCCCAACTCTATGACCCACATTTATAATTCATTCTGCCTTCATCAATGTTTCATAAAATCTATTCTGCAGGTTCCATTCACGTACTGACATGTTTATCCCTGCGATTTAGGTGAGCTGCTGCATGCAGTGAAGAAAAAAGGTTAGTATTTGTCTGTTAACGCGATAAGTGCTGTATCACTCATTCCAAACTTTGTTTTTTAATCCGAAGTATAATAAAAGAGGCACATGCTAACATCCTGTGTAGCGGTTTATGAATAGCAATAGAAGATGGCGCTGTGCTGCATGCGCTTCATTAGAATGGCACTCAATACCGTCACCACTTCATTAGAGGCCCTGGTTGTATCAAGTGAAAAAGTGCACCGCCGTCACTAATAAAGTCACAGCGAACGAGGCCTTTAACGTTTCCTCGAACAAACGCTGAAACTGCAGCACGGTCAGTCAAAAAGAAGCTGGTGAGGAGGAGCAGCGTGGTGCTACAGAAACGGCGTCTCCCGCGGCTTGGCCATCCTCCGTTCCCTGTCAGTCCGCCGTGAAGTGATGCATTCTGGGGCATGAGCGGGCCAGAGCAGAGCTCCCTGGCACTCCGCGCTCGCTGAATATGCATGAATCTGCTGCTGCCCGACAGGCCGACAGCTACTCGTAGGTATAACTTGTGTCAAAATCAGCCGAGATCAGAGCCTCTCGGTCCATAGTCATATTCTGAAGCATCTTTTAAGATCTACAGATCCTTTTAATCTCGAATTTAAGAGATTACTTTTATGTTGCGTGCGTGGTTAGCATAAGAAATTCTACTTCCACATACCAAAAAGCAGAATGTTTACATGTCTCCGACTGATAAAATTTAGCCTTATGAAGTAGCTCCATAAACTTTATAATTCATCAGAGTTTGCTCCTGATTTAATTGTGAGTGAGGGGAAATACTGTTCAGCTTCAATTAAACATTTAAAATCACGAGTCAGATTAAAATCCTCCGCAGACTCTGGGGATCAAAAGTTTAGTTCAGAAGTCGCTGTCATCCAGAATAACTTTAATAGCTTCCAGTTTTACCTTTTACCTTATCCATCCATCCATCCATCCTTCTTCCGCTGCTCCGGTTCTAGGTCGCGGGGGCAGCAGTCTTGGCAGAGAACATTAATATCTTACCTTATTAAACCTGCAGCCATATTTTCCAAAGCATATTTGACAGAGCAGCTGGTGGGCTATTTCTATACCGTGCCTTAGTGTCACTTGCATCCCTTTGACTGGTGCAGATGATAGACACACATGAAGGTGCATTTCAGGGACTCTACCGCTTAGAACCCGCGGTCATAAAGTATCTGATTTTCAGATCTTGCACTCGTATCTTTCATAATTATCAGAGCTTTAAGTTCGACGCTTCAGTATAAATGCAATTAATTTGTTAGACGGAAAGAGCTGACGTTCTGAGCCGACAGGGGAAGGACGAATATCATGTCTGAGACAGGAACAGATTTACTCTGTTTACCTTGCTGGTGCATTAATTGGATACAGCTGACATCTCAAGCAGAGATCAAAAATTTCGTAAGCACCCATACACTATAAAGCTGGCCTGCCTCTACTTTAATCCCAGCTATAGTTGAATGCCAGCAAAATAATGAAAATCCTTGGTCCAGAATATGCTCCGCTCTAAGTTGTTTCCACTTTCCATTCCCAAATCGCAAACCCATTAAACCAGCGATACAATCACTCCACCTTCATAAGCTTTACTTATTAACGTTCTGCAGGGACTCGGCCCACATCAAGAAACTTGAAATGAAATTCGTAATTTGACTTCTTGTTTAATAAACTGTCTGTCTGTCAATTTTAGGGGAATTTCTTCCATCCAAGAAGAAAGGTTAGTGACTGCCTGCTTGTGAACGGCTGTCGCGGCTGAATGTACGCAAAATGTGGAATAACGGAATGGTGCCGAACAGCATGTACCTGGATTAACCAGTTAACCTGCATTATGGTTTTCTGATCATTAGGTATCAGGGGGTCTCAGGTGGTTGGACGTTTCTAGACAGCTTAATGACTGGAGCCAAGCTAATCTGTGTACATTAATATATCATTCACCAAAAAGCGTGGAGCAGTGTTCATGTTGTCTGAAAAGCACGTTTTCATATTAAGATCGGAACTGGTCAGAAACACTGGTCTTAAAGTACCACTTAACTGCTGCATAGTCCCAACAAAATTGAAATGTTTCGGGGGATAATATTAGAAATCGAAACTCTGAAATAAACTTTCAACAAGGTCTATGTATTTGCAAATACAGCTCAATGATTTATTTTCATCTAACTATGTGATTTATGTATACAATAATGTGAAAATATACATGTTGGTGGAAAATGGAATGGACATTTACGGCGTCGAGTGTTTACAGTACAAGACATCTAAGGTTTCAGTTCTGCAGCTGAAAAACCGATGGCCTATATAGAAGAAGAGAGAAATTGAATAAAGGGTGTGAAATCACTGGCTAGTGAGGATGAAGATGAAGATGATTTTTACGATGATTATTAAGATGACAGCAATGACAGCGTTGACTACAGTTCCGATTATTATAAGGGTGATAAAGACAGAGTAGTAAGTGAAATGAATGACAGTGACGGCTATGTGGAGGAAGAAGATGAAGATATCACCAATGGCAACGATGACCATTATTATACTCATTGCTGTTATCATGAGGAAGAAGGTAATGAGGACATAAAGCAAGTAACTGAAAGGGTTAATGTAACTGAGATATAGCTGGACGGGAGTATGATGGCGGATGATGAAGATTATGGTGACTGATGTTGCTAAAGACGATTATGAAGATGCTGAATATAAAACATTAAGAACGGTGACGATGGAGATTAGGATGAGGATGATGATGATGATGATGGGGCGGTACAGATGAAGATGAAGGTTTAAAAGTCCATGTAGATGACCACGGTAAAATCGATGACGGAGGGGAATATGAAGATGATGTGTAAGAGGATGATATTGTTGCCAGGTTTGATAAAGATGATGATCACTTGGTTCTAAGCAAAGCTTATGGTAACGGCGATGAAGATTATGACGGTGGTGAGGATGATGGTGTTGTTGTTAACGATGATGTAGATACGTGGAATAAAAAGAAAACGAGAAGATGATTTCAGTGTAGGGCACAATCGAAAAAGACATCAAAGACATTGAGGATGGCGATGGGGTCGGCATCATTTACGGTGGCCGATGATGTAAAAGTGTGCTCGTGAAAAATCGTTCCGGGGAATAATATGAACTCAAAAGAACCAGTGATGAAAGCAAAACGTTTAGACTGTGAAGGAAAAGATTGGGGACATTAATGATGACAATGACGACGGGAGAAGCTGATGAAGACTGAAGTAATGGGAACGGCGAGGGAGATCTAAAATCCATGGCAGTGACGAGAGCCGTCAAGGTGTCGATGGTCTCGTAGGTCGCGATAATCACAGTAGTGAGGCAAGAAGAATGAAAAAAGAAGATGGATGTGATCGGTAGGACAGATGTGGTCTGGTGGCATGAACAAAGAGGGGACAAGTGAGCAGAAGAGTGGTGATGGTGAGGAAGAGCAGGAAAGCGGCGTCGTACGAGTCGCGACGGCGAGGAAAAGCTGGGATGAGCCTGATTCTGTCGACCATTCTGGGGACTCGGAAAATAACGATGTTTATACTCCTGGTGACTTTAAAGTGCAGGACAAAAGTAAACGTGCCTGTGAAAATCTCAGACACATACAGAGCATCAAATGAAATGCAGAAGCTACTACTGTCACCGATACTAAAGCAGTCTGAGGTAAAATCAAAGATGACTATGGGTCTGACCTATTGGGATGCCAGTCAACATAAAGAGATGGACAAAGGTCCTGAAAAGCTGCTTTCTGATGCTTATTTATAAAGCTGATATTTAACCTTGATAGTGACAGATGTGACAGGGTGTCCCTGGATAAAAGACAATTCTGTACCGTCTAATAAGTTTACGGAATGTACAGTATGTATAATAATATGCATCTACACACAACACATTGTAAGACTGGATCTAACTTTTGTACAGGATCCATATATTTGATGGTGATAAATGACTAACAATCATCATTTGAAAGAAAAGCTTACATAAATCACTTAAAAAAAGAATTTGCCGATTTGCTTCTACAAATGCCATCACTTTGTAACACGTCAGAAGCAAAAAACGCTGAAAAGTACTGCGATTATCTTTTCTCCTGTGGATTCGTTAAGATTATAATTATACTACCACTTAAGACATGGTGATGAATTTGGGATCTGACATAAGTTACAGATTGTTTGATTCAGAATTCTGTTTAGCGATTGTGGCAGAAGCTCCATTTGCCGTCTGACAGCTGCCGTGTAATTGTAAGTGTGTAATTGTCTAATAAAGACAGCGAACAGATTGCTGCTCATGTTTCATTATGCTGTCATTTGTTTCTGAAATATGGAGAAATATTAGAAAAAAAATGGCACTGGGTCCAGGATACCATATTTAAAGAATTCATTTAATTTAAGTCAAAATAACAGTCTAATTAATAAAGAACTCTATAAAAGACATAACTGGTGAGCAAACAATAATGACGATTATTATTAAGGAGTCAATAGCGCATAAATATTTACAGGAATAATAACCAGCATCTTCTTTGCAACAAAAGGCATCCGCATAGCAATGGTTGTCGTTCAATAAATAATAATAATCTGTTGGTTGCCTTGGTGACAGGCTTATGATCCCTTTTGATGCAGTAGATGTTCATTGAGTATACATTTTTAAATGAATAAAATATCTATAATATAGATATAAATAAAGATATATTGTAATTACATAATTGTGGAAGGCAGGTAAATGTAATATGTCTGTGTATTTTTTTTTCTGCTTTAGATTAGAAATTAAATTTCACCTCTGACCTGACTGTGATGTGGGGTGATGTGCAGCTCAGACAGTTTAATCTGCCGAGAGTCTGAGGCAGATTTGTAACTCTCCACAGAGCAGAAAATAATAGTCAGTTGATTATTCTTGGGTACATTTCCTGCCTCTGCTCGCCAGCTTATGTTGCAGAACATGTTTTCTGGCAGATGTTCTTATTTACTCCATTATTAAAACGACGCCGTTGAGCTGAAATGAGCCGCTCGCCGTGGCCGGGCGTCTGAGTGGGATTGATGATGCCCCCCGTCGCCGGAATTTTCTGCCCTTGTGCCGGGTGGCCCCGCTGCTCAGATGGCAGTTCCGCAGGCTCGTGGCTCACGGGACCTCGCGCCATCTCTTTGGGTCCTACAGAGGCTTTTTGCCCTATTGTTCCTGGGGTAGGATCTACGCTCACCCTGACTGCACGGGCTGTACTGCAGCTTGATTGCGTAATAAGTACTGAGTGAGGGACGGCTGTGTTCCATCCAGGTCGTTGTGCATCTTTGGAAGCCATTGAACAGGCCCCCGTGACATTAGCTAGGCAATTAGCTGCTGAAAGTGGCAGAAAGGTTGTAACCAGGGCCAGCCTTGGGTGTTCTGAGTGGCCTCACCCCAAAGGCAGAAACCAATTTTTCTCAGTTCATTTATATTAAAACCATTTCAGTAACACAGGGTATCTGGCAGCTAACTAGCTAGCGTCTGGTGCATTAGATAAGTAGTGAAATACGAAAACTAGTGTAAATAACTGTAACGTCATAGAATGTAACTGAGTGGAATGTCATCAGATTTTTTTCACCTGCTCTCTTGTGGCCCGTGATGAAATGGACACGAGGCGGTCACCTATAGAGCAGGCCGGCCCTGGCTGCAATGCAATGCAGGGTTGCTCAAGGCGAATTTAAATTCTTTAAGCTCATGCATATAATTCGATGTCCACTTAAGCCCTTAGTGCAGTGGACAATACTCAAGGGTGTAGGTTTGGTTTCAACATTAGTAGACATCAAATCAGCCATGAAGCCCCCGCCACCTAAACACGCACAGAACTACCACAATATCGGCAGGGACAGATCCTTACGTCCATACCGTCCTTATGTCCATACCGTCCTTATGTCCATACCGTCCTGTATGTACTGTACATGATGCCTTTACCGTCCTTCCCTTCCTTACGTCCATACCATCCATACCATCTAATCCTTGGACATATTGGTTTGGATTTGGAGAGTTTTCCTTTAAGGCAGTGATCATGCGGTTTATAATCTGGAGAGAGAACACATGCCTCCATACCTTGATTTGTTTGTCACCATGCTCTTTGATGACTGGAGAATCTCTCTCGTGCTTTTGGCTTCACCAATGACAGAGTTCAGTGAGTTCCTGGTTCTCAGATAAATCTGCAGGGTCAGCCTGCTGTGATTCCATTATGTCCCATTTGATGAGTGCCGTCTGACGATACCCCTACGGGGAAATACATTTCCTAAATTAAAGATCCTTTTCAATCCCATTTCCCATTCACCTTTGACTCAAATATTGTGTTACAGTTGGTGGTTATGCTTTTTTTGTGGTCGTGGTATTTTATTTTTAACGACGTGAGATGGCACCTCTGGGGCTAAGGTTTCGCTGCCTCTCTGGCTGCCTGCATGAGAAGCTGCTTGATCTTCCTGTGACCACATGGTTACACCTGTTCGCTCCCACAGCCTGAAGGCATGCTGTTCAGGTGGGCCGTTGTCCCTGCCTTGCCCATACTGTGCGCTCGTGTGTGACAGTGTGTGACGGCATGAATTTACATGCAAGGTCCGTCCTGCCAAATGCCCTTCACATTAGAAACAACCAGTTTAGAGTAAAACATTCATTTTAAGTGGCAGTAAACCTGTTTCGAGTTAAAAAGTCCATTGACAAGGACTCTAATTGGAGGTTTTTTAATTAGTAAGACCTTTTCGATGGCATTAGACACCAAACATTTGTGTTTGGCATCCCTTTGGGAGCCAAAGATTGCAATTAAAAAGAATAGCAAAATGGCAAGAAGAGATCTGAATGAGTTACTCAAGAAAATAATGACAATAACAAAAAAGTACAGAAGATATGTGCAGGTATGTTAAACATGACTTGTTAATAGATTTCTGTTATGAAACCCTTATATTGGTAAAATCGTTACAGAATTAAGGATGCGCCCCAAGACTTTCTGTGAGCATGGTATATATTTGTTATCATTCCTGACGAGAGAGATTTTTCTTCTTTATTGTTGATTTAACCTTTACTAATAGATTTTATCACTAATGCTTGTCACTGTCCAGTGGTTAATTAGTAATTAACTAACTAGTTAGTGTGACTTAGCAATATTACTTACTTAAATCAACCCTATTGATTTCTAAATTCAATTCAGGGTAAGAAAATCATTGCTCTGTTAATAAATCATAAACATATATTCTGTATAGATTTACATCATAGTGCATAACTGAAGTTTGCCTTTAAAATGTCTGTATGATTACATTTCTGATGCAATGCGTTACATTCCCTTTTTCCCTTTAGGAATTACCTATTGTTTGCCGTAGATAATACCTTGTGGTAATGCAGCTAATGATATCAAGCATTAAACTTCATTATGTTCACAGTTTCTGAGTTTTATTCCTTTGAGCAGATTCTTTAATCATTGTCTCATTCATTATTTTTGGTAAGTCTAAAATAATGAGTGTGTGTAGAACTTCTACAGAAATGGACATGAATAGGCCAACAAGTTTCTGGGTCATGGGATTTACAGCCTGATTTCTATCTATCTTCAGGGATAAATATGTTTATTTTGAATCATTAATATCATAATTATTGTTTTTTTATTGTAATGTCTAATTTTCCTAACCCCCTCCTGTACATGATATAGGTAAAGTTTTTTTTTTTTAATTATTTAATGAGAATGAGGTCATTATATTCTCATGGGTCAGTAATTAAATTACTTTTTAAATATGGGAATTATGCTTCTGTGGCAACATATATAGAAGGCAGGACCAAATTAACTGAATGGGCAATCCAGTCATGTGATACGTTCACCCATTTAGCGAATGTAACAGCTGCTGCATTCGGAAAAACTTAACCTAGGCTCATGACGTCATGTTGGGTTTTATGGAAATATGTATGCTGACAAGCTGCCTGTGCATCGCAGCACTTCCACAAGCCAAAGAGACAAAAGAGAGGAAAGGAAAAGAAGTGAAAGCGGAGACACGGAAAGGTAAAGCATTGATCTTGAAGTCTTCTCATAAATTACAGCTATTTTTGTTAAGATATGCCCCCTCCCGGATTTCATGCATGAGTGTGAAGCTGGGGACAGTCGTACGACATGCCACCACATGTCAATAAAGAGAAGAATGGGGTCGAAGACTCAATAGGAAACAATAACAATATTTGTGGTACGACGCTATAACAATCCACGCGGTGCTGTTGTTGTTGACCCACATCAAAACACTTCAGCATCGTAATAGTGGTGATTTTAAGCATGAAAATCAATACTGATAAAAAAAAAAATAAAAAAAACATAGAGGACAGATGAACTAAACCGCGAGACTCTCTCTGGCCCCCCGGGGACCCGAGGAATGGCTGAAACGCCGGGTTTTACTACAGAAGGCTAGGAGCGTGTTTCAACTTCAGTAAGCATGCATTTTTCATAAGGGGAACAAATTTGGATGCCTTCTGCTATTTGAAAATCAATAAAAAGTTGCAGTACTGATAAGGTGCAAAATCATTAAAAATATTAATTTAAAATGATGAACGTTCCACATGTTTGTTTCAATAATATCTGATTCGATATTACAAAAAAGTCCTTGTTGACCTGAAGCCTTTGCACAAGCATTATACGCGAACGTTCCTGGGCTGATTACGGCAGCCTCCGAGGCCTGTCGCGGTTCTCATTAAACGCCGTCTTTTGTTTCAGCAGAGAGGCGGAAGTCGAAAACAATGAAGCGGGAATTAAAAGAGGAAAAGTCTGCAAGAAAGGAAAGGAAAGCTGAGAGGAGAGAGAAGCCAGTGGACCGGGCCAAGGCGAAGCCCAGGCAGGAAAGAGCGACGAGGACTAAAGGTAGGCAGCATGCGCGAGAACACAAGGATCAAAGAGGCACCGCCCGAACAGTGCGGGCGAGAGGTGCAGAGATTAGAAGAAATATCTCAGGAACCGACTGTGAAAAGGAGAAACACGGCCAATCTTTCTTAAAATAGATAAGGAGAAGAATCAGCGTAGGGCTTCATTTAGCCCCAGTAGCTCAGTTAACATGCCTTTTACTGTCAGAGAATATCTCCTGGAGAATGTTCAGCGAGTGAAGACACTCTTCAGCTCTCACTGAAGCGATCCTGACCTCCTGTAGCCTAGAAAGCCTAAATAAACAAACTTCAGCTGCCCATCAAGTCGAAGAGATCAGTTTCATGCACAGGGAAATTATGGCCAGAGATCTAAATTAATAACCACAAACTGGGACCTTCACCCGGTCCTGAGTAAAGGTAGAAGATAACTAAAGCAAGATGAGGATGGCAGGTGAACTCAAATCGTCATCTGAAATGGGGTCGCCGGTGCCGCGGCTGAACGACAGGTAGCGAATGGAGCGGGGATGACATTATCCGTGGCCTTTTCAGGAGAAGGTCCAAGGGGAGAACCGTGGCAGCACTGGGCTGGAGAATGAGGTAGCCAGCGATTGTGGAGGGGCATTGTGGGAATGGGAAGGAGAGATACAGAGGAAAAGAAGAGAGAAAGACAGCATACAGAGGAAAAGAGAGAAAGACAGCATACAGAGGAAAAGAAGAGAGAAAGACAGCATACAGAGGAAAAGAAGAGAGAAAGACAGCATACAGAGGCCTCAGGCTCAGCCTTTGATTTCCTCCTAATTCTTTCCTTTGCTTTTTCTTCCCATCTCTTCCGACCGGATCGTTCTGATTTCTGCAGCTGCGTGCTCGGCATGTAACAGCAGCCCGAAAGCGGCTCTCCTCGGACTGCCGTCTCTGAGTATTCCTGAGGCGTTTCTGCTCTTTCCCCTTCCTGGGATCCCCACTGTTTCTGTCAAACTCCAAAATTACCGCAGTTGCACAAATGGCAGCGATGAAGATGTTACCGATGACTCTGACGTTTTGTCACACTTTTAAGGTGACGTCTCATCAAAGCCGTCAAAACAAATGCAAGCCAGTGGCTTTCCGTGATTTTTTAACTGTAAAGCGATGATGAAACAGCCCTTTCTTCCACTGGGTTAAAGGGTTTAATATCTCCTCGACGCTCATTTATAAATTGAAAGTTATGCGGCATTTTGCTTTGCTGTTAGTGCTTTGGCTGGGATTATAATGACTGCTGTTCCATTTGTTGATGAGGAGCGATAAATTAGCCACCGTGGGGTGAGTCATGAATGAACACACACTGAAACATGTTTCAGTGAGAAACTGAAATGGTTATAATTTACAAGCTTTTTTTTTTTCAAAGCTTTATGGAATAAAACTAATGAGTATCATTTTATAATAATGATTTATTGCTAATGTATAATAGTGTATTATAGTAGCCGCATTGTCAGCGGGGAGCAGAGCTATTTAGGCATGATTATTACCTCAGAATAGAATGCAAGCAAAGAACAAGCAGCTTCTCTGCATCAATACCACAAATAAGATGCGAAACTGACCGGGGTCTGTGTCTGTGTCTGTGTGGGTTAAGTTTATAATATATTGTGGGGACAATGCAATAAAAATCTGCTATTTTGACATTGTGGGGACCATTTTTCAGGTCCCCACGAAGATCTGTGAATACGATCAAAAAAGTAAAAATGCCAAAAGTTTTTGTTTGGTTACTTTTGGTTAAGGTTAGGGCTGGGTAGGGGTTAAGATCGTCATGTTGGGATTAGAGTTTTCCCCAAAGAAATGAATGGAGAGTCCCCACAAAGATATAATTACAAACCTGTGTGTGTGTGTGTTTGTGTCTGTGTGTGTGTGTGTGTGTGTAGTCCATTTTAATTTCCCTGTCATGTGACATTTACCAGCGAAGCTGGGTTGTGATTTTGTGGACTGTGTAAGATTTTGACCTTCTTGCTGAAATCATGTTCATGGATCAAGTCACCGGGTGTGAAGAGGGTGACATTAGACGCAAGCGATACCGGGGCTGTAACATTGCCTCTTAAGCTTCGCCGATGCCGAGCGGGAGCGCTACGAATCCATGCTTTGCTCAGATGCTAATATCCTGCAGTGCCATGGAGACGACATTAGAGAAATGATTATTTCAATCGATCGCCGACGTAAAACCGGTCAAACAGTGTTAGGATTCGGGACCTGGGATCTGCGCTTGAGACTCAAAGCCGAGCCGCAGGTTTCACAGAAACGGCAGTGAGATTAAGCGTGTCCTTGTTAGAGTGGAGCTTGTAAGGCGCTCGGCAGGGCAATAAGGGAACACCAAACGCACAATAAATGCCCCTCTGTGTCGTCACCGACCGGAGAAGGTTAAGATGAGCAGTTAAAGGCGGAGATGGAATCGGGGCTCTCCGAGCAAACATTAGCCGACGCGACGTACCGCAAGGGGAACGTGCTAATGGACTTCGGCGGGCAGGAGGTAGCAAAGTCGTTATGGACGTTAAAATAATAGTTGCTAGTTCATGTCCTACTGTGCTTCACTTCCCTCGAGCAAAGGTATTTTAGCTGAAGTACTCCAGTAAATATTCCTATGTATAAATAATTTGGGGTAGAAGTGCGTAACGTGCAAATGGCCTCGGTGAAACAGCCGCAGTCTTGATAATGATGCCCGTAAATCACACGCAAACCGGGCAAAACGGGGCTGTAGAGAAGATCTCGTGGGTTTCAGTAGCAAAAATCACAGATTGTCATTTGATGACTGTCTAAATAAGTTTAAGTCAGGAATCAGCTCTCATGCATCAGATCATTAACGCGTATCGTCATCGGCGAGGTCATGTGACACTGCTGCATTTCATGAGAACACGTTTGTTGCCCTTCTGAGTTTGGCCGATCAGGATGTCCGCCTTTAACCATTCTGAGAACCTGTTCGCCCTCCGTCTTTAGAGGGTCCAGACATTTTAGGGGGACTTACAATCCAGGAATGTGTATACACACTCGTCCAATTATGGCCACTGCACCAGACGTAACACACGAGCACACTATTACCAAACGTGCATCGTTTCCATCTACCCCCTGTCTTTGTTATTCACAGAAAGGCATTAACATTGCATGTTCAAAAGGAATAGCTCTGCCTTTCCCTCTAGATGAAAAACAGGATGTCAGCCTTTATCCCAGGACTCCTGAGGACACAAATTCTTGTAATGTATCCTCGTGACCTAAGAGAAACACGGTTTCCTGACGCCTTCTGGCTACAGATAACATCATAAACCAAGCACATGGATACTTTCCTCTTTCGCACCACATGACAGTGTTACCTCGGTCGAAAGCTGAACCTCCACCCAGTTTGCTGGGTGCCCTCAGTCGCCACGTTACGTTAGCCTGTGCTAATGCAAAATTTTTCCTTCATGTGTTAAGCGCGCGCTTTTAAAAAGAGGGGTGAAACAAGGCAAAAGGAGGCAATGGCTTGAAAAAAAAAATGATATATTGTTACTCTGAGCCCTGATCAACACATCTTGCTTGGTGTAAGAAGTCACGGATGGTCTGTGACATTCAGACAATGCTGTGCGTCACCGTGCATATAGGAGGGGACAGGCTTTCCTCATACAGCTGCCCTGACAATGGAAAGTGGTCCCTTATCCTCTAAAAATACCCAGCTGGAGCGTCAAGCACCACCAACGCCATAGTTTGCCGAACAAAACAATGTCACCTGGCTACACCGTACGGCTCTCTCTGCCCAGCTTTTAGTAGTGATTCTGTGGGAGGACAGAGCTTTGGTGCACAGGAACAGCTGTCAATACGGCCCTACTCTCCTCGGCTGGCAAATGCGGGCTGACTGTGGGGGGGGGGGGGGGGGGGGTTTTTGGGGGTGGGGGGGGGGCGGTGGGAGGGGTGTGTTGTTTGGGGGGGGGGGGCGGCTTGTTAAGAGTGGAGGACATTTTGTAGGGTTGTA
>JAODKE010000041.1:4326955-4351587 GCA_026779605.1 Mormyrus hasselquistii
TCGATAGGGCGAGGCAGCTGGGTGCCCAGTCGTCTCGGTGGTGCTGGGTGGGGGGGGGGGGTGGGGGGGGGGGGGGGGGGGGGGGGGGGGCTTTATTCGGCTGCTATACCGAACATATCTGCCCTAACAGCGTGAACCTCTGAAGACCCCAGTGTTACCAGACGTTTTCTGTCTCTCTCACTCTTTCTCTCTCTTACCCTTGTGTCACGTCCTCCTTTTTTGTATGATGGCCTGAGATCAGATAAAAGACCACCCCCTGGAATAAGGCGGTGGGGGGTGGGCAGATAAAAGATCCAGACCACTCGAACGCCGTCCAACCCGATGTATGACAAGGGAAAGCTGTAAACTGGAAGCTGGAAGTTCTCCTCTGTCTCCATCTGACTTCTGAACCAGACGCACTTTTTCTTGTTTGTTAGCTCAAATGAAATCCTATTTTTCCTTTGCTAGACAAATGTTTGTTTTAGTGTACATAATTGCTTCTAGGACTGAAGTGATAAATGGAATTAAACATGATTTTGCATGAATCATGGTTTTAACGCATTTTATATAAATGTATACACTTTTGTTAGCATCTGCTTTTTAAAGATGCTGGGCCAGTTTGCTTGGGATGGGCACGTGCAAATCCACAGTGTTCATTTGTGAATAGTCGTTATGGACGTTAAAATGATAGCAGTGAGCAGTGTGAAGGTACGAGATGCTACGAGCAACAGGGAAGAAAATGTCTTCCAGTGCTTCTGTACCAGATTTCTGCTTGGAACCGACGCTGTTTCTCATCTGAGTCTCGTTTTCCTTTCAGAGAAAAAGTCTGCTGTGAAACCAGAGGAAGACAAAAGTAGGTGATCTTCTTTTTCCTCCAAACTGCCGTTTTTGATCCTTGGGAATGAGGCAGCCTCATATAATTCCGAAACAAAATATCAGTAAAAAAGGTTCCATTTGAAGATTAGCGATGTTGTTTGTTTCTCTACTGGCTGAATTTATTAAGGAAAGGTAATGTTTGTATATGATGTTTGTGCAATAATACCTAGAAGAACCCAGGAAAAAGGCAACCAGAAAGTCAAAGGAGCTGAAGAGAGAAGGTGAAAGTGTGGAGAAGAAGGAGGCTCTGGACAGAAGGAGGGCAGGTAGAGGCTCTCTGAGGCGTTCTGTGAATCACCCTATCTGTCCAGCCTCAGATATGCAACAGCTGCAGGATTCTATTTGGAGGAGGCATTCACACACACACACATAAACACACACACACACAGACCTGTACTCATATCATTGTGGGGGCCATCCATTCATTTCTATGAGCATAACCCTAACCCCCCAACAATGACAACCTCAACCCCTGTCCAGCCGAAACTTACAGTAAAAGACTTTCGGCTGTTTTTCTTTTCCCGATTGTAGCCAGTAGATTTTTGTAAAATTGAGGCTACTGAAAAAAAATGTCCCCTCAAGGTCAAAACAACAGTTTTTTTTTTCATCAAATTGTGGAGAAATCTGGTGCCCACAATTTAATAATTACAAAAACGCGCGCACGCGCGCGGGCACACACACGCTGCTGAAACACCGCGTGCGCATATGGCCACACCTGCTGTCATCCACATCAGCCTCTTCACAATTACCGCGTCTAAAACGCAAACAAAAATCCATGAAATAAGCTGGCTGATTCTGCACTTCTGCAAATGAAAGTTCGTCAAAATGATACCGGGAGGTTCTACGCCGTGGCTTATCTGTTTGGTGTTTCACTGGAGCATAAAGATGGCACACATGATTATAATTTCTAAGTTAGTTGTTTTTGAGCCAGCAATACTTCTCTTGGCTACTAACGCAGAATAAGAAAGAGGCTGTGATGAAACAAGGAAACAAACCTAATCAGTGGATTAAATCTGTATGGAACTGTGAAATGTCATACATACACATACATACATAAATTGTCATATGATTATGTCGATGTTATTTTTAATAGTCTATGCTTAAAAGTTCTTGGTCATATATGATTCAAAACAGTATTTTTTAGGCTGAAGTATAGTTTAATTTCTTTCCAAATCTGTACAAATTTTGTTATACAGAAGTGAACATCAGACCATCCTCTATAGATATTGTGTGAGGTCAGAGAGTAAAATGAGCGAGATTCTTTGCGGGAGCATTACAGAGAGGTTAATACCGCAAGATGACAAAAACGCCTCACGTCACACGTCACACGCACATAACAAAGATGAAAAAGACATTACGCTGAGAATGACATCATTTGAAATTGTGGATATGTCCAAAGAACCTTGTTTCCAATCTGAACACGAAGCTTGAAAATATGTAAGGAGACTAATTCATTTCCTGTTTTGTAGTTGTTGGCCACAGATTAAGTCTTTAGGCTGGATTCATGTTGTGTATCTGAGATCACATCTTTCCCCAGAAAGGTTACCCTTTAATCGAAAAGTGTCACATTAATTCTGACAAATTCAGGCAATACAAATTTCTAATAAAGCTGTCATATTTGTATCCTGTGACTTACAGTCGCCAGCTTTTAAATTAATTCCAGTAATAACCTTTCGATTTATGAATGCGTAATGTGGAAACTTGGTTAACCTTTTGATGTTATCATGTGTTACTGGGCTGTATTTCAAACAGTCTTCTGAGCAAATAGTTGAAAGCAAATAATTGCCCGTGGTATGGGTTTTATTCAGAAGTTTTATTTTAATGAATGTAATAGACTGTATATTGTACAACACCGCCAACACTAACGGTTCATTAACATCTTCCATAAATATCACTCCATCTGATGTATCCACCGGCCTATGTAGTTCTTTTTACACTTTCTGGTTGTTATGGTTTCTGAAGATTCACAGTGCATTTGTTTTGCATCCAGACAAACGGAAAGAAACGCCACGAAAACCTAAGGACACTCAAGGTACAGGGCATAAAACGGAATAAAAAAAACGCGTCTGTTTTGCTGAAATGGAGCACATCGTACCGCGCTTACTTGCGCCTGATGCTTTATATCTGTAACGATCGTGTAAGTTCAAGTGATAATAGAATCGGTTATAAATAAATGCACCGAGTAAGGAGCTGATAGCACTCTCAGTTCTCGGGCAAACAAAATGTAAAAAGGGAAATCCTGAAAGGTCGGGCTGCCGATGGCTGCATGCAAGTAGTAATAAAGACAGATCGGTGCCCGGACTCTGCAAACCCGCTCAGTGTCGCGATGTGCTTTGCGGATGACAGCCGATAACCGGTGAACTTCAAGCTTTAGGTGTCGCCTGGAAACGTAGCGGAAGGTCTTTATAAAACGGGGAATTACAGTGTTCACTGGAACTGCACAGAATAAATGAAAGGCCTGCAACCTCCTAACCTGCTCTCTCTGATTTATAGCGGGAAAGAAACCAGCAGAGAAACCAAGGGAAAGAAAATGTAAGTGTTTGTCATATATAGATATTTAATCTCGGTCAGGTCACGCACTTCACATGTAGGCAGGCGCTGTAAATTCTGCCTCAATCTGCGGTTATAGTTTTATTACATTTCTACAGTAGAACTTTAAACATTTCTAGGTGATTAATGTTTTATTTTATGTTAAATATTGAGCATTTATTTATTTTTTATTTATTTTATTTTTATTGAGCTTAAATGTAAATATAACTATATTTTGTATAACTGTGGTCTTGTTATCTTGTAATTGTATTTATCTTTCTATTTCTAAATTATAGCTAGATCTGAAGAAAAAGCTGTAAAGAAAAGGCAACCAGAAGGTTAAGTATCACTGTGTAAAAGTGGCCACTCTTAAGTTTTATATGGGTTGCGAAAGCACAGATTTTCCTCGCTGTATTACATGCAGCATGAGCTTCACTATACTTCTGCGTGTCTTATATGCATTTGCATACAAGCTCTACAAAATGTCTCTGCGATGAGAATCATGTGACAAAACACGTTTTTTTTTTTGCTATATAAGCAACATCGCCCCCTGCTGTTGAATATGCTTCATATTTTCAGATCTCCTTCTGGAATTAAATCAATATTTGTGATTGTTTTCAGTCATAACACTGATGTTTTGAAATCAGAGAAGGCTTTTAACCAGGGCTTGAAGTTAATGCATTTGATATTACCCAAGAAAAAAAGAAACATATAGATTTTTGTTCCTTTTTCTATTTGTGTCAATTAATATATTAATACATAATTTATGTGATCTATAAACTGAATTGTCATCCTAAAGCTTTTAAGCTGTTAGAGGCCACTGGCTGTTGTAAGAGGATGAAATATTTAATTCCAAGAGATGCATTCGAATTTATTGAAAATCTGAACAAATTGGATTAAGTTTAAAATCCAGCTCTGGATCTTCTGCCTTGGCAGAGTTTGAGGGGGTCAGCTGTGTTTTGGTAGCTCAGGTCACGTGTCAGTGACTGAGCTTGAGTTCCGTCTCTAGCAGTTCAGTGCATTAAGCTTTGGTTATGTTGTAAGCGGTTATGTCTTTTGTGCTGACTAATGTCCTTCGGATTCTCATTTTATAGCCAAGCCTGTAGCTGCAAAAGCCACGAAGGGTGAGTGCATATTCAATGACAGGTATTACATGTTGTTTTTGAAAACACATCTAAATACATTATGTGTCTGTGTAAAGTATATATAATTAGTCCATGCATAATTATATATTATGAATATAGTATACATATAATGATTATATTATTATAATCATTACAATAATAATTATTCTTATTATTATTGTTATTATTGGTATTATTGAAAAGCAACCCAAAAAAGCAAAGACAAATGGTGATTAATGTGGTTTTGAATTGATAACATTATTTAATGATATGCAAATAAAAAAAAATAAACTACAAGATAAACATTTTATTGCCAATAAAGTCATAGGGTTTGTATCTAATTATCGCTATTACTTGCCCTGTTTGCAGCTAAAAAGAAACAACCTGTGAGGAAAAGTACGTTTCGTAGCTCTGTGGTGGCAGCGCCTTAACGACACTGGCCTTCGCGTGACTGTGTTAGCATTAGCGCTGTGCTAAGTGTTACCGAAAGATCGTTCACACGCAGCTAGGAGGCACCAGATGCCCCTGGGAATGGAGCCACAGTCGCTTTTTCAGGAGGTGGACTGTGTGTCTCTCGCGCTCAGAATAAAGTGTGTGAGATCTAATCTGCCAGGACTGCGCCTGCTGTTTGGCGCGATATGCGGGCCCTGTGCGTGAAAATAAAAATATCACACGTGTAATAACATAGATTATCGTTTGATGGCTGTTCAATTCACAGTTCATTTACTTGGCCCTTATGCTAATGTTCTGGATGGCTTTTGTAAGAAATATGTTAGAATTACACATCGCATGACATGATTTCTGAACTACTTATCGGGAAAACCATCAACCAGTGCCAAGGACTAGCTTAAAAGTGACTGGGCTGAATTTTAACTTACAAATGACTTCACACTGCATATGTGCTGCACATGTACATCCAAGGTAAAATGGCTGTAAAGTCAGTATGATTTAAAGTTGGAGATGCAGAAGATTGACGTTCAGATTCCCCCATATGACCATATGCGTTGTGACAACTTCAGGCTGAGTGATGACTAAGAAATATGCAGCTCGCTGGCTGACCGGCACGGCTGACTTTGCTGGCTTAAGATGGTTCATACTGATTTTTTTTCTTTCCTTTTTTTTTATTTTTTACATTTTTTACATTTTCATTTTTCAGAACCCGAAGATAAGAAGAAACCAATAACAGAGACATCTAAAAAGAAAGGTGCGTAGTTACCGTCTAAGACTATTTAAAGCTATTTACGCTTGAGTCCGTTCTCATCATTTATGCAGTGAGTTTTATTTCATTAACTTATCTTCATTTCAGTCTGTCTAACTTCATAATAAAGAAGCTTTATAACTCTTTGCTACAGGTGATGATAAGAGGATATCCAAAGGTAATGTAACTGTTTCAGTGTTGCCTTCTTACCAAGATGACAGGTGACGATATGGGTCATTCTGAATGTTAAAAAAAACTTTTTAATAATGTAGTGACATTCCGTGGCTGGGGAATATCACACAGCCATTTTTTAAAATCTTAACTATTGTTATTACCTTATTCCACAGCCAAAAAGACGCCCGATAAGAAAGGAAGTATGTTTTGTGAAACAAAGCTGTTTTTAGTGTAGAATTAGCATATTCAATGTCTGGCTACGTAGCGCATTTAAACTTCCAAACTTTCAATGATCCTGCAATATTTTTTAAAGATGCTGAGATGCAAGAAGAATTCAGAAAAAGGAGTACAAGTGTAATTTGGGAGGGCAAAATCCTACCAGATTTATTTTTCAGCTCACCATAAGCAGTATAATGATTTTTGCATTACATATCCTGGAAAAAAAAATCTGTTATGTGGCATTTTAAATCCCCAGCTGATTTCAATTTACATTTTTTGCTTTTAAGCTTTGGATTGAACTAGCAACGAGAAAATTATGCTCCTTTAACTGAATTCCTGATTGTGCTGTTGCTATGGCTACAGCTAAGAGCTGTTTTTTTTACACCAAATAACCTCTTAGTTCATCAGAACTACTGAGACTGAAAACGTCAAAGTAGAAACATTTTACATGTATGTATGTGTGTATTTATGTATATACATCTGTATATACATACTGTATATATGCATCATATGCATCAATTATCCAAACGATATTACAGCATATCATGTTTTTTTGCAAGTTGCATGAAAAGTTCCTAATGGTGTAAAATTGATACCTGGGAATATGAAGGTCATGCAGCAGATAATTTGGACTAAAGTTTATGGATATTGATTCGGATGCAGAGGACTTGCTTTGTCATGGGGATGTTTGGGAAATCATAGCTATGATGGTCTGAAAAGGTCTGTGCTGCAAACCTTAATTAGATGTTTGCAGCATTCAGACCAGCCGGTCCACTTGAGTAAATATATGCAAAGTTGGTATATATGATTTGTTTTCACAATAGAAGCCGAAGTCCCTAAGAGAACACGTGACAAAAAACAGGAGAAGACACACATGGAAACATCTAGAAAGAAAGGTCGGGTTTTGTGTGGTGATTGTGACATCATCAAATTATGACGAATTATGGGAATTATATATATATATTTATATTTATTCATATTTCTTTAGAACCCGTAAAGAAAGAAAAACCAACCTCAAAACAGCCTGGTAAGTTACTTACTAATTATTAGTAACCATATTATTTTAAAATGCTATAAAAAAGAAGGGCGTGAAACCTTGTAAATAGTGTTATCGTAAAGAGTTGGTTGCTGCTTATTTCATGATAGTCATTAAGCTGTTAATTTTTCTCATAGCAAGGTAATTCGATTCTCTCATTTTTAATCTTTGCATCTGTAACAACTGTATTTTTACCAGGTCGTCCGGGCAAAGCAAAGGCAAAAGGTACTAAGCATCCATGTTTTGCTTCGCCATGTGATTTAGTCTTTAATGTTTTGACTCTATCGAAAAATGTTCAAGGAAAGACCTTTTAGATTCATGTCAGTGTGACTTTTACTCCAGAAATGGGACCCCTAAAGACATCACATGAAAAAGCTGCTAAAATGATTCCTACTCAAGCATCCAAAACCAAAGGTGATTTTTTTTTCCCCCATTCAGAACTTTTTGTGTTTATTACTTTGACGAAATTGGTCAGCTTGGTGCTTATTTTTGCTACAAACGTTAGTCATGTACAAACCTGAACCAGTGACAGAAATGTACAAACTTTAAACACAATAGCTGTAAAATTTTATCGGCTGCAATAACGTACTCTTCTTGCTTCAACGTAATTAAACATTTTAGTCATTTCACAGTTTCCATTTTCTAGAAGTGTCTAAACTTTCCCAGTGTGTAATGTATTTAATTTTCCACATATTTGCAGTTTTTGAGATTTTAAACATAATTTGTTTTTATGATAACAAATGAATTTCCTGGCCGATTCCATGTCTAATTACTGTTACTGGTTCATTTTTTACGAGAACGGGAACCATCTATGATAGAATTTAAGGGTTATAGAAGGGTTATGTGGTATGAATGTAGCTATAATACAAGTAGCCTTACGCTTTATACGCTACGGTTTGCTACCCTAAAAGAAAAGCTCTGAGGTTATATAGGAATAATGCTTTTATCAGACTGGTAAAGATTTCTTTCAGATTCCATTTGATTCCTATAGCAATCCCGCAAAATACAACCTTAATGTGATTTCAGCTGATGGCCTTGCGCTTAGGGCTTCGGTAGAAATCACCCTGTGGAGGGAAGTAAAAAGGTTTGAGATGGGAAAAGGCAAGGCTTCTTTACCTGGGCTGGCTGTTTGATTCTTTATGGCAAAAAGCTACAAACCAATTAGGTTTAAAAATGGACCGGCCCTCCATGCTGTCTGCATATTCTCAGCAATGCATTTTCCTCTGAAGCCTTCAGTACTGTACGAGTCACCCGTACCGAAAGGATTTTACTCTGTGGGCCTTCTGTGCGCTACAGTTTTAATACAATTTGTGCATGTTTTCTTTCATAGAACCAAACGTACACAAGAAGGTGCATGAGGAAAAGCCCCAGACGGAAACGACAGCGTTACCGAAAAAGAAAGGTAACCAGATGGATAGTTACAGCTACGGACGGGGCACCAGGGTCCCGCTTTAACGTGTTCATTTTGTTTCAGTGTTATTTTATTATTCGCACTTGGCGAATCTAATGAAGTATTCCAGCGGCTCCATCATTTTTCATTATTTTCCCATTTAAATTTTTTTATTGAAGACAAAATGAATGCGGCGCAGCACCCGGATGCTGTCGAGGAAGGGCTCGAAATATTAAAACAGGATTATTCTAATAAGCAGCTGATTTATCTTTTGTATTCATTATATTATTCAGGAAATTGTCCCGTTTCGACCTCTTTATTCCCCAGAACATGAGGCCCCCGAAGACGTGAAAGCAGAGCAGAAAATGGAGATTTTAGGTGATGAGCATCTGCTGTAAAACCATGTTATTTAATAATCCCTGTTTTTTGGTGACAAATATTTTGAATATGACGTTTTTTGAATATTTCTGATGAGAAACAGTCAAAAGGAAGTCCACGCTGTTGCTCTGCCAGCTAATTAACCCCCCCCACCCCCCACAAAGAAAACCTACATTATTTAAGACTACACAAAGAACAATACACTGAACGACAGTGAACGGTAATATAATTACTCAGAAACTGCTTTTCACTGTGTCACTGTGTGATTGAATTGAGCTTTTATGTAAACATGTCTTTAAAGTCATATTTTAAAAATACATTTTCAGAACCAGAAGTTCATGAGAAAACAACGTTAGGTGAAACTACACCGGAAGGTAAATTACTACCAGGCAGATTAATGTTTCTGCTACATGTGATGTAAAACAATTGAAATACTCATTAATAAGAGGAAACACAACTTTTTATCAGAGCCAGGGGTTCAAAAGGAAGTGCGGACGGAACTGAGGAAGGAGGAAGGTGAGATCACAATCTACCAGGGCCTTTTTATATCAGTTAATATGGCCATTATTGTGTGAAATAGCTGCACAGATTTCATGTCATTAAGGTAATGTGACCCTATGAGAATGTATGGGTACATGTGTCATTACTGTACAGTCACAACACAGCACAGCTCAAGTGTTTAACATTATTGAAAGTGTGTTGGACCATCTCTGTATTATTATAAAGGCAGTCATTTCTTGTTTATACTCTTTATCCTTTTTACAAAGATGTAGTCACAAAGGTGCCCATAGAACTGCCAGAAGTTAAAGGTAATGACCAACGATTTGTTGAAGCAGTAATCATCCGCATTCTGCTAAATCTCATATTTGGTGTAGTAACTTTATTTGGTAAGTGTTGTGATGACGTGTAAAATTTAAATGGAACTACTCAAAATTATAAAAATGCGTATTTTTAGAAGCAGCTGTTGATGAAAAGGTCCATGTGGAACCACCCGAAATAGGTAATTTTTAATATTTCTTGCACATGTATGAAATGATACAGAATGTGTCCATAACACAAATACAATGTGTGAAATCATATAATATTTTCAGGATTGGTCCCTGCCTCATCCCATCCTGTTTGTTGTTTCCCCATTTGGCCAGCAGGTGTCGCTGACCATTCCATTCGCTCCTGTGTTTATCACTTTCACTATCCCCAGTGTGTTACCCTGCTCCCTGGAGCCAACATCTGGCTGAATGGGCTGAGTGTGTGACTAAGTAATCATGCTTCCTTTCCATCGTGGACATTTTCTCAGTTTTGAGAGCCCCTTGTTAATCATGTCATCTTGTATCTGTGTGTTTCGGTTTTTGTGCCTTGGTTTGTAATTATCCTTGCTTGCATCTATGTTTTGTAGTTACGTCCTGTTTCATTTATGTTCTACTAGTGTTTGATTCCCGAATTCTTGGCGGCTGTTAATAACCGCCACTTGTTCCCTGTAGTTCCGAGTCACTTGTATGTTATTGGTATATAGCTGTCCCTTGTCAAAACCTCGTCATAAGTGCCGGCCCATGCCTTGAATCTACGTCAGCCATTGTGTATTTGTAGATGTTTATGTAGCTCTGTTAGTGCTGTCTTTATATTTCGCACTCGGCTTGCTGTTCATGTTTGTGCTCTTTACCGCATTTTTTTCCCAGGTCTTTCCATGTGTTTTAGGTCAGTCTTTGTTCCTTTTGGTTTATCCTCCCAGCCTCTTGTCCTGACCCCTTGTGGCCTTTTTAATTCTGGTTTTCATATCCTGTAATGAAGCAGCATCCGGAGCCGCCACTCTCTCCTTCCCTGGCCAATGTGTGAATGGGCATAAATCCCACATAAAACTCCAACATGCCAAAATGTTCAAAGGGAGTAACACAGAACATCACTTTTCTGCTTATTCAGAACCAGAGCTTCTCCAGAAAGCAGCTGTAGAAGAACCCAAACGGGAAGGTACTGTTTTGTGTGCAGGTCCAATTTCAGTAGTCCTGTAAGGTATGTAGTAATTAAAAAGAAGAATTAACATTGTTTGTATTTATTTATTCTTAGAGCCGTCGGTTAGTCAAACCGAAGATGTCTTACCGGCTGAAAAACCAGGTGAGCTCGAGGTTCATTATCTCTGTATGAACATGTAGCCACACGGATAATGACCCCAGAGCAGGGATAGAAATGCAAGCGGGTCTTAGGAGCTTATTGGTTTCAGGTGAGAATGATACTGTCCTCTCAGTGCCAGTGTAGCATAGTCCTGCTCAGCCTGTCCTCTGCAGTCCAGTTTGTAGTAATACCTTGGACTTTCCTTTTCCAGAATTGGCTGCTGCAGAAATACAGGAAGAGGTTAAAGGGACAGGTAACACCTCCGTCGTTAACTACGATAAAATTTCAAGCATGATCAGCAGTTCATCATTTGTAATTAAATGTAAAGGGCTAATAACCTCCAAAGCTGACCAGGGTAAGTGATTGGATGGATGTATGTATGGATGGATGGATGGATAATGCATTAATAAGCAAAATAATTAACTAAAATGAAATAATCACTTGATACCAATGTTTTATTATTTCTTCCTTCAGTTGTCCTTTTAAAAGAGGCCCCACTGGGTAAGACATATATATTTTTTTGTTTTCTAATGTTTTTAAAATGCTCAGGGCTTTTAGTAAAACCATTAAGAATACATTACCTTCATTTCAATGCTAGTTTTGGTTGCTTACACACTTTTCACTCACTTTCCTATCTATCTATCTATCTATCTATCTATCTATCTATCTATCTATCTATCTATCTATCTATCTATCTATCTATCTATGTGTTTGTCTCTCTGGCTGTCTGTAGGTCTGTCTGTCTGGATATCTGTCTGTTTTAAACAGCTGTTTTTGCCTTTTCTCAAAGTAAAACATCTTCATTTGCATGACGAGAATTGAGAAACAGAAACCAATAATGGAGCGGCCACCCTACCAGCGGCCCGTTGAGGATCTGAAATGAGTCTTCTGCAGAGAAACCCTGGGAATAGCATGGGGCATTTGAAAAGCTCTGCATGGTGTTACGAAGTATTATGCGACTGCAGTCGTGTGTCTGTGTTGTCCGGGTGCTGAACTATTGTGTGCTATGGAAAAAAGCTGTGGAGGCACAACAAAGGGCAGAAACTTTCTGCAAAAAGCCGTCATATGTAAGGCAAAGCTGTTATGTAAGAGGCAAGCAAATTATATTTGGAGACAATCTTCAAGCCAGCTTCATTTTCCCCCCAAAATGCTGTCATGATAGGTGTAATCCGTTAGCTATGGATGTACCAGGTGTGACCGCTGGCATTTCGTAAATGCAACACCCCCCTCCTCATTTTTCAGAAGCAGCGGTTCCTGGCGAAGCGCGTACCGCAGAAGGTTACAAAGTGGAAGGTATTCCTCCTGCTGCTCTGTGAATCACCGCTCAGTAATTTTGTCAAAATTATCTTTTGAGTTTCTCACATTTGTGTTTTTAATCTCTTTAACAGAGAAAGTTGAACGGGAACCTGAAGGTAAAATTTTAATTCTTTTTGCTATATCTGACAAAAGCAACATCTTTAATCTTTGGTTTATGTATTTATTGTTTACTTGTTTTAGATTCATTAAACATGCAGCACATTCTGCTTTGTAATGTTGTTATCATTGTTAGGTTGATTTTCCTGCCACTCATAAAGCAATTATTTTATCCTTAGAATTTATGGACTTCTAAAGAAGCTATTTCACATTAGATACGTTTTGTTTGGGTTTATTTCTGTTTTGAGGATAAGCTGTATAGAAGTCATTTTAAAAGTAATGTCATGAAGGTTTACTGAACACAGCTACGGCGTGTGGTGGTAATCTGTTATTTTCTTGGAACGTTAACTGTGTCAGTACTCGGGGACAAGAGTGCATGGTCTCACCTGGCCCGATCTTCATTGCATTTGTGAAATTGAATTCTCAGGTAGACTGGAAACATTGACCTGCAGTATATCAGGCCTAACCTTCAGGAACCTGAAGAGCGAAACACAGCACATCACAATGGCAAAAAAATAACGAAAATTCAAAAACATTTAAGAAACAGAGAAACATCTTAAAGGAAACTAAGGACAAAGATCAAACAGAGCAGCGAGGTTATCTAACAGCAGTCACATTACTTGCCTGTCAGTAGCTATGGATGTGCAAGGTGTCGGACAGCCCGTTGTTCCCTGTCCCTAAGACCTCGCCTCTTTTGGGGCAGGACCTCCCGCTGAGGCCCCCGCTGCAGTGGAACCCAAAGCCGCAGGACCTCCCGCTGAGGCCCCCGCTGCAGTGGAACCCAAAGCCGCAGGTATTCCTGCCGCGGTTCAGCCTCGCATTGCAGTTTCACTTTCACTTCCCAGGCTTCTCAGTTTGTTTCTGATTTCTTTCTCAGATGTGTAACCTGCTTATTGGTGGTTAAGAATAGTTATAAGGTTTATTTTACAGTTTATGAAATAGTGATTTCCAGGACCGCAATTAATTCTTATTTCAGGATAACCTCTGCATCAATAGCTAATCAATGACTGAGAACAATAGTTTTATAAACATTTATTATTATTTATTTAGGGTTTTCACTAAATTAAGATTCGACATCATCAGCCTAACATCATATTACAACATACAGTTTCGTAGACTCAATTCAATTTATTTTTATATAGCGCCTTTCGCAGCAGAGTCGTCCCAGGGCTCTTTACATGGATGTGTTGTGATACATTACAACATCATCAGAGAGAATTATAATAGATTGGATTCAGAGTGAATTAATACGTTTTTGCATTAATATTGGCAATGCATTTACTCTCACAATAGCGGGGACATTAGATGCAATTTATAATTTGACTTTATGCAAGATTTATCTATTCTTTAAAAATGGACAGCTAGTCCTTCTTTATTTATGAATGATTTGCCTTGCTTAGGGCCAGAGTCTTCTACAGAACCACATATCACAGTGGAAACTTCTGAGAAAGGTATTTCTGCATCTGTTCAACTGCAAATATTTGGGCGAGAGGTTTTCAATGTGCAACATTTACAATTTCTGTTTTTCTGTTGTCTTTTACAGTGAAAACTGAAACTGAAGAATCGAAAGGTAAAGAGCACTGGAGGAGCCCTGGTTACCTTGGTTACACCTGATTAAACTCAGTTACTGCAAATGCGGCTTTTACTATATACATCGCCTTCTTCTCTGCTTATTTTTCACAGAAACTGTGGAAGAGACAGAAACAAAGGGTACTTTAATAGTGCTGTTTGATGTTTATGTGAAAAATCTGATCTCAGCCGCACATATACTGCTGTAAATCTGGTTTAGAGTCTGAAATTGCCCGGAATGCAGTGTGCTGATCACACTGCAAACTCTTTTCCTCTGTAGTCCTTGAAGCTAATCAAACGACACCTGTGCAGATACCTAAAGCGGAAGGTAAGCATTTGTTCTTTTGATAAAATTCACTCTGGTCAGGGTTCATTTTCACCTAATGAGTGTATATTCTTTTTTCTGTCCTGGGAACACCCAAGGAGAAAGAAAGTATGTCATTGTTGTAAAAAAATGATGCCAAAAATTCCTCCTTGTAGATGTAATCATTCTGATTTGTTGGAAGTGAGGTACGTCTGGGAGTTTGACGGCTATGAATCTGGATCTGTGTGTTTGCAGCTGAACCATGCAGACCGATGCCAGTGTACTGTCCTGCACCTCCGGGCTGGTACGGTAAGTACTTCAGTAACAAATGGCAGATTCCATTCTTGCGTCAATGCAGTGGAAGGCAGTGCTGTCTGAATGCTTAGGGAAGTGCACTTGTAATTGAAAGGCTGCCGGTTCGAATCCTCGGCCAGCAAGCAACCACTGAGGTACCCTGAGCAAGGTACTGCTCCCTGGGTGCTGAATTGGTTCCCCTGTTATGTAAAAATATTATGTACGGGTGAATTGCAGAGGACACATCTTGTTGTTGTGCGCAGTGTCCTGTGGTGTTTGTAATGAGGTGTAATTTCAGTGTAGTGGCAGTGTTGGGTTAGGAGTCCCCTCTTCCTCTCATCTGAAGGCTCAGTATAAAGTGATGTCACTCCTGGGCCCCTGAACAAGGTCCTTAACCCCAACTCCAGGGACTGAGTCACCCTGCCTGCTCCCTTTTGCGTTGCTTTGGTCAAACACTTCTGCTTGAAAAATAAATTAATGCAATAAAATAGCATAATTAAATAAATGTAGCTGTAATCAGTGCACACGCTGACATGTATATCATACATTTGCATCTGTTGATTGTTTTAAGTTGGCGTAATGAGGTGATTGAGTTGGCTGTCTTCTTTGTGATACTGTTAGTTCCTTCCTTGCTCTAACAAAGGAGCAGTCATGAGTGAGATCCTGAAAGCATGTTTAGCTGAGGCTTTTACCTGATCTGTCCACCAAAGATTAATGAAATGTTCTATAATTATATCCCATAAGGCTACATCTTTGCAACCATGGAAGATTTATAATGTTGAATATTTAATCATGGCATCGTTCAACTCAAACCAATAAAGCTAAAGAAAGAGTCATAGTTGTATAGATGAAATTAAGTTGATTTTCAGAATCCCAGAACAGGTAGAGATGTGTTGCCCTCTATGGATTTTCGGTAGATTGAGGGATTTATAACATATTATTGTTTGCCGTGATGTTTTTTATGTGGCACAAATTCATTTTTCAATGAGGATTTCCATCATGAATAGAACCAATCACTGTGAGGCTGAACCCCTGATTAACATCAATTTTGCCATCATGCTACAATCAGGTGTAGCTGCAATGTTTCAGCTCTGTTTGGAGGTGTCCCATTTCCCTTGGGTAAATCTGCCTCATGAGTCAATGGGATACAGCACAGACATTCAGCATTTAAAGGGAGTAGTTTTCTGTTTACAGCATTTCACGCTGACAGTATCAATAAATCAAGGCTGCGCAAAGCTCAGCTTCTTATGCGAAAGGCAGATTTAGTTTTTTTTTTGTATCTAAATTGCAGGTGACAATTCTGGCGATCCTGGGAGCTGTAATAAGAGGGCTTAGCCAATCAGCGACTTGATTAGAGCTGCCTTTGGTTTGGGAGACCGGGGACTGGGCCTGAATACTGCCATAGGCTGCCCTCTGCTAAAAGCATATGTGTATATGGGGGCGGGGCCACAGGGACACTGGCCCCAGCTGAAAGCAGATTGGCCCCTGGAATCTCCCCTCCTCTGTCACTCACTGATTCAAAGCATATCATTGGCTAATGATGCGGTTGGCCCCTCTGCATGAATTGTGGTCTTTTCGCCTACTGGCCAAAAGCAGTGTGTCTTCTTAGATGACAGAGAAGCTAAGTAACTAAAATATTTTCCATTCCCTTTACATTTAGCAAACTTGGACTTTCGTTTTATATTACATTAGGGTGGCTGCATGACACTGGTGGAATTGATTCATCGTTTTACTGAGCATTATTTATTACATTAGACCCCAAAGCCCTCGGCTCATTTTCTGCAGGGGCAGTAGGCAGTGTGAGCCGCATGTGATGAAGGTCATTGTTTCAGGGACTTAGTGTGATATCCTGCTGCCTGCATAGCCTCCCTGAGGTACATGTTCCACTGATTTTTATACCTAAAGAGCTTTGCTGGACAGTCTGTATTTGTTTTTTAATACATCTGTGAATTCCCCTGCTAAATTCGGGGAATGCATTCAGAACAAGTATACATGATGTCAATAAAATCAACCTGGAGGATTTTCTCTAGAGATGTATGACCAGGGTTACATTTTATAAATAAAAATATCACTCAGTTTATTCACAGGTCACAGTGATTTATTGCACGGGACATAATATCTTAGAGCTTTATCAGCTGTTTGTTACAATATGACAAAATACCCAGCAGGTACCCCAGATCTACAATAACATCATAACTATAATATACGATTATTACAAAACAGTGAAGATCATGTAACTAAACAGTGAGCAGGCAAAAAGGAGACTGCCATTGAGCCTTTTTTTTTAATTCTAACTTTCTAACTGCTGTTTCTGTTCCGTATAATATAATAAAGGATGTTCTCCATTGAGCCAAGGGAGAAATTCCTTAAAGTCTGTCGATAGTTTGGAGGATGGAGGCATCAGTCTGCTTTGCTGCTTGAGCTAATCCCAAATAAGTCCCCGTCTTGTCACACACTTAGATTCTCCACCTTCTCTGTTCAAAGTCCAAACTCCAAATAACTGTCCATTTATGGCCTTCCAAGAAACGCAGGGTATGTTTTCGTGACCAGCACCTCGAAATACAGACACAGCACATAAACATTACAAGTCTTCAGATGCACATAGATCTCAATCTTACACTAATCCTTACAGTCTGACACCTTCCTTACTTCCCTCTAAACGTCTCTGCTATACAAACTCAGGCTGATACATACAGCAGTTGGATGCTGCTCCCTGCTACCCTCCAGAGCAGGGTTTTTCAAATCTGGACCTCGATTCCAAATCCAGGCCTTGTTTTCAGTTCTCCGAGGTAGTTAGTGTAATAATTACAGATTCTGACTGGTCAGAGGCTTCACACCTGACTGACAGGTAAAGGAAGGCTGGAAAACCAGCAGTGCTCGGACCTCAGGGACCGTGATTCGAAAACCTTGCTCTAGAGGGTGGTTGTATGACCTCCTTCTGAGCTCCTTAACCTCCAGCTTCTATGGCTTTTTCAGAAAAGTTGGCCCTTTTGTTTGTCCCACAGTAACACAAGTTTGCTGCACTTTGGCCCAGTGCCCTCATCTGGGAATATCTTGTGTTGTTTTTTTGGTGTATCACAAGTCAAGTGCTGGTGTCCTCTTCAGGGACCTCCGGACAGTACATGTCGGACATGTGGAGTGTCTGGCAGGGAGCTAGGAGGATGTAAAAATGTGGATTGTTAGGGGAGCTGCCAGAGGACTGCGTTGAGAAATGCTATGTTAGATCTATAACATTCAGTTCCTGGGTATAGTTGTCATTCTGGGCATAGTCTGCCCCCTACAGGTGAACTGAAATTTGGCATTTAGTACTGCTGCTTGAATATATTTTTTTTCCAGTCTAAAAGGAAAATCTGGAACACCACTTCTAAAACTATATATTTCTAAATATAGCTCTGGGCAATGTGTGCTGCCAGACATAAATATTGGAAATAAGTGTTATTAGAATCTCTGTTTATTTTTCAGTGCATCACATTGTGACAGACAACCCATTCCCACCTACTCCAATGACAGGTATTTGATGCTAATGTTATGCAGATCTAGCATAACCGTGGTTGAAAGGCTTGAGTGAATCTCCAAAAGTGGGTGATTCCTGTGCAGGCTGCGATCATTCTTAAGATGTGAAACCAGAATCGCCGATAATTTTCAAGCTTTTTATGTTCATGCTTTGGACTGAATTGTAGGTATGTGTCTGAAATGCTTCACAACTAATGTTTGGCGAATTTAACGGAAATCTTAAATGAAAACATTAATTCCTTATGCATCTGTTCCAGTTTCTGAAGTTCCTATTCTGACAAGCCACCCACTGCACCCGGCACTGCACCCGGCACTGCACCCGGCCGCCCCAGTGGCAGGTACAGGCGAAACAAATGTGCACGTGTGCAGACTCTGATGTCATACTGATTCTGATTCTTTTAATTACATTATGTTCTTAGTGCTGTTCTTGTTTTTCCACCCATGACAAAAAGCAACAAGCTTTTTTGCTAAATAAATTTGTGTTAAAATTAATACCATTGGTTATTTTACGTGAGAGATGTGATGACATCAGGGAAGTCTAATAAAGGCCGAAAAAAATACATTTGCACACAAAATGGATAATTTACAGTCACCAATTCGCCTACCCATGTGATTCTAATAAAGATGGAAAATAATTCAATTTTCATAAACATATGTGGCAGTTTTTTACTTTGTTGTCTAATACACACATATGTTCTAAAAAGCATAACATATTATTCTTTCTGTATGATGCTAATAAATATTTCAGTTTAATATATAAAGCGCATATATACACACACACATAAGTAGTACATTGCTTCTTTTGTACATTGTGAGATGTATAAATATGTACTGTAACAGTAAATAAAAAATTGTTTTGATTAATAGAGTCAGTAAGTGCTTGCAACTGTATTTTTAATGATTTTTTTCTCTAAAGTTGCAGTTATTTGTACTATATGAACAAATACAGGTTCCCATGATTAAAATCGCTGTCTTTTTTGCGAAATACATAATGCATCTTCTTTGTGTTTCAGAGCCTGATGAAAAACAGCAAGCCCCACAGAAAGGTGCTCGCCTTATACTGGAACACACATGGCCGTTATTAAGCAGATTAATTGCACTGGTGCATGTTAAAATGCGCCACTTCTCACTAAGCACGATTCAGGCTTCCATACCCGACCACGACGTTTCTTTCAGAGCCTGAGGCCCCCGGAGAGATGGAAAATCCACCCCCATCCTTTAAAAAAGCTATTAATTATACCGATGTTATGATTATAACGATGCCATACATAGTGTAATGTCCTACTCTGAAATCTAAACTATACAAGTATGTTGTACTACACCTTCTGTTCATCCTCCGAGGTCTGCTTCAAGCAATATAGGCCATCAGGAGGGGCATAAGCTCCACCAGAGGGCGATGTTTACCCAGCCAGATTTAGAGGGCCCTGCACTTTATAGGGCCCCTAACCTACTACAGAGGCCCCTAGTCTGGCTAAATGTACCAAGGGGGGGGGGGGCAGATTCTAATAGAAGGCCAATATGTAAGTGTATGCACCTTAGATCAGGGTTGTCAAACTCCAGTAGCTTAGTTCTTTCCCTGTTCCACCATAAATAATTCAGCTCAAGAGCTGTGTGGTAATTAGCACAAGGAGATGAATCAGGTGTGTTAAATGAGGGGAAACCCAAAAAATATGCAGGGCTCCAGCCTGCATATTGACACGCCTGCCCTGTAGGTACCATCATGCATTAGAATACATTAGAATATGTTCATAAAGCATCATAAACATGATCATAACTATTTAAGGGGTAGCACATTATAGCCATGTTTATTATGCATTATGAATACTGTATGAAGCTGTCATCTATAATGCATTTTAAGTACCTTCATAAGGGTCAGTATATTAATTAAGGATGCTTTGTATTGAATTATGGAGGTATCTATAGTGCATTATAGATAAGAATATCATAAAGCATTCATAATGCACAATAAACATGCTATAATGCATGTCTTTTTATAAATAGTTAATAATAGCCATGTTTATGAATGCATTATAATGCATTATGAAGGTACCTATAATGCATTAGAGATGACCGCTGTAAGTAAAGTGTTACCGTCGATTATTATTCGGGATGGAAATTACAGAAAAATGTGTAATGTATATATTAATATCAATATAACATTACAAACAGGTAAGTATAAGAACCAGCATTACGAGGGACGTACTTAATAAACCAAATTTATGTTCTCGTTTTCACTTGGCGCGGTTGAAGTCTTTCGGTCGCTGTGCTCTGTCTCAGTGCTTGGACATGATTTCCGGACGTGCCGAATGGAGCAAACTCATTTTACCCAAAGAGATAACCAAGCTGAAGGAGAATGACTATGAGACGTTACCCTCCACAGTGTGCAGCCATCTTAATAATCCACCTTCTTAATCATTTTAACTTTAATCATTTTAACAATTCCTTTACTCAGAAGCCGTGGTTCGGAAGGAGAAGCCCAAACCCCATCATGTTAGGAAAGGTAAGGCCTGTCCGTAGCTAAACTGTTAGCCCATCTGCATTTATGGCTTGAACAGATTGTATTCTGAAACACTCTGAGCGTGGAGGAGAAACAATTGCTTTTGTATGTGATCTGTTTGTCTCAGGAGCAGAGAAGGAGATTCCCAAGGAAAAGTCCAGGGTGGTTCCTGCAAGAAGAGGTATCTATGGCATTGCCTGCGCTCAGTCTTAGCACCACTGCTAATGTATTTCAAAGCATGTCCCTTCTTTTCATGAGAATACGGCTTGGAGTTCACTGTGTCCCTGAGTCACACGGGGCTTGCGTTTTACTTCATTAACCAATCGCAGCCTTCATCGTATGACATCATTGCATTAATTAAAATGAGTGTGTTTTGTTATGTAGCAAGGTGCACAGATTTAAAAGTACCTGTTTTATTGTGTGCGGCTTTTGTTACGGGACACGTCATAGATAAACATTGGAATATCCTGACCTGGAGCGGCTGTATAGAGTAATGTAAGTCTTTATTTCATGATGATAATAGTAATACATTTACATTAGCCGCACCTTCATAATGCTTTTATATTGCATGCATAGAACATTCAGTACACCTTAATAATGTATTTATTAAGTATTCAGAAAACATTCATAAACATCATGCATGTATACCTTAACATCCTAACACCCCTTAACAGCTGTAATATCTATGCTTTTTAAATTGCCTCTCGGGGACAAATAAAGTTTTTTTGAATTTGAATTTGAATATACATTAATCACAAACATTATATAATAATAACAAACATTATAATTGTATAATCATGTAATGTTTGTTATTAATGTGTATTAAAGCTGTTAAGGGATGTTAGGATGTTGATGTGCACTTGAATGCTGCTTATGAATGTATTATGAATGTATTATGAAGGTGCAGTTAATGTAAAACATTACCTAATAATAATAATAATAACAACAACAAGGCTTGAACCCACACCCTTGTGGTCACAGGCACTGAGGCTTAGCCTGCTGAGCCTCACACTGCCCCCAGCTGAGAGGCTGCATGGGTGGGAGCCTTGAGTTTGACATTGAGAATAAATGGACCAATGTGGTGATGTCATACGATGTAGAATGTGATTGGTTAAATAAGTGAAACCCAGGAGCACATTGAAGTCGGCAAAATCATGATCTCCTGGGTAATCAATGAAGCAAAAAGATGAAGGAGGACAATGACCTTTCGCATGTGGCCTTTTCCAGACGTGAGGTGTGCTTAGTGAATTGACACACTGGATAACCGAAGCTTTCTGTTACAGGTCTGTATGTTCCGGAGGAAAAGCCCACCAAGCCGGTGAAGACAGGTAGCAGACAGCAATTTAACACACATTATGCAGGAAACACTGCAAATTGCCATGTGTATTACAAACATGTAGCAGGGTAAAACATGGTACATTTAAATAATGTGCGACCAATGTGTTAAACAAACACAAACTTAATATGTATAGCTTTGCTTCAAAGTCATATTCCCTGCATAAATGAAATAGTGGTACAATTTAATATATAACACAGTTATCTGCAGAAACTATAAATGCCTGAAATCATGGCTTCCGGCTAAAAGAAAAGGAGTGCGATCGAATGCTAAAGGAGTTAGCATTTGCATAAATTTTGTAGCATCCAGATTTTTGACTTGGTAAAGAAAACCTCGAAATATTTGTGAGCGGGGAGTAAATGTAAAAACTGAACACATATATGTCAGTTATTTATTACCTGTAGTAATCATGATGATTTAAAACATACCTTGAGGTATATAGTAATTACCAAACAATAGACTGTTTGCTAAAATCTTTTTAAATGTCTTCCCACTCAACTACTTCTACTTGAAAAAGAAAAACCAAAGTCTGTACTGAGAAAAGGTAAGACTAAATGCACTGGCCATAAAATTAATAATTATTATAATGTAATATAATTGACATTAAAGTAAATTACGATAATGCAAATGGATGCAACAGCTCAACTGGATAAACATTAGACGAATGGATAGGTGGATGGAAGGGACAGGGTAAATGGTATTTGTAATAGCTAACATTTTAAAAGTCTAAATCTGTCTTACAAGGGGTAGGAGTAAATCGCATAGGACTATACATTATTATCCAAAGTCGTAATCTTTACCCATTAAGACCCATTAATACAGCTGGATGTTTTTTATGGGAACAATCCATGCAAAATGCTCTGCTGGAGAGTGCTATAGAGGGCTCTCAGGCTGCGACTTAATGTCCTTAATCAGCACTCCAGCAGCCGCCCCATTTACATACGTATAAATGATAGGGATTGCCCTCTTGAACCCTGACTAAACACTTTGAAAAGCAAATGTTTAATCTCTCACAGCCTTTCCCGCAGCTGACAGAAAGGGGGACTAAGCAGGATCTCCATTTTGCCTCAGATGTGTACCACACGATCAGAGCGAAATAGCAATCAGAATCCATTTACAAAATTTGTACAAAGAAAAGTTAAGTCCCCTGTTACTGTATCTGAGAAGAATAAAAAACCACATTCGCATATTGAGATGTAAGGATTTTTATAATGCATTTGTCTTACTCTGCCATGCATCAAATAGTCCAGCAAACACTGTGAAAACGGTATTTTGCATGCGCATCGCACTTCCTGTGGTACTTCATTTTTTATCATCTATGGGAAATTTTATGGTCTACATTTCAAAAATGAAAATGCAAATCTCCTCTGACAGCTAATATGAAAAAAGTCAAAACCTAACATATTATGTGTAAATTTCCCCACAAGTATGTTAGCTAGTTATTTTGGTCCCAGAATATGTTCAATTTCAATTTATTTTTACATAGTTCATGATTTATGCAGAATAATTCATATTAATGTGTTATGATGCTGGATTTCCTGTTAAAGAAGCACAGAGTAAAAATTATGAATGAAAAAGAGCCGTCGATCCCCTCAGTCTCTCTTTCAGATGTCAGGATTTAAGAACTGTTCGTTCTGTTGCGACCTTAAATTGTACATGCTTTATTGGCACTACTTATCAAACGGTACTGTGGCCGCCAAATTGCGGCGCAGTAAACATAACTCCAGGATTGGCTGGTGCTGAGAATGGAGTTCACACTCCTCTAGTCCCTCGCCGGCGGCCGCCTCGGTTATTTATACCTGATTGCTGTCGCCCCGCTTGCCTCATTAGCCACCATCACATTCATAATCTTCCAAAGCACCGTTGCCATGGCAACCATGTCCGCCGCGGGAAAGATGGCGCTCGGGGTGGGACGGCAGCCAAATTATACCAGTTACAGATCGCTGCTTGGTCGTAGACGCAGCGGCACACACGCATGCATGGCCAGGCAGACGGCGATTTTGCATGCTGGTGATGCTGTAGAAATTTGCACCAACATACTGACAGTCGGGGGCATGGACACGATGCTTCTTAACGCACCTGGGACAGCGCTGTAGTTCTGCCAGTGGTGGAGGTGCCGTCACACATAGGCGTGCAGGGAGCCACACACTCTTATCTAAAACCCACTGCACATCTACTCTAGACGATTCCTCTGTCCAAGGAGTCAAGAAGAGAATTTCTGGAACTCTCCTCACCCAAAGATGTGCACCCACCTCCCAACCCACCCAGCACAAACAACCCCCCCCCTCCCACCATGTCCATGCAGATATAATTCATAGTGATTTGGAGAATTGAGCAACGGTGCACATTTTCCTGGTGTGTGAAGTCAAATGAAAACGGAAGCTGTGTTATTTCATGCAATATCAAAAGGATGAGCCTGACTCCGCGCCCCCACCGATCACACACTCAACAGACCCGGCCTCAGGGCGAGCCTGACTCCACCGATCACACACTCAACAGGCCCGGCCTCAGGACGAGCCTGACTCCACCGATCACACACTCAACGGGCCCGGCCTCAGTGCGAGCCTGACTCCACCGATCACACACTCAACGGGCCCGGCCTCAGGACGAGCCTGACTCCACCGATCACACACTCAACGGGCCCGGCCTCAGTGCGAGCCTGATTTCACTGATCACACACTCAACGGGCCCGGCCTCAGT
>JAODKE010000041.1:4363986-4374864 GCA_026779605.1 Mormyrus hasselquistii
TAGTCCCAAAAGGTGCAACACGCACCCGGTGCAACACATATCGATACCCGAAAAGCCATCTCGTGCTGTCTTTGACCATCTCATCCGTACCTCAATCGAAGTAAAATAGGATGCCATTGTTTCTTTTCTGGTTCAATTAATTGATTTAAACAGCTTCTGTATTTTATGCATGACAAAATTTTAAGAGGCACGTTGTTCCAAACTACTTGGGTTTGCCGAAGAACTTGATATTTGTTGTCTTATAAAGAATTTCCATCCAGTATATTACTGATGCTATTATAGTATTACTAATGGAAATGATGGTGCAACAGAGGCGTAGGATATATAATTTGGCTTCATTCCCCCCCCCCCTTCCCCAATAAACAAATATTTTATTTAAATCATTTAGCTTGCCCCCCAATACCAAACTCTCCTACGCCATTGTGTGCCAGATTTCTCGATTACTTAATACTTGCGAGTGTTTACATGCTTTATAAATCTGTGTCCTTTTTTCGCTCGTAATACTTGCCGATATGTGTGATATGGCCGCCAGTTGCGCTGTTGTGACCTGGGTCTCTTTTAATATGGCAGCTGAGTGCTGCTTTTTATTTCTCTACTCTGGCTGCTCAGACTCGTAATTGACCATTTCTCTTTCTCTGAGGGGGAGTACGAGGTCAGTGCTGTCAAAATACATCAGGGCCCCTTTATTCCCTTAACCACTGATTGTCCTCCCTGATCTCTAATCATAACCGCAGTCATTTAAAGCTGCGAGCTGATCCGGGAGGGACATCATGTGTCATATACTGCCTACTGAACCAAAAGCTGTTCTTTTAACGATTTTCTAGTCCGTCTGTTGCCGGCAGTGCTATTGGCTGCTTCGTTGCATGATTTGCGTGCTCAACTTCTAATCTTGTATGTATTTATAATTCAGCAATTGAATGTAAACACACACGCGCACAGACACACATAGATAACGTATCTATCCCTTTGTGGGGACTCCCTATTCATTTCTATGGGCAAAATCCTAATCCCAGTTATGACAACCTAAACCCCCACCCAGGCCTAACCTTCACCATAAGAAACCAAATAAAATACAAGACATTTGACTTTTGAATTCATTCACAGATGTTAATATTTAATATTTAATAATAATACTGAGTGGGGACAGAAAAAATGTTCTTACAATGTCAAAATAATAGGTTTTTGTCCCCACGATGTGGTAAATATAAAGCCACACGCACAAATACACACAAACAAACAGAAATACATGCAAGTATGAGTGTTAGAATTATTGATGTAATTTGGTTTCAGTCAGCGTTTTGTGCTTTAATTACAAAGATTTTTTTGGCAGATTAACCAAAGAAATGTTTTGTCCCTGGTGAGTTTAATGCTTTGGTTTTAATTAAACATATCAGGTGTTCTTTCTGTCTCAGTATGATGTAAAAAAAAAAAAAAAAAAAGATTTTTATTGGTTTCAATACAAAGTGCTTTGCTTTCAGAGACACAAGCCTTTGGTAATGCTCAGATAACGAGTGTCAAAAAAATCCAAAAGTCTTTCAGATTTATGTATTTCCTTTAGACATCATTTTAAAATGGATCTGCTATATAATAAAATGTTAATACCGGTAAAGGGTTGTGAGTATTGATGGATGTATAAATTGATTGGTAATGTTTTTTCCCCTTTAGAAACATGCTGTCGATTTATTGGCTAATATCTGATCGTATGTTTAGCACGATGCTTGTAAGCTGCCAAAATATTGCGGTCTGTGATTTATATGCATTAAAAAATGTAAAGATCTGGGTGTTGAAGTGTATACAGTCCGTGATTAAAGATTCTAAAATAAGAAACGGAAATGTTTCTCTAAGCATTATTACTTCTTAAGGTTCATACACACTTTTCTACATTTGGTTGTACACCACATTCATCACGAACAAGTATTCTGCTTACTGATCCTTCCATATTCTATATTTCTATTTATATTAAATATTAAATATGAAAATTATTGCTGCTGCTTCTCAAACAATGCTGTAGGGGTTTTTTAACACAGACTTTGGTAGCGTGTTTCTCATTCCGGTCTCAGCGCTGCATAACCATCTTGTGACATTTCCCCAACTTGCACCCATATAGTTAGAATATTTCTTTCGATTTATTTATTTGTTTCTTACTAAACGTCATTATTTCCGTAAGACTGGGAAGTGCCTTTCATGCCTGTATTTTTGTGCCTTTCGTGTATTTTTGTGCCTTTCATGCCTGTATTTTTGTGCCTTTCATGCCTGTATTTTTGTGCTCTATTTTGCATTTATATTAAGCACCATTTTGTCTCCTCTGCAGTGCCCACCTATATATAGCATGACTGGCAGAATTTCATCATTGCCGATACCATCTGTAGCTTTAACTGAATCAGACCCATTAAGCTCCAGGAAGGGGAAGGGGCTTGCTTTGTGTCCAGTCTGTTTCTTCTATCCTTCGATTTAATTCCTGGTAGCACTTGAGTCCCCAGACCGTGTTTATGATGTTCAATAAGAGAGCCCCGGAATAATTTAACCTCAAATCCCAATGGATCTCAGGAGATAAATAACAATAATCTGAACGGGGCTTGCAGTGCCTGGTTTCAGCCAGCGGTGGCGCTGCAGCACAGCCCAGGAGGCTCGTGTCAGCTCGCAGCAGGGCAACCTAAACTGGGTCAGCCATCGCCGAGGCGGCGCAGTGTGCTCCATGTCACAGCTGATGTGGCGGTGGGCGATTAGTGGCGGCTAAGTGGCTGCAGGTGCAGGCTGCCTCTCAGGGACCCGGTGACGCGGTCCTGGGGGAGTTGCCCGGCCTGGCCTGGCTGCCCGAGGTCCTCCCGCAGGTTCACGCTTGGAAGTCACGCTGAAACCGGTGCTTCCTTTGGGCTGTTAACTGAACTGCTTTCCCCGGTGAGGGATTGGCCCCCATGTTGCTGTGAACGTTGATTTTATAACGTCGCAAACATTTCAAAACATTAAAAAGGAAATAGACAGGTCAGGTGTTCGGAATCAACAGTGTGGGAGAGAGTTTGATATTGGGGGTGGGGGGCAGTTTTAAAATTTAATTACCAAGGCCTAATTATTTGGGGGGGGGGGGGGGTCATGTTCTTACAGTTTTTACCCTCCTGTCCTTTGTGGTGGTCTGTATCAATGTCAGAACATTGTGAATTTTCCTGTTGTGTCCTTTGGGGGCGCTGTGATTCACCATCATGGGGGGGGGGGGGGTGTGTTTCAATAGCTTTCAACACTGCCTTACAGCATGAAGGCCGCTGTTCTGAATGTAGGGGGTGCTGATTATTCACCAGGGGCTCTGACACCTCACAGGGCGAGGAACACGTGCCTACAGGTGGTGGCTGTCATGCCCCAGCTGGACCACAAGGGGCATCCACACGCTCGCTGCAGCAGCCAGCTATTTCAGATGAATCCAGGACGGAAGAGGGTAATGACTGAGGCTCTAGTTGTGTCTCTTCAAAAATAGCAGCGTGCCTCGGAGGATGCTGTCCTTGCCTGGCAACCCCAAGTCAGTCGGTGGCACTTCCATGTCTGCAGATGTTGCATGTATGTGACCGACTCGGGGCACCTTGTCAATGTCCTCAGTCACTCAGCGTGTGAGTGTGTTTCTCTCCCATCCGGAACGTGACCTTGCTGTGTGCCCTGCACTTCCCAAGACAGTCCGCAGTCCACCAACAGCTTTAATAAATAAGCTGATATGGAAAAACTGAAAGACTGAGCCACAAGCTCATGTGTTACGGAAGACTTTCACGCAGGTTCACAAAGTGATTCTGGTCAGTCTCCTCCTGGGACCATAACCATAACAATACAGTATCTATGCCTGTTACAGGGCTGTTATTTAAGGAGACCTGATGAAAAATGCAAAGAGGTTTAGGTTTAATAAGGTCGCAGCAGGCGGGTGGGAATGGTCAAGACAGCTGTGACCACTAGGATAAATCTGCTGTGATTTTCCTGCGTTATCCCTCCCCAGGACCATCTGGTCCACGGGTCTCCCAGGTTCCACTTTCTCTGGAAACCTGTGCCTTGGATATTCTTGGGTCATGTTCCAGACAATAAGTTATAAAACCCAGTAGCAGATGGACGTTGCTAAAGCACAGATGTGCCAACATTGGTATCTATCTCCATACTCTTTCATAACTGACTTTCCCTCTCTTTTTTTGTTCTCCTTTGCCGCTGAATCGTACGTTTAGAAAGTGCTCTATTCGTTTACTAAGTGCTCCAGGGTAGTTTTTAGCGTCCATTCAGTGCCATTTAAAAGGCCGGCCAGCTGTTGACGACGGAGCTTAGCGCTTCGCGGCAGGGATCCTGAGAGGCGCATGCGCCTCGAACCCTGGTGACGGGGTTTATCGTCATTCACTGGGGCGGTGCTGCAACAAGCAATGAGGAAAAGAAGGACATCGAGGGGACATAACAGCAGGTTCCCCACGGGATTTAGACCCAAACAGCAGAACAACAGAGGAGCTGAAGTGAGAATTTGATGGGTTTATGTTTCCACAAAGGGGAAGGTGGGAGATCAAGTCCAAACAGGAAAAAACCCATAACAAAAATAATACTAAAAACATAATAAAAACTCATATCAAAACAACTCTGTTTCCCAGTGATTTCAATATTTATTTGACTTTTTCGTCATTTGCGGATTTAAATTACATCATATATGTCTGAAAGTCATCTTCACGGACCTTTAAACATCACCCTGTACTTCAGTTCACAACTGCGGCTCCAAAATCTCCCACGCATTAGTTAAACCCTTTGCCCGTTTGCTAGATAAGACACAAGGCGACAGACGCCGGAGGATCAGAACGACCTAACTACAACCAAGGTATGCATAAACGTTCAAAGAAAGGCAAACGAAAGCAAAATGTTGTTTAGGAGGCAATGCAATGTAATATAGAATAATCCTTAACATTTTGGGGGGGGGGGGGGGGGGGCTGCTTGAATTAACACGGATACTTTTGTTTTCAAGCATTAAGCACTCTGATTAAAGGAGAATAATCTATAGGCTTTAGTCGAATGTTTACGTGTAGATAACTATAAGGAACGATGGAAATAGTCTATAACAGAGAGAGAGATCATCGATAAGGTGATGGGGGACACAGCGTGTTTTACCGATAACAAAATAATCATCTCTGTCGTGGAGAGATGACCCAAAAACATGGGTGAGTGTAACAGGAACTCATTAAAAATACTTCCAAACCAGGCCAAGATCTTCTGAAAGACACATCTCATCCCTGAAGAAAATCTGCCTTTAAAATACTCACTTAATTCATAGTTATTCATAGCATCTAAGTTTCATCCACATTTTTATAGGTCACAATTCTACCTTTATTAATATGGTCCGAATGTCTAACACTGATAATATAGATTAGCACCCTTTCAGCCCAGAGCAATAGAAAAATGTCCTTGGAAATTACGCGCGACTGTCCCGCTGTCCAGTGAGAATCCTGAAGGACCTCGCCAGATTCTCGCCATTAAAAAGTCCTCACCGGCTTTGCCTGCGGCAGTAACCATGGGTCTGGTGCTTCCTGACCCCACCGCGGTGCTGCGTCAGCACGGGGAGGTCTACACCTGCGGCAGCAGACTGAAAGCGAGAGCGTCACATTGAAACCTAATACCCAGAATGCAGAGCGGTTGCCCAGATCTAGGAAAGAACTGGAAGTATGTTCCACGAAAGCCCAAGCATCAACCCTAGATCATATGCGTCCTGACGGTATTATACATTATTTTACATAGCTCAACGACACAAAGTGTGAGAAAAATAATATTTATATCTTTAAATATTCGAATCGATATTCAAGTAACATTCCACGCACTCTTCCCTGTCTTTCCACGTGGCTGGTCTCCTCCTCCAAACAACGTAATCATCAGCACTATAGACTAGATACTACTCTGCAGGAGCAGACTTGTCCAATACCAGTATTAGCTGCACGGCTAAGTAGCTACAGTGCACACCGTCCGTCATTCGAATGCCAGATTCTGCGGCTGAAAACGCCTCCCAGAGCCATTGGGCTGGATCGGTAACATGTAAGTGTAAGGCCTGCTATCCTAACATAGAGAACGGTATTGCACTTTAATTCTTTATTAAAAATAAAAGCCTGCTCCGTTTTGCCATGGATCCAGACATGACTGATCGCACAGTTTGAGCTGAAAAAAAAATCTATATGCACATATCCATGTTTCTCAATGCAAACAATTTGAAATAAAAAAAGAGATAAATATGTTCGATATTGATTACGTGCTTTGAGAGATACACCAGAAACAAGGAGAGACTGATTCTGTGGACAAGCAGTCAAATGTTGTTTTGCTTTCTGTGTTGCGAATATATAAAATATAATTTTGGTATCTGTGAACTGAGGATGGCACTCGTTCTCTCGCTCTAACTAATTGCGGCATCCTCAATGTCCCTTCGCTATAAAGGGAGAGATGCTCTGTGACACAAAAACCTGAATTACTCTTTCATGTGCCCCGAATGGACAGAGATAAACCTGGCTCTGCTCATCTCCAAACCATCTCCAGAACATCGACATCCCTCACCGCTACACTTCTCCATACTGCTTTACTACTTTATATTCCAAGTCTGCACCATTTCGGCTCAACCCGCTTGTACCTCACAATGGCCCACCGCGCCATTTTATTATAATAATGTTAATTATTAGCGTTGTTGTTATGCTAATCCTGAGCTGAACCCCTTCATTGTTTTATACTACACCCCTCACCTTGCTATCTCCCAGACCACTAAATATTTCACAACACACAGATTATTCACATCAGTCTACCCAAGTATCCCGTTCACAATAACGTCCAAATCCCACGTCGAGATCGTATTTACATCCCAAAATTGGCACTTGACAATGAGTTACTGACTGCGCCTCTTCCGCTCTGTCCATACCCAGAAAGCCTATCGCGTTAGGCCCAAGAGCCACTCTCCCTTTCTTAGGATTTCTGTTTGTTTTTCCGGGAACGCAGGACGCCGCGTCCCCGGCGGTGGTCGGCCAGCGGCTGATTAGTCCAGCGAGAGCAGGGGCTGGATGTTGTCCTCATCGCTGGTTCCCTTCTCAGGCCTCTTCAACACGCCCGGCTCCACCACCGACTGCGACCTGCAGGGGGCAGCAACGCACGAGGTGCGTCAGAGAGGGCCACGCTTATCAGGGATGCACTAGCGAGGGTGGGGGGGGGGGGGAGGGGGCGTCAAAGCCAGAAGATGACAGCAGGGGGGGCTTACTTCTCCAAGGTGGTGGGAATTGAGTGCGTGTGTGTGTGTGTGTGACAGAGAGAGAGAGAGAGAAAGACAAAGAGTTTGAGGATGAGTGTGGGGGTGTGTGTTTATAAGTGCATGTGTGAGAGACAGTGTGAAGGTGTGTGCGTGTGTGTATGTGTGTGTGAGAGAGAGAGAGCTCGTAGTGTGGTGTTATAATGTGTGCTCTACATGCAGGAACAGCCAAACTACCCGCCACCACACGCGACACAGACACCCTGAAAGCAGGTAGGGATCCGAACCAAAGTTGAAACTCGGACGGGGCTCTGACCCATTTATTCCTCCATCAGACACATAAGCTGCTTTGGGGGTGTGGAACCGTCGCTCATCACACAAAAATCTGGGGCAACTTGTTCTCCTGGGGGGTGAGTTTATACAGCCGATCATGACGACGTCAAACGACAAAATTTAAGGCAAACAGACAAACCTGCGGGGGGCATTGTTTCACACTGGCACCAAAATGGAACGGAGTATGAAAAATAACCTCTTTAACAAGCAGCTGAATTATTCAAGGCAGAGTAAGCTTAATATTTAAAATGCCAAAGCTGTAAGCCCTAGCAGTTGAGGGAAATCAAGCCTAAGTGGTGGGAAGCAGATCTGACTTTTGTATTTGTGCTACAGGTGGTACCACACTGCTGTGAGGAGGACTATTGTGCTTTTTAATGAAGCCCTCACAAGCGTGCTCCCACTAGAGAGTGCTCCTCGTGCAAAAGGCAGCTGCTTCTTGCCCCAACTTATGCAACAGATTGATGATATTTTATCCATCTCTAAGGGGAAAGTGGGTTTTCGCCGACTCTGACTTGCTCTCCGTGCGACACGCTGACACATATGCAGCTGAAAGAAAACTTGGGGGAGCACAGAGCAAGACTGGCCAGTAATCAACCCCCGGAGCATTCGAGCTGTAACGACGCTGCCCCGGGCCCTAACAGAGGCGTCAGTCTTCCGGCCCTGGGATTCAAACCAGTAATCATCTGATAACAGTCCAAACCTACTGATCCACACACAACATCTACACGTTACGTAAGTGGTAAAACAGTTGAACAATACTATCACCCAGACACATTCGACCCTGGAACTAGCTGAAAGGGATGTCGGCCACGTTCTGCTGTGACTGTATGGGGTCTGTGGATAGGAGGCCCGGCTCTCCACTCAGAACAGGGCCTCCCGTGGCACAGAGGAAGCCCGCAGCAGCTGAAGAGAGAACATGAAAATGCATCAATGCCCTTCCCATTTTTATCTTTCCAGGTGTCCAGCATGGACATCCTCAGGTAAATAAACAACAGCACCGAGCACCAATGCACTGGAATATAACAATGTAAGTGAAGAGAGCCGCAAGCTTCAGGGGTGATGTGTGGCTGTTTATCTCTCATTGGCCCAGAGACTGGCCAAGCCCGTTTTCCCAATCAAAATTGGTTGAGAAAAGCATCCGCTAAATACATAAAATGTGAACCTTCCGTACTGTTTCCCGTATAAATTTGGGAAAACCCCGCAGTTCCCATCTGCAGGCGTCTACGAGGCCCGCCACTCACCTCTTCATGGTTTTGGGCGACAGGTCTTTCTCCAGATCCTTCACGGACAGGGTGTAGGACTCGGGGCTGTACTCGGACTCCTCGTCGTACGCGTGCTCCAGCAGCGTGCGCGCCCACGTGCCCATGTCGTAGGGGGGCAGCATGCCACCCAGCTCAGAGGGAAGGATCTCGGGGTGGATGAGCTGGTGCAGACTGTTCAGGTTGTTCCCATGCATGAATATCTGCGAGGGCGGTGGGAGAAAAAAAAAGCACATCGCTCGCTCAGCCGCAGCTCGCGCCCAAAATATATAACCAGATACCATTTTTCAAGTATAACCAAATATAAGAGCCCCTGAATATTTATGGATGTCTTAAAATATCTTAACGCCCTCTCGTTCACAGATTCTTCCAAGCAGCTACAGTACATTGCATTAAAGATGCAGTTTTGCTGCTTATAGATATCAATATATCAGTATTTATTAATATTTAATAAAATTTTGCGATACTTGGATAAATTAATTTGCCTGCTGTTAGGTTACTTATGTTCATTCACCCTGATAGAGGCTTTTGCTAAGTTCCCCATTATACCTGTTTGGTTCTTTTAGCACATGTTTTATTGGATCTTATACCACAGCGCTACTGAATTCTCAAATCTGATTGGTCAGAAGGGCATTGATCCATTTGCTATAACCGCAAAACGTAATGCCGGCCATGTGAACCACAGCAATAAATCAATTCGCTATTATGATGTTTACGTCTAACTAATGATACTTAAAATTCCAGATGGAGAACACAATTTAAAAATAAACAGAAATGGCAATTTCGAAATAATGACTAGCATATGACAATTCTCGAATTAATGAGAGCGGCGTGGATCCTAACTAAGAAAAGTATTTAATCTTTGCCGAATGAAAGTAGTTCTACTAATTTTGGTCCGTAAGTGTGAAAATCATGTCTACGGGTACAAACATGTGACCAAATGTAGGTACCATGGTATGAGTGCGGTGTTTCGCCTCAATTCTATGTTTTAAATGCCACGTTGGGTGGTTCTTGGCCTCCGCAGTCGTGCATTTAAAAACGCATGGTGCAGGGCTTGTAGCTTCCTTATTGACCCTTACATACACCATCCCCACCTATACACGTGTTGACTGCATTTCTTCCATATGGTTGTAATAAATTTGCTGAAGAGTATTTCTTTTCTGGAAATGACCGGGCACTTTCATCAGGCGTCCTCGGAAGACGGCCTCGATCTGACACTTCCAGAGCTGTGTGCCTGCAGCCGAACCGATGGCGTTTTCCGGTCGAGCGCCAAAGCGGGACAGGTAGAAGGAACAGCCTGCTCACCCGCTTCCTCGTCTTGTCCTTCAGAAAGGGGCGTATGACCGTGTAGAGGGCATGGATGTACCACGGCTGGTTGACGAAGTGGATCCCTCCGAAACGGGCCGGGAAGCTGTCCTATAAATATGGAGGGAGAAGACGGGGCGAACCGAACATCAGCAACACATCTACAGACCATTCCGGAAGAGTGTATAATCAATGTATATCAACAAGGACCAGAACCTCTGCACATTACATTTCATTGGCTCTGTACCTCTACTTGGCACAATTACAATGAAACTGAATCTAATCTAATCTAAAGAAGTGTTGGGAAAGGATGTCATCTAGTGGGAATTTACAAGGTCAGCTGCCACTGTGACACGTGACTCTGCCATGACGGCATCACACAAATTCAATTCCCAGCAGCCTCTGTCCTACATCCAAACCAACGGGCTCACTCATTTTTCAGTAAGGGCCAAAGTAACAGCAAAATGCTAAAAAAATAAAGCTTTTGCTGAAGCGTAATTGTACCTTTAAATAATTTTCTCAAACAAAGATGATATGCTTTGTACTTCGATAACTAGACAGAACAGTGTTGAGGTGTTCTGAGGAGAACAAAACACCGGGCAGTTTGGAAGGGAGAGCTGCTTGCCCCCGAAAGCTCGCGTCACGGGGACAACAAAGCAACCACACGCAATGCCCCCCCCCCCCCCCCCCCCGGCGCCCCCGCGCCCCCCCCGGGGCCCTGTGCTCTCCCCCCCCCCCCCCCCCCACACCCCCCCCCCCCCCCCGCCCGCCCGC
>JAODKE010000041.1:4374964-4393151 GCA_026779605.1 Mormyrus hasselquistii
CCTGTAAGTTTGTGAGGGAGAGCTGTTTGCCCCCCAAAACGCCCGCCACCGGGACAAAAAAGCCCCCACAAGCAATGCCCCCCCCCCCCCCCCAGTGGTTGCCCTAGTGCTAACTTTGCATTGACATTATGAGTTGTTCTCCATGGGCTCTAGACCATGACTTGCTAATTGCAGGCAGAATAATCTGAACAGGTCAGACCCGCTAACAAATTAGCGAGCAACAGCTACGCCTCATCGCCCTGGCAACGAGCGGATCCATGGCACACTGCACTCACGGAACCTCGAAGTCACTTTTCTCCAGAAAATGCATTTCATTTGGCTGCCCAAGACACGCCACCCATGTCATCCTGGTTGGAAGGAATTGGGTGATCGACACCGCTGACCTTGTGATGATGACGACCGAGGCGTCGTCTGCTTCTCACGTATACATGGTCCATTTGGTAGTCGTGGTAACGCTAAGCTACGCCTCTGTGACTCCGTGATAGCAAAGTGGTAACGGAAGAATGCTTAATGCCTAATCATTCAGCTAGTGTCCCTGGTCCTGCCCAAACAAGCAAGAACACCTCCTGCGACCCATGAGAAAACATGCTGTTAGCATGTGAGGAACATGCTGTCATTATCGAAACAGTGGCTCATTTGTGACACACTCACTGCCACCAAGAACTGAGCCGTACCCAAGCAGCACCCCGAACAAGCGCTTTTCCATTATAAATTATGCCAGCCGTAATCAGACTGACATGACTCTGCTTACTAGCAGGAGCGAAAGCGTGACGAAACTGATTGGTCGAAATGAACCGAGATGCCGGTGTTCTGTGCGCAGATTATCTGAAAGAAAAAGCATTAATTCTATGCATCATTCATTATTAGCTCGCACACCTGCCCTGGGGTCAAATTGACCCCAAAGGCACATGTCAGGTGACTTCTCATAAAACATCATTTTTGTGGGAGCGTGTAAGAGTTAGTAGCATTGTGCATCATAATGTATTGATGCATTCCCCATAATTCAGAACCTGAAAATGTCCATCCTTCTCTTTAAAAAATTACTACATTACCACTGAACAGAACGGATTCGTAATACAAATATACGCAAGCTAATGCTAATTTGACTAGCACTTGATGCTAACATAAGACAGCGATTCACAGACATGCTAGCAGAATTTAACACATAGTAAATCAAAATGTACACTGTGTGAACGGTAGATAAGCATCTCTATGGTTTTACGTCATGGTCACTCTCCAAAGTCTGTAATGCCTTTACTGAGCCAACCCTTCTGCAGTGGAAAACGTAGTGAGCAAGAACCGTGCTGTAAGTAGTATCACTTTGCGGTACGGTTCGGGTACGGCTCGGGATACGGTTCGGGTGCGGTTCGGATACGGCTCGGGTACGGTTCGGGTACGGCTCGGGTACGGCTCGGGTGCGGTTCGGGTACGGCTCGGGTGCGGTTCGGGCACGGCTCGGGTACGGTTCAGGTACGGCTTGAGTACGGTTTGGGTACGGCTCGGGTACGGCTCGATTCCAGTCGGAAAGGGCCATCAGACACAGGATATAAGCCAGACCAGGAATTATAAGACTTAGGGTTGTGTAATATAGACTGCTTTTTTAATTTTATGAAATTTTATTCAGAGTTCATAGCTTTTTACATCAGCAGCCCCAACTTCAGCAAAATAGTCACATGTCCATGGCTCCTTAACCCCCAGCCCCAGGGGCGCTGCATGCTGGCTGGCCCTGTGCTGCGACCCCCCAAGCTAGCTCTCACTTTCATGTGTGTCTGTGTGTCTCCTGGAGAGCGAGATGGGGTCAGTAAAGAGAAGCATTCCGGTGTACCAGTACTTGTGTTAATGGCGAAAAAAGCATGATTTAATTTCATTAGCCACAGTATTAACTAGCATTAGCTACACAGGAGTTGGTGTATGGTTCTGTGGGTCATGACCCCCAGTCTGAAGGTTGTCGGTTCAAATCCCATGGCTGGCAGAATGATGTCACCATTGTGCCCTTGAGAAAAGGCCCTAGCCCCAATGGCTGTGGCGGAAGCTGGCAGACCCTGCGCTCTGACCCCAAAATTTCTCTCTTCTTTTAATCTGAATTCCTGTCAAAATGATTGACTGCAGCCAGAGAATATTAAGATGGGATAAGTCATTTTCTGTAGTCATTTCACGCATGTAGGTCAAATGCACTTGGAACTGGATTATAGCGCCCCTTAAAGGCGAATGGCCTCTTTTGCGTTTTTTTCCGGAGGTTTACCCCCCCCCCCCCCCCCCCCCCCACTGTCCAAATTGCCACAAAGCTACTTTTCAGATTGACCGCCGTCTTGCTTTTACACCCGTCTGTTCGCTCGGTCAGCAGGTCAAACGGGGATCTTGCTCCCGCCGTTAACGGATCAGCCAGGGAAAAAGAGGAGGCAGACGTGAATGCGCTCCAGAAGGAGGTCAGAGAGGAGGAGCGTACGATCCCTGACAGGGCAGTGTCGCTCATGGGGGGAGCCGTAATCTGTTCCCCACCTTCGGCAGACCAGTATAATGGAGCAGCATAAGACACTGGCCAGATTCCCGAGCAGACAAACAATTAGTGTAATATGGCCCCAGGCCCCTGATATGTCACGGCGCCGCCCTTCAGGCTAAACTGGCAAAGTAGATTTATTCAAGCAGGCAGATAGCAAATGTCAGCACACGGCATGCAGCCGGACGGGCGCCCATACGGGTTATGCCATCCCAGGATGCTGATCTCTCTCCTGGGTTTAGAAATCTGTTATTAATACTTGTGTGTGTAGCATAATGGATAAGACCCGATATGTCAGCACTGAATCGACATGGAGACTGCTCAGAACCACCGTGCGAATTCAACGTGCGCATCGCTGGTGCATCTTTAGAGCCTCGTCACCATGCAGGGAAATGCAAACACCTGAAGCATAAGAGAGTGAGACAAGCGTGTAAAGGGGTAAGCTGAGGTCTTGTTATTGCTGTGCTATACCAAGCATGCATTGCAAAACGCTCATTATGCCGCTTCATTAAATCCTTCGTGCGCGCCTGTGAAAATTGAATCTTTTTGCGTTCAGTGGGAATTGTTAAATGCTCTTAAAAGCTAAATCCACAAAAGATGAGTAACATTTAATGAGCAGCCTACATTAATGGCGGAAAATGTAAACAAGAGAAAAAAGTAAAAATGCATAAAATATTCGTACTACTTGATTTTCTGAACGTCTCTTAATTTTCTTAGGATTATGCAGGATCTACCAGAGATTTACCATGAGGTGTTTTCAAGTGGGTGAAAAAAAGCAGCAAGTTTATAATTTGCAATATGCTGAATAGGTGTATTACAAGGAAGGATAAATAAAGCCTTGGATAATTAGCACTGTGAAAGCAGACTAGTCTGCAGCTTCAGCAGTGCTGAACTATCAGTGTTTCTGTTGGATTATTAGAGGACCATGTCTCAAAATGAAGAGATCCAAGCACAAGAACAACACTATTAGCAACCTGCATCTGTAAAAATATATACAACATGATTTGTGTTTGCATCTGCTGTGATTTGTATTTGCATGTGCTGTGATTTGTATTTGCACGCTCTGTGATTTGTGTTTGCACGTGCTGTGATTCATGTTTGCACGTGCTGTGATTTGTATTCGCACGTGCTGTGATTCGTGTTTGCACCTGCTGTCATTTGTATTTGCACATGCTGTCATTTGTATTTGCACGCTCTGTGATTTGTGTTTGCACGTGCTGTGATTTGTGTTTGCACGTGCTGTGATTTGTATTTGCATGTGCTGTGATTTGTGTTTGCACCTGCGGTGATTTGTATTTGCACATGCTGTCATTTGTATTTGCACACTCTGTGATTTGTGTTTACACGTGCTGTGATTTGTGTTTGCACGTGCTGTAATTTGTGTTTGCACGCTCTGTGATTTATGTTTGCACGTGCTGTGATTTGTGTTTGCATGCTTCCTTACGAAGAAGCCCATGAGTGGTTCAGTTGTTCACTTGTGCTCAGCACAGGTGTGATTATAGGGACAACAAACGTAGAGGTATCCACATTAACAACATTACCACACCTCAACAAGATGGTAAGCCTTAGCTGAGAAGGATGATGTTAGACTGCCTGATTTAGATGCTGATATAGGGACCAAACTTTTTAGGGTCAGCACACTCAGGAGAGATGACCACACTCAGGGGGGGTGGTTACACTCAGGAAGGGGGGTCATGCTAAGGAGGGGTGGTCATGCTAAGGAAGGGGGGGGGTCACGTTCAGGAGAGATGACCACACTCAGGAGGGATGGTTACACTCCGGAAGGGGGGGTCACGTTCAGGAGAGATGACCACACTCAGGAGGGTTGGTCACATTCAGGAAGGGGGGGTCACGCTAAGGAGGGGTGGTCACGCTAAGGAGGGGTGATCATGTTCAGGATGGATGGTCTCGTTCAGGTCGGGTGGGCAGCCAGATCCCCCTCAGAGGTTCTTTCCCTCACTAATTTGACCTCCGGGGTTTTCATTCTACCTCCAGGCTTAATCTGCTGGGGGGGGGGAGAGGGTCTTTATATGTCTATACATAATGTGCTTCAAGCAGCTCCATTTGAAAAGCCGCTTTATATAAATAAACGAAATAGAATTATTCTTAATACAAATATGTATGGAAGGACTCATTCTACAGGAGCAGTACAACTGAGAACGACTGGTAAAACCTTTGATAGCAAAACCGCTTTGCAAGGCAGCTGGCCTTGTCTGCCTGCTGAAATCCTCCCGCATCTCTGGCAGTGACACCAGGGATCTTCACATATCAGACATGGTCTGATCACAGCACCAGTTTATCAATAACCAGTTTTGGTAAGAAATATATCCCCTTTCAATTATCCCAGGATTTTGGAAGTGGGTTGGAAAGAAATTAAGGAACATTTTTATATTGACGCAAACCTAATTATAGACATATTGTCAAATAATATAATTTTATATATTGACAATGGGTAAACAGGTCAGATAGCGAGTGGGTAAAGGGAGGCTGAGTTTTATACTGTGAGGCAGCAGGACGTGCTTCTCGCAGGTTCAGACTGGTTTCTGGGCTGGTGCGTCTGCTAGCTCATGCAGCCCATCTGGAGAGCGCATAGCGCGGCGGGTGGAGAGGTTGCCAGGGAAACCCGTGGCAGGGTGGGAGGGGGGAGACAGGATCCTTGTGATTGGCTGCGGAGAGTAGGCCCCTCGCGACCAGGACAGACAAAAGGCGCAAGACAAGACAAGAGGCGAAGTGCACCCGTTTAAAACAACGAATCCCCCGCCAAGGGTGACCATTTGCATTTTCCCCGGCAACATCAATAATCAGCTTTTTCCCTTTAAGTCTTTGTTGGAGAAAAAATGCGCTACTGTTCCAGGGCAGATGATTCAGAGTAAGAGCGTAAGTGTTACAAATGAGATAAAGCCTTTCAATCCATCTTCTTCGGGTAACTTAAGGCACTTTTTCAATAATTATCTACAGACACTTCAGAATGATCTTCACGAGTCTTTGTGTAGAGCTAGCTGTTCAGAAATTGCCTCGGTATGTGGAAACCTTCTAACTGTCAACGGGAAGTGATAAAAGCAGCCAGGAAAACACTTAAGATGGAGTTTCTTGACATTACACTTCTGTTTCTTGTACTTTCTCACCTTTTCACACTAAGATCAAAGCAAAAGCATAGGCAACGTTCCCTAATATCCACATGCAATTTCATAACACTGAGCTAGATGATGGTTGGTGTTTCACCGCAGCTGATATTTAATAGCCTTTCTGAGATGTTCGATTCTCCACCGCTCTCTGAAAGCAACGCCCACCCGCACTATCAGCCGATGACTCCTCACTGAACAATGTAACCCACACAAAACGCCGCAGCGCAAAGTCAAAGTACAGGCCTGTCACTCACTCGCCATCTCTGCAAAGGCAGAGGCACGGCAGCCGGACAGAAAACGGAATAACGGAGGACACAGCTGGACAGAGGATCATGCTGGGTTACCCTAAAACTCCTTGTCACTCGTCAAGAGTAGGTTGGGCATCTCCAACACGGTCAATACTGTTAACCGTCACTTCCTCAAAAGGCCCAGGTAATTAAAACCTCTTCATTGTGTTGGAGAGGAGTCGGATTGGGCCTCAGCCTTATCCATCTCGTGATGTCACTTCCTGTGAACATATATATCCATCCTACCTCAGAGCATTTCTCCTGCTGAGCATCATGCCATGATAATATATAATTGGTGCCACTTTCCAGGGCATCTTGCATAACCCACATTTTTCACCCCACATTTCTTCCCAGAAGCTGCTCAGAGGCTGTTAAGCAAGTTCAGAAGCTTTCATAAGGGCAGGCAGTCTGTCTGCAACCAAAACCCCTGGGCCGCAGGGTCACTATTGCGGTATTTCGAAATCCGGTTCTCGGGGACCCACACAGGCGGTCCACATTTTTTGCTCCCTCCCAGGTCCCAGTAGGAAAATGTGCAGTTAGCAAAAATGTGGACTGTCTGGCAGGGAGCTGGGTGGGAGCAAAAACGTGGACCGCCTGTGGGTACCTGAGGACCGGTTTGAGAAACACAGCACTATGAGGTAGCGGGACATCACTCAGTGGTTCTTCTGTGGAAAACAAACGACAGTGACGAAGTCTGACACACGGCAATGTCGAAATGAAGAATATCTGCTGGAAAGCTCTAGTTCCCCAAAGAGCCTAGAGAGTAAGTGACTCTCTGGGATGTGGCACTTAGTGTTTTATGTTTTGGCCCTCGGCGGTGCACAAGCACAAGCAGGGAAATCACCATCACTGCAGTTCACCTCGCTAATAAAATAAAACAGGACAATAAAACACCTATCTGGCCACATAATATTTTATGTAAGTCCTTCTTCCCTTAATAGCAATAACAAAATAGTAATACGTGTCTTTTTTTAATGGAATATCTACGTGTAGTTATGTTCTTTCATCAATGAGCGCATAAGTGACACATTTGGATCCCTCCACCCTCAGCACTGGAGCCAGGATACTAATGGCTGTTATTAAATATTTATAGATTAATGTATTAATTAGTCTATGTCTGGCAAAATAACCCTTTTTAAATCCGGCAAGAACACCAAGTCAGCCTTGCACTCATAGCCGAAGCATGTAGGTAGATGCAGGTACATGGAGGGTGTGGTTCCTGAGCCCTCCCCGAAGTAAAGGGACTTCTGCCACCCTGACACCGCCCCCCGCCACCCCGACATGCTCAGAGGTCAAAAAAACATAATACGACTCCAAAACGAATGGCGCGAGACAACGTTTCGTTCCGCGTGCAAATCTTCAAACGGAATAATGCAATATCAAGGTAAAAACGGCTCCCCCAAAAGCCACAGAGATTTCGCCCTCTGCACGTCTGACAGCACAAAATACCCCGTGTTATGCAAATTAAAGGCAGATACCCAGAATACGTGTTAGGGCCTGGGGGGGGTACGGAGGCTGTGCTTTATTCACTATTAGAAAAGGACATCGGATGTGAAGGGAATTGTGATGTCACAAAAGGACGACGCCATGAGCACAGGATGGAGACAGTTCCAGTTCCAGTGATAATGCTGCCATATAAGACTGCTGTGCCCCTATTTCACTGGAGGAAATCAGGGACAGTGGCTTTGAAGGACTTCTCCAGCTCTCAGAATATTCCAGAATTATTCCACGTTTTCAAAATATTTATTATAATGCATCCAAACACCAACCCGCGAGTTGCCACTGGAGACGGGATTACTTTTAACGGTGTCTGAACGTGCCTATTTCAGTACGTTTCTGGGTGGTGTTGTTTTTTTTTTTTTTAACTTGCAGCGCAGACGTGTTTGTGCACTTTGTACATCTTACGATTTAATAATTTACCAGCAGCACGTACAGCTTCACAAGGGCACAACAGTGCTGCCTGCCCTGCTGTCATGGCAGGAAGCCACAGAGACACAGCTAAGCACGAATCCAGTGCTCGACAAGTAGCAGAGAGGCTGCAATGCTTACCTGTAAGCCCTCAATAGCCAGCCGTAGCATGCTTGGAGTCAACTTTGACGCTTGCTTGAAGGTGAAATTGCTCCAGTCGATAATCAACACAAATCCATTCACCTGAAGCTCAGGGTCTTCGATCATGGATTCCAGAGACAACAGAATGGCCCGCAATATATCCACAAATGTATACCTGCGACAGATAAAAGCTGTCAGTACACCCAACACAGCCTTACTGTAAACTCGACTTTTCTGTCTGGACCATCAATATGTAGGCTACAGATTGATATGAATTTATGAAAAATCATTTAGACCATACATGACCGGTCGGTGCAGCAAATTGAATTTCAAAGTCGTTTATCCAGTGATGGACATTCAACATGTCATATATAAGCCATAAAATGGCCTTTTTAGTCAATTAAACAATAAATGAATGCATGAAACGTCTATCTGTCGGAGCAAGAGATTTATTAATTAATCCAGATAGGAATAAAGCAATTCTTTGAATGTGATGGCTTTGGTTGCTTGATTGAACAAATGAGCAGGCATCTGGCCTTTCTCTCCAGCAAAGATCACAACTGCAGCTGAGTTGTGATTTTATTTGAAAAAGGCTTGCTAGTCCAACAAAAACAGTACTGTAGCTGCCTGTATGAATAAGGGGCCCTTGAATTCTAAAACAAAAATGTAAACTATTCATTTTTAACCTCTAATGGCTAAAATGAATGGGAGATGACAAGCAAAACGTGTTAATTAGCATCCTCTCTTCTACCCATTCTCAACGTAAAAAAAACAGCCCTATTAACATCACCCACCCCCACCCACTCCCCCGTACATCCCTGGATTGCTGGTGAATTCGAGACCGTGCACATTTATCACAGTTATGTAATTTACAACACGGGTTTTAACATCTTCTGGGTGCTGGGGGTGTTTTGCGTGTGTTTGGGGGCGGGAGCAGTGGTGAGTCAACTTTACTTCTCCGTGATCAATAATGCTTAAGTGTTACCGTAAACAGGATGTGCTGTGACAGATACCCCAAAATACAAATTTTCCGGCATGAAACAACACAAATTGTTAAAATCTATTTGCAGAAATCCACACTTTAACTGGAAATATGTCGGCGTCGCATCCGCTTTTGTGGTTCTGAAAGAACAGCGCTAATCGCCGCACTTAACGCGAAATGTTATAATGATAAATGGTAAAGCTCTGTACCTGCTCTGGTCCCAGTTAGCGGCAAAGAGCACCAGTATTTTCCTGCCATAGCGGTCCAGGTTGGACAGAACCCCCGGAAATCCGTCTTTGAGGGCTTGCTTGATGCCCGGATCGGTGGCTTTTAAGTTCTTGAACATGTCGAGGTTTTGCTGTCGGTACTCGAAGTACTGAGCCAGCAAGCGAAACGCCTCGAAGTGGTTAAATTTCCGCGCCCGGAGGAATCGCAGGATGAAAGCGTCGTCTGTCCTGAGAAAGCCGATGTCTGGACGGGTGATGATCATGTCCCTCACCTCCTGGATGTCCTGATGCAGGGTGTCGGGGTTTTCCTTTAACTCCACCTTGGCTTTCTCCAGCGTTTCGGGGGACAGCCCCGCTTGTAAATGAGTCATTTTCCCTTTGTTTTAAATGCTTTTACCTCACAGAGTTAAACAGATCGAACCGGTACAGCTGCCAGAAAGGATCCCCAGTAATAAATGCGTCACGTATCTGAACCCTTCCAAACCAGAACTATTTCAGATCAGGACCTGTATTTTTGTCTTCCTGAGAATGAAACACGTCGAAAGGTGGGTTTTACTTTGCAGACATTGATATCACATCATATATTTCATCTAACAAGCTTTCAAATTTGATATCAGTATATGTGAATCCATGCAACCTCTATGCACGATTGAATTGGCCGTGGCCCCCGTTTGCTAGTATGCGGTACGGAAGGTGGCAGTTCCCCAGTAATATTCAGCGCACCGATAACCCACACCGCACTGACTATACACAATAATAACGAGGCCGATCATTCATCCATCCCCACCCAACAGACCCAAACACCACAATTACCATGCAGGTATCACACTATCCTACCATCAAGCGGCCAGGCAATGCGGCACCCTGCAGCAACTCCTGACATAACTCCCTTCACAATTTCATCTCAGCGCAGCAATATTGCTAATCCCTCTGGAACAGATGGTACAGATCGCAGTCCTGGATGCCGCCGACACCCCTCACTCCTCATCGAGGCTCATTTCTCATGCTGCCAGTGTCGTCCGCGTCTCTAATTCAGGCGATGGTTCAGTCCCCAGGTCCGGGTCGCCTTACGCCGCGATGCACCGCCGGACGCTGTGCGTCAGTGCTGCTGTGGCCGCTTTGTTGCTGCTGAGGAGTGACTCAAAGCCGCCGCTCCGGTGCTACAGTCGGTCCGTCATCACACGGCGGAGGAGGGGAGAGTCACTCACTCACTCCCTGCTCATCGCATCCCGACACCTGCCCTATGACTGCAGCTCCAACGCATATTTCACTCGCGGCTGCCTGTTCATGCATCTAATTTGAATTACAATATATTGCTTTTGAGGACGCTCGGATAGACCGCCTACCGTCTTCGTTACCGGCCAGGAGTTTGCGTTAAGTGAGGTAGCTCCGAAATGCACAGCGACCAGAGTAAACCCCGATTGATTAAAACGTTTGTTTGGAAGCCTATAACTATTGATAAAAGCTTAATCAGGCGCTGAGCCTTTTTAGGTTACAAATCTGATTCACATGCATGATAATATAGGCCGTTGTATATATAATTCCTGTTATTAAAAACCAAGCAGACTTACAACCTTTATTTTTTTATGTGGCATCATAGGCTATTAGTCAATTTTGCTACTCCTGTGTAATACATATATGGCCAGACTGGAACCAGGAAGATGTAATATGAGATCAACAGATCAACCAGCTGAAGACAAGTCCGCCGTCTGTTCAGCCAAGTGGTACACATGTGACAACAATGGAAAAAAACATGTGATCTGAGACTGATATCGTTTGGAGCGGTATAACCTGACAGTTTTTTACACCTGTAAAATGTCACATCTCTCCATAGCCCAGAGCAATTCCCCAGGCTGGAAATGTTCAAAACGGTGAGCGATAAGCGTCAGTCCGCACGCTTTGAGTTCAGATGTCCGAGCGCTTTGAGTCCGGCCATCCGGCATCCGCACGCTTTGAGTCCGGCCATCCGCCATACGCGCGCTTTGAGTCCGGCCGTCCGCGCGCACGGTCTCATTTCGTCACCGCCCGATGGCTAGAGCTGGACGGAGAGGGTGGCCCATTTCTTAGAAATAGCCCTGTACGTTCCCTGGTGCTTCAGACTGTGAGTTTTCTCTGGGTCGAGCCTGTGCGCTACATCTGTGAATGTGAGAGGGCGGCATTCGCATGTAGTATGGGGGGGTTAGGACCCTGTGGCCCTGAAGGTTCCAGGTTCAAATCCCATGGTCGACTGATTGATTTGACTGTTGGGCCCTAATGAAAGACCGGCGTACCACAGGGACCGGCGAGCCCTGCATGGGCCGTATCGGATAAGAGCGTCTGGTAAATAAATACGGAAAATGCAAAAATGCAAAAGTGATTCTGAGTCTACTGAGCGGGAAACATCTCTGTCAGCCACCCAGGGCTTTGGAGTCTGTGGACGAGATAAAGGGCTGGATGGGGGGGGCTGGTGAGTGCATGGGGGGGGGCACTGGGTGGGTGCGAGTGTGAAGAGGCCAGCGGGGCACTCCTACAAGACAGCTGAACACCAAAAGGAATATTATAGTGCTCCCCCAGGGGAGCGGGGAACAGGGAGCCGATAATTACGGCACATTCTTTGGCGGGGGGGCCAGGGGGAGGGATATCAGACAAATGGCTCTTTTTTTGCATAAGAAATTAGGTTTTCCGGGTGAAAAAAAAGGCAGCTGTCATTTGAAATGGGTCTCTGGTTGATTCATCTCCCCAATGCACGCTCGCACAAAGCGCTGGAAATGTTATTTGTAGGTGTGAGAAAGGGCAGCACCGTGCATTAGTGTGCGGCGGCCGATGAAGGAGCATCACCATCAGGTACCTACACCCCCCTCCATTATGCTGTATAAACCCTCAGAGCCCGATATCTTCATGTTTAAAGGCATCACTTAGATATGCCAAAGAGCCTCATGCTGGATGTGAGCTCTTAATATGCGGCAGTAAGATTCTGCCCATCCTGTAAAGCGCATGGAAGGACTGAGAGAAGAGATGAATCGGTGCAGATAGAGAACCGGAAATTATCCAGGATCCGAAAGAATGGCTGAGTTGCAAAAATGGGGGTGAACAAGCCTGGTGTGACAAACAACGTTACACTAAGTTATTCATATTAATGATGGAACCCAGCAATCCAAACCAAGGTTAGCAGTTAGAAGGTGGATGGATGGATGGATGGATGGATGGATGTAGGGATGGATTAATGGACGGATGGATAGAAATTAAGTAAAAATGGATGGATGGACTAATAGATGGAAGAATGAAAAATAATCTACTGACTGACTGTTCACCCGTGGCAGAAGGTCCAGCGCTAACAAAGCAATGGCAGCGGCTGGTAAGAGATCGCTCACCCTCAGACACCGGCCACATGCACCTCCTGTATTCCCACTAGTTATGGGGAAACACTTGTAGCAGGATGGGAAGCCTCGTTTTTTCTGAGCCATGTCCCAGCACAACCCTGGAGTACCACCTTCAGATGTACCAGCTGACCAGAGTGTACTGTGGTCCAGGGTCCTTCCAGCACTCTGAAAAGGTGGAAAGCGTCACCTGTCTCGCACTGGCCTGTTTATCTGTATATCTGCTCAGGATAAAAACACAATTGTAGCATCAGAACATGTGCAAATTAAAAGTAACACGATAACAACTAACAAGAATTCCTTCTGTTCTCCAAAAAGTTACTGATTATCTTGTTGGACGGCGAGATGAACACGGCTTCAGCTCCCAAACATCTCCTCAGGGGCACCTCAGCCATTCCATGTGTTCCTTAAATTTCACCACCAGCTCAATTAATTCCATCCATCAGTTTTCTCAAATTGCTTATCCTATTCAGGGTCACTGGGGGTCCGCAGACTATCCCAGAGGTTACGGGCACAAGGCAGGGAACAGCGCAGGATGGGGGTCCAGCCCGTCGCAGGACGTTCAATTCATTGATTCATTTAATTACTTAAATAACTCACTGAGGTACTTAAAATTTATTGTATGTTGTGCATTGACAATAAAGGCTATTCTGTTCTATTCCATTAGCGTTTGAGTAAAAAAATACATGGGAGTCTTGAATGGTACGTGGAAAAAAATGAGGTTATTCTAGCCAAGGTTTTGAAATGACTAAGCTAACACACTTGGACAGTAAATCAAAGTTTTACACCAACATGGAGATCAATTAAACATCATTTACTTTGACTGCCCTGAGACATTTTCGCATTACTGCATAAAGGGCAATTTAGAGTTTAGAAATGTCAGTTCGCCTGGCTGAAAGTATTCAGTCTGTATAAGGAAACCCAGACAACATGGAGAGAAGACACACACACACACACACACACAGATAGACAAAGAGACAGACACACACACAGATAGACAGAGACACACACAGATAGACAGAGACACACACAGATAGACAGACACACACACAGATAGACAGACACACACACACAAATAGACAGAGACACACACAGCTAGACAGACACACACACAAACACAGGTTTGTAATTGTATCTTTGTGGGGGCTCTCCATTGATTTATATAGGGAAAACTGGGGAACAAACAAATCACAACATGACACCCTTAACCCCCCCCAGCCATAACCTTAATCATAAGTGTGATTGATTTCACACATCTCAGTGAGGGCCTGAAAAATAGTCCCCACGATGTCAAAAAACAGGTTTTTATAAGACTGTGGGTAACATTTGGTCCCCAAAATAAACAAAATCCACAGAGAGAGAGAGAGAGAGAGAGAGAGAGAGAGAGAGAGAGAGAGAGAGCAGGAGCAGCTTTCGGATCCCTCATCCGGGAGACAGGAGGCACAGGTGGCTCCGCAGAGCGGCCGTCCTTTCTGAGGTTCATCACCAATCCCAGCCATGGATTTTTCTATTATCTTTCCCACTTTCATTATTGCATTATGCCACACATATGCAAACAATACGGTAAAAAATATGCTGCGCTTTAGATCATTTGAAAGAGAGGCAGAGAGAGGGAGGTGTGCAGAGTTAAGGGCTAATGGAGTGGTAGGTGTTGTATAACCAACAAGTGCACCGTCAGCAATTATAGGTAACACCTCCTGGTAATCCATAACCTTTCGCTATTATCATTTATGATCAAGAGTCTCTCATGCACGCAGTACAACTGCATTTGTAATCTCTGATTTGTATATCGATAGGCATTATTTTCTATTTTACTGAAGCATTTGCATGGTCACATTCTTCTGAGACTAAAAGCCATTTTTAGGCTGCCCTGTAATTCTTTTTTTTAAGTGGAACTGAATGTGTTAAGTGAGTGATGCGAAGCCCTTAACACGGGCTGGTGGCTTCCCCGTGGGCGTGCGGGCGGGCGAGAGAGGGAGCGGGCTGTCAACCTGCCGCCGTCGAGCGGCGAGGATGTGAATCGGACCGCTGCCCCCGGGGATTATCTTGGCCGCCAGATGGCCGCAGGAACATGCTTTCAGCTGCTGGTAGGAAACGTGCGGAGTGCGTGATTCTGAGAGCTATCCCGCCCCCTCCCAAACATTTCCGCTAAACCCGCCCGCTAATGCAGTCGCTACACATGTGCTAAGCTAATGAAGCCGTTATCCATGCGCTGGGGCCACTGCAGCATATGCCCAGCCCACCCGCTCACGCCGACATCGGGGGGGTCGTGTGCGGTGTTACGGGGGCAGCTGGGATCTGCTAATGGCCAGGGGACAATGGGCCACTGCCCTTAATGTGTCACTGTCTAGGAACCAGGTGACCATAGATGTGTGATATTTAGAGATTTTAGGAGACATCTCCTATACTCACACATATTGGTGTAACAGGTAATGTAGCAGAGGCAGAATCAAGGCCCAGAATGTGAAAATGTCTCAGAAACACTTTCTATGAATGAATGTCTATAAGAATCTACGAACACATTCATAAAGCGTTATAAACATGGCTATAAATATTCACAAAGACATAACACATTATAGCCATATTTATTATGCATTATGAACGTTTTATGTTGCTGTCATCTATAATGAACAATAGATACCTTCATAATGCAGTACAAAACACCCTTAATGCTAATACCGACTATAAAGGTGCATTATAAAGGTATTCATAGTGCATTATAGATGAGAGCTTCGTCAGAGCTTATTGTAATATTATAACAACACTATAATTCCTTATGACAGTCAGTAAAACATGCTGAAATGCTTTATTAATACGACCACCATAATGCAATATTGATGACAGCTATAAGCAGTGTTTCCAATGTTTTTTTTTTTTAAATCCAGAAATGTTATTTTAGATTTCCTAATAGGAAATAATATACTCAAGCAGAATTAACTGTCCTGAATTGCACCAAACATGACTCCAGTAAATGCACCGATGTCAGGCTGCAATGCAATGAACTAATATGGCCAGAGGGTGGCAATATAACACCAGTAGAATCTGTTACAGGCATCCATCCATCCCTAGGATGTAATGCCACTTAGTGTCTCTGTTGATTTATAGATAAACACTAATCACCAAAGCAAGCAAATGAGTGAAGCCACTCAGGTATTGATCTTTAAATACGTAGAGAATGAACAGTGTTGTTCTTTGCTTCTCTGAATCATGGTGCTATTTCAACCAGGTTAGACTCCATAACAGTGATATACCTTGAAAAATATCACATAAAAAGTGCCACCATTTACTTTATTGGTGCTTCAATTAATGGGCAAAGCAAACTGTATCTAAAGTCAAAGCAGTAACTACAGCCTATATTTTTCATAATGCCACTGATTTAAAATGGTCATGAGAACATAAGGACATAAGACATTTACAAACGAGAGGAGGCCATTCGGCCCATCAGGCTCGTTTGGGGAGAACTTAACTAATAGCTCAGAGTTGTTAAAATCTTATCTAGCTCTGATTTAAAGGAAGGCAGGGTTTTAGCTTCCGCTACACTAGCAGGAAGACCATTCCATACTCTAACTTCAAGATTCAAGATTCAAAGCGTTTATTGTTATATGTATTGTAGAAAGTGCAATTCTCTGTACAATGAAATTCTTACTTTGCTGTCCACACAAAAAATGCCGAGGTACAATATAATAGAAAAATAAATACTTTAAGTGTAATGTGCAAATGAGCTTAATATGCAAAAAATTACAGTATGAGGTAGTATGGTGTGGTAGTATGGTAGTATGATGTCCATTATTCATTTTCCTGTGGGCTGTTACGGGAGTCTGGTGGCAGTGGGGAAGAAGGAGTTGTTAAGTCGGGAGGTTCTAGATTTCACACTTCTGTACTCCGTCCTGAGGGCAGAAGTGTGAACAGTCTGTGTTGGGGGTGTGTGGGGTCTTGGAGGATGGAGGCAGCTCTCCTCTGGACTCTGCATAGAGGCCAGCAGAGTCCTGATGATCTTCTTCACGGTCTTCACCACTCTCTGCAGGCGTTTGCAGTCCATAGCTGTAGTGCTGCCGTGCCATGCGGTGATGCAGCTGGTCAGTCTGCTCTCCACGATGCAGCTGTAGAAGTTGCTGCGATGGCGTCTGATGTGGACCTGTTTGGCCGGTAGGCTTAGTGCAGGGGGTCCAGAGTGTCTGGGATGTTGCTCTGGATGTGGAGCAGCACCAGTATGACACCAGTCTGCATGCTGTGTAAAGAAGTGCTTTCTCAAATTCAGTTTAAAATGTTCTCCCGCTAATTTCCACCTATGGCCACAAGTTCTAGTATTTAAACTAATATTAAAGTAACCATTTGGCGGAACAGCATCCAGACCTATTAAAATCTTATAGACCTGGATCATGTCCCCCCTTAGTCTCCTTTGCTCGAGGCTAAACAGATTCAGCTCAGCTAACCTCTCCTCATAAGACATTGCTCTAATCATTCTTGTAGCCCTATGTTGCACCTTTTCCAAGGCAGCAATGTCCTTTTTAAGATATGGTGACCAAACCTGCACACAATATTCTAAGTGGGGTCTTACCAAGTAATTGTATAATCTTAGCATCTCCTCCTTTGACTTAAACTCCACACACCTAGAGAAATAACCCAACATCCTATTGGCCTTTTTTATTACATCTCCACAGTGGCAAGAATGGAACATCTGTAATTTATATTCTGCTCCCTGCATGGATTACCTTACATTTATCTACGTAAAATTTCATCTGCCAGGTATAAGGCCAGTCGCTAAATAAATCAAGATCCCATGGTAACCTCCGTGCTGCTAATTTAGTATCTGCTACACCACCCACCTTGGTGTCGTATGAAAATTTAACCAGTTTACTGTATGTATTGGTGTCAATATCATTAATGTAAATTAGGAACAATAATGGTCCTAATATTGAACCCTGTGACTGGAAGCCCGACATGTGGCTGGGCTGGTGTGTCTCTGGAACAGTCCTGGAATTGGTGGCACATGGGAGAAAGTGCCGGAAAATGGCACAGGGAATAAAAATGCAGCATTTTAAAAAATACATCACGTACGTTTTAGGCTGGTGGCGTTTTTGCGTTTTTCAGTTACTTCTGTAACTCAAGAGTTCACAGCTCAGTAAAACCACATACAGCTGGATTTGACTTTAACTGACAAAATAGATGTGGCTTCTCCAATAAGGTGCTACAGTGTCTGTCTGTGGCAACTGTTTGCAAACAAGACCAGTTTCAGTCATGTGGTCCGGAACCTCCTGGACAAAATGTGTTGACATTAAACGAATCTTGCGGAACCACCTTCAGCTGACATGCATTTGACTGCAGTGAAAATAAAGGTCTCTTCATTTGTCAGGATTTTAAAGGGAAGCTGGCTTTGCCGGGGGGAGGGGACCACGCACTCACGTGGGACACGAGAAAGAGTAGAAATCACCCTTGATCTTTGCCTAACGATCAAAGCGTATCTCCTGCATTGGCACTGTAAAGGCAAGCGTATCTCCTGCACTGGCGCTGTAAAGGCAAGCGTATCTCCTGCACTGGCACTATAAAGGCAAGCGTATCTCCTGCACTGGCACTATAAAGGCAAGCATATCTCCTGCACTGGCGCTGTAAAGGCCAGCATATCTCCTGCACTGGCGCTGTAAAGGCAAGCGCATCTCCTGCACT
>JAODKE010000041.1:4393251-4404815 GCA_026779605.1 Mormyrus hasselquistii
GTAAAGGCCAGCATATCTCCTGCACTGGCGCTGTAAAGGCAAGCGCATCTCCTGCACTGGCGCTGTAAAGGCAAGCGTATCTCCTGCACTGGCGCTGTAAAGGCAAGCGTATCTCCTGCACTGGCGCTGTAAAGGCAAGGCCGAGATGGTGCAAAGGGACTTCAGAGAGCAGACGCATCACCTTCTTGTTATTAGGTGAAATACTTCACCTTTTCACCCGTCTGAGCTCTGCATCCATCACCCCATTCACTCCTTCATCTATCCATCCATCATTTCTCAATAAATGCTTAAGCAGTTATGGTTATGTTAACCTGCAACACACAGGAAAAAATCAGAACCAAGCCTGCAATTTCCTCTATAATTTTATCCAGAACTATATCTTGTATCCAAGGGCATAATTTGGGTTTACTACCATGCAAGAGTACAGTGTGTTTTAAGGGGCATGGGGGGCAGGGCTGTACCTAGAAATTCTGCCCCACCTGACAAAATATCACCCCCTCCCACATCCAATTTAATGAATTCAGGTACTTCTATTAAGAGCTGCCCCCTTGCCGAATCTTCAAAGGCATCCCTGCCCCTCTGTTGCCCCTGGTGGGGGATTCCAGGCTGTTCCCTACCAGTGTTGAAATCAAACACAGGTCCCTGACTGTATTGCGTTTTAAATTCCTCCTTTTCCAAACTGACAGATAAAGACTGACACACTGAATTGTGAATAATATCATTTTGACACTGAATATGACGTGTTACATTCTCCCGCCAGATTTTTCCCTTTTTCTTTAAATGTCCTTTGGCGTTACCTGGGCTGCTGTAACCTTTTCAGAGGCTTTATTTGCGAGGCCCCCCTACCAAGAAAACTGATGATCACAGGGCAGCTAATTGGGGGGCCCTGGCAATGGCTTATTCGGCCCCTAGCTAGAGCCATCCCCCGGTATGAACATTTACGTTTACGTCAATTAAACATATCTTGCAGACGCTTTTCTCCAAAGTGACACGTGACTGTAGCCGGCAGCGCATTGTGAACATGCAGGCTGGCATGGAGTCGCCTAGACGTGATCGCATTTATAAAAGCTGATGAATCCATGTATCCCCAGCGCGCATCAGATAGGCCGTGAACATAAAACCTGCCGCTTACAGTTCATGCGGAATAAAAGGGGATGTGACCCGTGACTCAGCTGTGATCAAAGCGTGGCCCCGCTCGCCTCCACCTGGGACGCCCCCCTGACTACGCAACGCTAGCCCCCGAGGACCATGACAAACCGGAACGGACTAGGAAAGCCGAGTAGCCGTTTTTGGGGGTGATTACCACCCCGCCGGTGAACCACATTCTCCAATGACCATTCCCCAATGTTTTGGAAGGTGGCGATTTGAATGATCCTGCTTTTCTTTCAGATCGCAGATAGCTCGATGCTTCAGACTGAAGTAATTCAGACTAGGCACCAAAGCTAAGCTCGTAAAAAAAAAAAACCCTGTAATCGCACTTCACTCTACGAAGGTGACAACAACTGCACTGATCATGAATGCACTGTTATAATGAATAAGCTCATTAGCATGAACACAGCTACGGCTGTTGTTCTTTGTTCGGCAGATGTTCACCTCATCCCACGGAGCGCATCACATTTTTATTAAATTTCAGCAAATAAACCTAATGTTATTGCAAATCAGGGGGCACAAAGACTCCATGTGGCACCTGCAAAGATGACCGGATGTGTATTTTAATTGCAGATCTCGTGCTTATGGTTGCAATAATGTGTACGATGGATTAAATGGAATGAAGGTTCACCATCCATTAATAACCTCACAGTAGGTGTCACACATTTCTCATCCCAGTAAAACATTTGATCATTTTTCATTATATCCATGTTTTGGATAAGCAGTTGAAATGTGGTTTATCATAATAATTTATTATTTTTTTCTCCCTACTTGGAAGAACGATATGGTTCCAAAGGTCCAGCGATGTCTTTGAATACCTTCCACTGCCATAGTTCATATTAAGCAAATACATAATACATTATTCTTCTATAATAATAATAATAATAATAATAATAATTTAATTTAAATGTTGTTGTTGTTGTTATAAATGGACCCCTGCTGCCTTGTTTCAGTCTGGGTTCCACTTTAATTAGTCTCTTATTTACTCCTGAAACACTGTTAGAAAATCAATTGAAATTGAAATTCAATGTTTTGGTTTTTGCAATAGCGAGACATTAAATGTGTCGATGTTTCACAAATTATTAGTTCAGATGTAATATTTACAAGTAAGAACAAACTGGAGATGAGTTAATTGCATCTGTAGAAGTTTGATAGAATTCACCCAATTCAACAGGCAGGGAGAAAGATCAGAGATTGAACCTAGTCTCACTTTTACCAAGGCCTGCTTGTACAATTTTAATTGTCAGCAGGCAATTCCACTGTACCCAAAAGAATGAGTTATTCCTAAGCATAAAAAGCACCCCCTATGTATGGGAGCGCCCCCCCCCCCCCCCCACAAAAAAAAAGAATTTGTTTTTTCTCCCTTAAAATTCAGCTCAATTCGACTGTTCCCATGAAATAGAGCACCACTCTTTCCCAGAGTGCTGTGTTCCTTCACAAAGGACTCGACAAGGAAAGCTTCTCTTGGATGCTTGGCAAAGACATCATCTGACAGTGATGTAATGCCAGAGCTCAAAGGTGATTGGCTGTCGGTAAACAGGCTATGCTCAGCCTACAATGGAAAGGGGACACAATCAGCTTAAAACTCAGTCGAGTCTGAAACCCCGTCCGTCTTCGCGGAATTTCATGAAGGCAGGCATTCATGCTGTTTGACAAATTTCCACTGAAGCATGAAAGCAAAGGATAACCCCCTCGGTTTTCCGCCTCTTCTCCTCCCTCCTGTCCCTCAAGCCCCACCCCCAAACACTTGCCCAATATGGAAAACAAGCTAGGGGCGCAAGGAGGGGGGGGGGGGGAGATTGGGAAACACTGGTACAATGAAGCAGGCTTTCTGAGAAAATTCTCTGCCAATGTTGGCCCTGAGCTGTACCATTTTCGTGCTTTATTCTATGGGGCGGGGGGAACCATCTGAAATGGTACATTCCCTGAATGGATATTGTATGTAATGTACATATCTTGCATGGTAATTTTCCTTCCTCGGTGCAATGGACAAACGCAACAAACCTATTTTTAAAATTAAACTGAAACATACAACAGAGCCCATCATAGCTACAGGGCAGGAAAGGCTCAAATCACAAATCAGAAAATGATTTTTCCATTGAATGTTGCCAAACCAAACTTATTATGCAGTTATTTCACTGCAAGAACCTTTACTAGAAGGATTATGGTGCATGACGGACTGGCATTCTGTCTGATATCCCGTGCCTCATTTGACAGGGTAAATGTACACTCATCCTGCGTCTCCTGTTCTGTGACTGCTGTGTATTTGATAAAAAAAAAAACTTTGATTTCATTTAATTTGATTTGACTTGACATGCTTTCGGATCCCAGAGAGTCTGACCTGGATTGCAGTTTTAATAGAGGGATGAGTGGATGGATTAATGGACGTATGGATGGATGGATTCGTGTTTTACCATCTTTCCATGCCCTTCTGTGAATCAGAAACATTAGGCAAATATCAGCCTGAAGGTATTAATTTCAAATATGTCAATTATAAAGGAAGACATGATTTGTACACAAGAAGCGGCATGTTGAATTCTGGGAGAAAAGCCATGAATGAGGCAGGAGGAGCCTCACCAACAGCTACTCAACACAACAATAATGGGTATTTACAGCTGAACAGACTCTCTAATGAGGATTTCCAGTGAAAGACCAGGAGTTTTGCCCCGGATCAACAAAGCGATCTGCACCCCAACTTGGCACAGACAAGGAGGCGGGTCAAACCAGCCTAGATCCCGCCCCCTGAGGGCCAGCAAATAAGATTACCCCCCAAGAGGCGAGAGAATTTCCATGGCACAATTCAACTTTTGTGGATAAAACTAAAAAACAAAAACTAAACGAAATTATTTCAATACGTCAGTGAAGTTGCTTACTTGATGCATCAAGCATGTTACAATGCTCAACCATCACGCTTAAATACCGTGGTATATGGGATAGTATCAATAAAAAAACTCACAGTTCATGTTTGAGCAGAGCCGTTTCTGCTACAGCCAGTTCCCGATGTCACTCGTTTCACAAACAGAGTTGTGACGGAGGCATCTCATGTCGCATTAAGCGCCTAAGAAAGAATCGGTTGGGTTCATTGGACAGAAGTTCCTTCAAGTTCACAATTACGCCTTAACGGGATTAAAGTCATTAATACAAGGGATACTTGTGCTTTCAGCTTTCTGTCCAAAATGTGATGTTAGAATCAAAGCCACCAGATCTCTGCATTTAAAATAGCAGACAGCCGGAGTGCCAAAATCGGCTTGGGATGGCATCAGAGGACCCGGTTGTTATTGGCGACACATGCGGATGGACAGTAGCACACCGCGCAAGACGAGTTAATGTGGGAACAGAGAACCCAGAGCAGCATGGAGGGCGCCGTCGCGTCACGTAACCAAGGCCATCCCTGGGAATTTATGTGAGCTGTGACTTTAAATCTAAACACAGCCCCTCCCACGTAACCCAGTCACTGGTTTAGAGAGCAGGATTCTATTGGAGTTTAAAAGGGTTTTCGTTAGATGGACTTACACCTGCGGGATGCAGGAGTCCCCTGATGGCAATCAGCCAAGCGTATTTATCCCTGGGGAAAGCATTGGTAGAAAATAGCCCGATTTCTGCAGTTAAATCTGGTTCCCAGTTTAATCACAGAATGCAGAAACATAGAAAATAGATGAACTATCCTAATTCTTAAAATAAAATGGGATTATTTTAACCAGAGTACAATTCTAAAGCTTACGCTTATTAAACATAAAACTAAGGTATTCCATGAAAGAGTCAGTCTAGTGTAGAATCTTGTCATGAATCATAAACGTAATATCGATTATGTAATTTAGAATGTTAAAATGTTAATAAATAAAAAACATACAATTTGGACCGGGGTTTAATAAAATGGCTCTGGAAGGAGATGGGTCCCGAGGATGGAGGAGCAGCAGGACGCAATGAGAGCAGAAGACAACCTGATTACTCGAAATGGACTTGGAGCTAGACTCCCTAACAGGCCTGCTAAATGTCCATGTGAGGTTACCTCAGGTCGTTCCTCCTCACCACGGCAACCCAACAGTCTCTCGGAGACACTGCCTGGATTCACTGGACAAGGTCAGCTGCCGCCCTCACGCCCCTCCCCTTAGCTTTTATAACAGATCGGCCCATGGGGTAATTGTGAAAACCCACGGACTAGATAAAACTCAAACTAGGAAAAAAAAATAATGAAGTGGGTCATTATTTAGGGTTGCTAAAGTATCAGATTTGAGAGCGTCATGGGACCCCCTGCCTGCCTGATCTCAGGCTATGCGCCACTGATGCATACAACGCTAGTGGATACAGATGGAAATGCTGCGTATGAAGGCTGATATGAAGCTCGGCGGTGACGGCACCCGGAGAGCCTATCTTTCATGGTCGCTTCTCATTAACACACTGGTCCGTACAGTACTAGTCAAACGTCGGCACGCACCTGATTTTAATGCATTTGTCTCTGTTTTAGCTATGTTACTCATAACATAGAAAAAGGCCTTGAGTCATGCGTATCGAATATCGCAACAACCAACAGAGCAGTGTTGAACACCTCAAGATCTTCTCAAATTTTACACTCGTCCAAAAATCCCCCTTTGGCTTTGATATCAGCCTTGTATACTCTTGTCATTATTGTGTGCAGCTCCCAGACGTAGCCACCTGGAACGCTTCTCGAACAGACTTGAAGTAGTTTCCACAAGTTCTGGGCACACGCTGGCTACCTTACTCATACTCTTAACTGACTGCATAATTGCAGCATTTTGTAATATTGTAGCCTCTACTTAAATTGAAAGAATTGGTATCATGTATGTCCTCGGTAACCCCTCACCACACCATGAAGATGATGCATGAAGACATTTAAGAAATGGTAGTTCCGCCAGGAGCAGGTACAGTTGCACAATTTCAACGGTAATCCTGAGATTAAATACTGATGGTTAAGAGACGTGATCAAAACAAAAGGATGATGAGGCTCTGGCACCTAGCGAGGGCTAGACCGCCCCATCACCATATCCCATAATCCTCAGCTGCTCGTGTCAATCCCTCTTCTGGGTGACACTGCTGTGCAGACCACCAGAACAGGTCTGGATGCGCGTCAAACCTTTAAAGGCCCTCGAAGGTGCTACACACAAGTTGTGCTTAAGTGGGGCGTGCAACGGCCCGTTTACGATGCAACAAGCGCGCTAAAGTGCAAAGTTTAAAGACGAGTCTGCTTTATAAGCTGTAAGGGCTTCCAGTCATTTCACAATAGACTAAAAAGAGTAATACCACTGACTGCTAATAATGCTGCCTGAAAGGCAAGGCTATTCCTGTCCATCTCTCGCAGGGACGCCTGGCAAGAACTACCAGGCGTGTACAGAAGCGCCTCCCACAGACGCGCACGGCTTTATAGGATGTTGCAAGTTTCACCACATCTTCACCATCGCACCACAGCCCTCGGGGAATACTTTTGACGCCTTGCAGAGTCCAAGTCAGGAGCATGTGTGAGCAAGGCTTCAGTGATTGATTTATAGAGCCACAGGCCCAAACAGACACCCATCGGAGCCCACTGCGATATGGTTGAATGTAAGGCGTGGCTAAGGGGGGGAGATGATGGGGGCGGAGCCAACATTGACAGGACCACTACATCCATGTCCTTCGATAAGGTTTATTTGTTGCGGTGACAATCCAGGTGGACTCAGATAATATCACCGAGGCAGATTTTTTTAACATCTGTTCTTTTAATCAATCTTCTTTAGTAACGCAAAGAGGAAACATCAAATATTGATCCATTTTTGTCGCATTGCTGGTTGGTCAATCTGGGTTCCCCGGCAGCCGTGAGGTGAGCTTTTCATTAAAGTGCATCAGGGAGCGATTAATGGGCCGTGTCTCCTCCATCTTTCGGAGAGCATTCGAGCTTCTTCCTGTCTCGCATGCACCGCTGTCACCAACGCGGCCCACCAGCATCCGTGTTTGCACTTTGGAAGGTTTCCTCCGTGGTGTGAAAGGAAAGGGGCCCCTGGAAGGGCAGAGTGGCTCGGGGAGAGGGGGGTGGGATCCTCCGACGGGGGAGGGGGCGGGCGTCTGACTCCTCACGCCACCGCTAGCAGAGAGCGGCTTTAGTCTCGGCAAGAATTTCGGTGAATTTCTTTTCTCAGACCGAGGTCATGAGTTAACCTCTCCCACAGTCGCTCAATGGCGCCATGCAGGTGAAAAAAAAAGAAGTTACACTATGGAATTGACAAGACAAAGAGGCCACGCTAAAAGGCTTTTGATAATGAAAGTGTTTGGAAGCCGGGGGGGAGAGACATACAGTAGAGTGACTAGACTGGCTCAGGATGAGAGTGGGGAGAAAGGGCTCCTGTAGGAGGGGCAGTGGCACTGCATACAGAAAAAGCATCTTTACAAATGCATGCTGCCTTTTAAGCTAGAATTTACATGATTTAATGGATGCACATCTGCTGAAAAAGCACAAACATCACATCGACCTTTAACTCTCGTTTGGCATGTCTGGACGTCCGAGACACTGGATGTGTGGCCCAGTTTCTATAAGCTGCCCAGAAATTATGATTAAAAAAAAAAATCCTTTATTGGCGATTTGCACAAGTATGTTGGAATTCTTCTCTTCGTTGACCCTGCCCTGCTCTCCATAGCTTGACGGGGTCACAGCGCAGGGTCAGCCAACATGTGGCACCCAAAGAGTCGGACATTAGGAGCCTCACTCAAGGGCTCCCAGATATTTGACTGTTCTGGCAAGGGAGGAGCTTGAAACATTGATCATCCAATCACAGACACAGTAGCCTAGCCCACTGAACCATTTGGCAGGGGGATGAAGCACCGCCTTCAAATACAAAACCAAGCATTACAGGTGAACGCAGATGCCAATCAAACCTCAAGGAGATGACCTGGAGCATGATCTATACCGCAGAGCTGCATTCCCCGCAGTGGCATGTAAAATTCGGATGTTTCCCACAATGGATATGAACAACGAGATTCACCATCACAACTGCAGATATTCATCACATGACTTTATTTTTTTGTAGCTGTACAGTTTTGTTCTTTTTCAGTAATATGGCATCGAAGGACAGGTTTGACAACGCGATCGAAAAGTTAACAATAAAGGAATCATTAATCATGATGTTAAAACACACCCACGATGATCCTGATTAGGGACACTGATTGTTAATTTAATTTAATTCATGATTTTTAATTACGATTAAAAATTCAAATCTCAACCCGTCTCCGTGTACAGGGGTGTAAGAAGAGAGGATCACCAGAGGGATGCACCCCACCCACCAATATTTAATTTGGCTTCATCCACCCCCCTAATAAACAGACCTTTGTATTAAAATTATTCATTTGTGTCACCTCCCTCCCCAACATGTCTTGTGATTTCCCCCCAAAAAGGCCCCCCCCCCCCCCCCCACCCCACTCCACCCAGCACTGCTGCCTTCACCCACTCGCCATTGATGAATTGCACTTCAGTACCGGCTTGCAAGCATCTGTTTTGAATTAACCCTCTTTTATCTGTGGTGCTGTGTGAAACCCGGCCTGTTTTAGCTGACTCATCTACCTTGTGTCCGGCCGCACATAAACAGTTGGGATACTCTGCACCTTCAGCCTGGACAACGCTGACACGCTACACCAGAGCTCCCAGACTGGTGGCTGAACTGGGTAGCTATTGATGGGGAGACAGCTTATGCGTTTGAGCTTTGATTAATGTTATCTTTGTTTCAGTGTCTCTCGGGGATCACATATTGGTTGTTATTCTTTTATGCGCTATTGTACTTGCTGAGTAGGTAAACTTGCATCGTCTTATTTTTGTCCCACTGGTACTAAGCAGGAAAATTAAATGTTGTTTCACCATTTCTCAAGATTTTGTTTTTTTGATGCTACCGGCAGAAGTTTAAGGTCAGACCTTACACCTCTTTGAAAATCGGCAACACCGCTGTGTCGAACCGGCTCTGCGTTTAACACCTTTGGTTCCAAAACCGTCTTCCACACAATCCCCGTTCCCCAGCTTTGTTAAATGTCACACTGTCAGTTTTTTTTACAGGTATCCTCTTGTCAATGTCTTCCTGCCCCCTGCCATGAGTAGGAGCCTGATCTCCTTGGGGGTAAAGGTTAGGAAAACTAGTCCAGCTGAGGACTCCTTCACCGGTAGATTATGCTACTGCTGGGCTTTATCTTTATCACAGACCCATAGGAATTCATTATCTTGGGGGAGTTGGCATGGCGACCAGTCAAGGGAAAGATAAAGGAAATACAAGTCTTCTTTCTCCTTCCATACTGTGGTTTTTGGCCTAAAAACTTCAGATATCTCCTTAGCATGGGAATTATGCAAAGTATCGGCACCAGAGTACGGCGTGAGATAACAGAAAGCAATAGGGAAACCATCTGCCAAATTTCACCGCCCAGCTGGACATTGGTCCAAAACTCAAACCTCTTGAATTCTTTGAGTGACGCATTGAATGGTTTGAAAACTGACGCTTAGGGCCGTTATATACTTCACACCAGGCGACGCATAGTTGTTAGATATAGAGAATATATAGATATAGATTTACGTCTATATGGAGGTCCACCAGGGGGCAGTGCGAGAAAATCATCTTGGCTGACTCCTTTCTGTATGAGACCGTGATATGAAATGATGTACACTCGCTGCATCTACAGTGATCGGGTTGCAAATTTTTTAATACTGTTGCAGCATTCCCTCTATTCTAACTACTAACTAATTTCTGCAATAAGTATTGCAGTATTTATAAAGATGAGTAAGGAGCATGTACTGATTACAGTGCTTTGCCACGCCCACCACATGACAAACCACCTCAGGGATGAGAACCTGAGTGCAGCCGTGTGGCGGGTGACACCTCAGCATAGCATCCTGCCCCCACCCCCCAAGTTATTCCCTGTAAGTTGGAGGAGCTGCTTATCAGGCTGGATGAAGATTAACATCATAACCAGGATGAAGTAATTGCAGGTTAAGGACCTTGCTGAAGGACCCAATGGAGCAGAATCACTCTGGGTATTCATGGGATTTGAACCAGCAACCTTCCAGGTTGCTGGTCCTGATCCCTAGCCTCAGATCCACCACTCCATATACTATAAAGAAAAAAAAAGATTAAAAATAAATCAGTTTCCCACAAACATGTCTATTCATCAAGGATTTAAACAGCAAGGATGTAAATGATTAGGAATTGCCAATGTTGCTTATGGAAGCAGGCAAGTCGGAATTTCAAGTTAGAGTTTCATTGTACTTCGTACACATGATACAGGTTCCATAGAAACTTAAACTGCCATTAAATTTTGAAGATGCTGTTCACAGAGGGACACATTAGTGAATTTTCTCTCTTGCCTTTGAAAATAGACAGTTGTTCCAGCAATTCTTCTGAATTGAGTAACAGGACAGGACAGTAACAGGAAATGTAGATATAAAGAATGTACTTGCGGAAGTAATGTAGGTCATTCGGGCTACGGTCTTGGTTATGCCTTGATCTTTCAACTTCAATTTTTTGTTGTTGTTTTTAAACATAGCAACCCGGAGTGGATCAGTAAAGGCGCAAAATTGTGAAAATGTAACTGCTTGACTTTCTTTTTTTGGTACAGATTTTTTTAACATTTTTTTAATATTTTCTGGAGATGAATTTCTGACCTTGTTTTGCCATTGGGTGGATTCTAATATGCAGAAGCATTTGGGAAGTGCCACAGTTACACTAAAAAAGAATACTTCACTTTTACTATAAATGGCAATGGTATTCTACCACTATAAGATTGCAAATTAGTATGAAATACTGCCGAAAATCTCACACCAGATGCTTTCAATGCGTGTGCCATGACTGCTTTTAAGATCATTTACAGCATAAACAGCGGCCTCTAGTCTTGTGCCCTTGAATCTCTGTAAGTTTCTTCTATACAGCTAGTTAAGAGCTCCTTGTCACGGCAGTAATGACTGGAGATCTGCGCGTGATGTTTATGTGCATATTCACCTCAAGGGAATGCAGCTGTCCTGCACCATGGGCCAATCCCCTGACCCCCAAAGAGGGCTGTCCCCAAACATGGGCCGGAACCAGGCCTTGCGGCTATGGCCTTGATGATACACGTCTGAAGGTATTTTCATCCTTGAGAGGAAGCAGGATGAGCACCATTTCTACACTGACTTCGGGGACGGAGGATGTTCATTGCACTGTAGACTTGATATCAGAGAAAGAAATTAGCTGGAGGGGGTGTTTTTATTAGGTCAGGCTGTCTCACTGCCCTCTTCCGCCCCCCCCCCCCCCCCCCTCTTTCTAGGGACAAAACCGGGTTTGTTCGGCCGCCGGAGTGACCGGGGGGGGCGGTGGGTGGGGCGCGGGGGGGGGGGGGGGCGGCGGGGCTTTGTGGGCGCGGGTTGGGGGCGGGGGGGGGGGGGGGGGGGGAGAAAGGGAGGAACTGCAGGGGTGGCAGATGAC
>JAODKE010000041.1:4416404-4432486 GCA_026779605.1 Mormyrus hasselquistii
AAAGACCCTAAAACATCCCACTGCTTGCCCAGAAACTAGCATGAGGGGGAGTAAGCGGGGGAGGGGCGACGGGGGAGGAGCCGTGCGGAGAGACACGACTACATCTACAAAGGGGTGTCCTGTGTGACGAAACAAAATGGTCCCAATGAGTCACCCTTTCAACACGCAGCTCTGCAGTTCATTGGTGTGTCTATTAAGGAGCAGGAATGTACGAGGACGCGGGAATGTACGAGGACGCGGGAATGGATGCAGGAATGTACGAGGATGCAGGAATGTACGAGGATGGGAGCAGCGACGTATATTAATTGTGGGTGACTCAGGGGTAACAGAGAAAGGTGTCCCTCAAGCTCAGGCTTCACTTCCCACTACAGATGTAGTGATGTTGCATAGCGCTGTGTTTCCGTTACAGTCATCTGGTCATCACGTTTTGAAAGAGGCGCCCCTTGAATGTCTCTCTCTCTCCCTCTCTCCTTCCCTCTCTCTCTCCCTCCCTCCCTCCCCCCACCACATTGTCTCAGGGGCAACTATGAGCCTTCTGCCTTCTCTTCTGGGGGGCTCGTTGAGGCTGGAGATGAGCTGTCCTCCACTAGGTCTTCATCATTTTCTGAAAAGACAGAAGCATTATTTTTTCTTCATGCCCTACTGCCCCCCACAGCTACTGGAATGACCCTCACAGGAACATTTCCTTTACCTTCTGTTTAATCTGAGGTGTAAAATTATACTGCCCATGTTACTATTAATATACGGCGGAGGAAATTACTCCAGAGATCATACTCCAAATATTACTGCACCCTCTCCAGACTCACTCCCCGGTATGACACATAACCCCCCCCCCCCCCTCCCGCCCAGTTTATGGGCACCTTTGAAAAGCCAGAGAGAACCCAGCCTGTGGCACAGAGGTTGAGAATGACAGCCTAACTGCGATCAGCTGTGCTTTTCATTTATGATATGAAGAAGTATGCAAAGTATTTTATGATATTATAGCAAATAAAAACACTCAATACATAACTTAATTAAAAGATAAAACGTTGAGAAAACGTGGCGTCTAAGTATGTTTTGGTTTCCAGGCAGCTAATGTTTTTGGGTTCACGATGGTCATGCCCAGTGATGTCATGCTGAGGCAAGTCTAGCACTGAAGTGGTTGGCACGGGGAAGCTCAAAGCAGTGTTTGTACCTGACATTTTCGATTGATCCTTTTGACATTAAATGTGGGCAGGGAGGGGATCTCCCTGCTAGTGTCAAAGCATTCGAAGGGTCAGAATAAAAGACCGTTTTAGAGTCTACGCATTGAGATGAAGCAGCCGTTTTGTTCATCCAATCAGCAGTCTCCTTTCAAGTCTAAGTGGCAGTTCCTCTGTGTTACATCTTTAGAGAGACCCAAGCTTAGGTGAGTCTGACTGGAATCAGCCAATGGGCACGTATCTCCTCCAGCTCATCACGACTTTGATGACCATATAATCAGTAGGTATTGTAGAGCTTTCCGTTGGTTACTAGTTTCCTACTGCAGCCCAAAGACAAACAATTAGGGTAACTGGCGTCTCCAAGGTGCTCATAGAGTAGTATTAGCCAAACTGATCATCATTTGCGGCGCTTTTTGAGCCCACTAGATGGTGCTCTTGGTTTCCTTTTGGGCATGCTTTGAGTCCCTTTTTTGGACAGAGAGCACCATCTAGTGGGGACAAAAGAGAGAGCGAATGGTTCAGGAAGCATCATTTTGGTCACTACCATACTGTATGTACTCTGCAATGGACTGGCATCCCATCCAGGGTACTCCATTGCCATGTGACCTGTGCATCTGACATGGGCTTCAGTCTCACTACTGGATAAGCAGTTACAGCAGACACAGATGCTCAGGTCAAGCTAACAGGTCCGCCCGTGGACACAGCTGTGGCTTACCACTGACTGAGAGCTCGGCCAGCTTCTCCGGGAGGTCGGAAGAGCTCGCCCCTGAGGCCGAGCCCAGGATGTCGGGCAGCGCGTTTCGCCGACCTGTCCTCCCCGTCGCTGCGAAGTCGGTGACAACAGGCTCCACGTCCGTCATCACTGAGTCCGTGTCAGCATAGCTCTGTCTGAAAAACCAAAGGGATCCCTCATCTTGGTGTTGAGCAATTGCCATAACAACAGGACAGTGTGCAATTTTATACACCAACACAGCATTTTATACTATGGGGCGGTCTAAATATTGGAATGACCTAAAAATATACCGATATCAAGGACCTGTTAAAGAGTAGGTCCACCCTTTGCTTTCAGAATAACTTGGAATATCTCTTGGAACCAGTCACATGCGTCCTGAACCGTTTGTGGTGGGATCACTGGATCACTCGTGAGGAAAACAGACCCCAGGTTTGTGAAGGATGAGTGAAGAAGGAAATCTGCTTCACACTCGCACTCTAGAACTCAAAAAGGTGGGGTGTCTGGGGGTGGGGGGCTAGGATGTGTCTGACTTCATCCTGACTTTCATGAGACCATTCCTGAAGTTATTTAGCAGAGATATGGGGGCGTTATCATTTTGGAAAATGGGCATGTCATGAGGGATCTGCATTTGCATTGTAGGATTCACCGTCCTGTAAGATGGGTTCATATTCCTAAGCCATGATACAACCAACCAATAAATTCCAACCTCGAGAAACTCATGTACAGCTTATTCAGAGGGCGGCCGGTTCAGTTCTCTGGTCACAAAGCTGCCCTTGGTGGCATTCAGGACTCTGCTGCTAAGTGTTCGCCCATCCCTGTCGGTGAGCTTCGACTTGCAGGCACCATTTCTCCTCCCTGGTGCCTTTTCTCAGTGTTTAAACATATTCCACCGTGAATCCTGACACTGCAGAATTACCCAACGTGTGAAGGGGAGGCGAATTTTGTTACGCCTGCAAGTCGAGCACTGACACTGTTACCGGCCTTGTGTTGCCGTGAAACCTCACATATCAACGTGCTGAATGACAAGCCTCCTTTCCAGCTGACGCACAATGCTAGGAATTGAAAATTATGCTTTCATTACTTCTAAGTTACTATCCCTGTTCATGTGATTTTTTCATTACTTTTTCCACCCCCATTATAAATAAACACACTTTTTTACCGCAACATTCTATATATTATTTATTCACACACAAGTTTGTTATAAAACATAATCAATTTAAAAACGTATTAAACGAGTATCATAACGGATCACATTTATTACTTCTGACTGTTTAATCCTCAGCCGTGTGACTGTCAGGTCCGTTGTCTATTCTGGCTGTATTATCACTTCCTTGGGCTGGATTTGCATTGGCGTAACGATGACAAGGGCGATATGGGCCAGCACTGAGCCCTGCTATGCAGCAGTGAAATATGAACCGGAGATGACAGAGGCTGAGTCACGATTAACATGGATTTAGACTGCTACGAGTTACAGAGTGCCTCTTTGATTTCCAAAGGGAGGCATGAAGGTATCCAAGTGGAACAAATTAAGTCGGGAGGACTGCAAAGATCCAGCTCACCATTAGATGGTAGGGAGAATACAGAAATTTTAACTCTCCACGTGATACCCCAACCCCACCAAAAATCAGTAATTGGCTACAAATCCCCACTACGGCAGTCCTTCAATGAAAGATTGTTCCCATTTTTGATGAAAGAAACTATTTTAATTATGGACTCACAATGCATCCCTAGTGCTCCGGTCTTGTGCACTCTATAAAGGGTTCCAAGCCCCTTTGATCCTGTCCAGGACACGGGGTTGACAGATAGTGATATCGGATGTTATCTACTCCCCATAGTGGATTTCCAAGCCATCTGAGACCCTCCTTTAGGAGGACAACAAGACCCTGGCAACCCGCTGTATCTATAAGTAAAGAACTTAAATTTCTTTATTAAATGCTCAGATTTTTTTGTACAATTGGAAAATGTTTACAATTAGTAACTGTTTAATAAGGACACGCCTAGTCAGATGTTAGAAGCACATGAAAAGATCACTCCCAGAACAGCGCATCTTACTTTGCATTTTCATAAGTTTCTCATTGATTAAAAAGATAATAAAAATATTGTTACTGACATGAAGAAACATGAGTAACGTGCTTTTTACAGGCTGGCATGGAGCAGCCAAGCACGTGGCATGCAGATGCATCCTGAAGCCTCCATACCTTCAGCATATGGTCCACCAAAGCCGACCCATGCATCCGTGCAAGACGATATAATGACCAGAGCTTTGGCTGCCAGCTAAAGGCAACGGCCATCGAGTCACACCTGCTATTGACCGACAGGACAGTTGCAGCCATTGTTAATTTGTTTTTGAGCACATGGTCATTCGTGATTGGTTGTTCCATAAACCCTGCTATTAACAGCTAGAGGATCACAGCCATCATTTCTAGGTGAATTGCTTTGGATATCCAGGGATCTGTGATATTTTTGTACTTGCAAATTCAGCAGCATTTGACACACAACAGTATTAACACTGTGCATGTGGCCAAAGCAACAAAATTCGATTTTACATCCCCAATGGTTTCTTGAAACCATGAGGCCAGAACTGGAAAGTTGGAAATTTTGGACATGGAGCAAAAAAACACCTCTGGTTATTCAGGCAGGTGTCCTCTGCACCCAGGTGGCTTCTATCCTTTTATAAATTTTATAACTTTTATTCTCGTTTAGTGGGATTTCACAACTTCAACTTATGCTATAACCTGACTGGTAAGAACATTCTTCAACCTTCTGGAATATTTGTTTAGATTATAATGATGTACATTTTCCATCTGTAAGGCTCTCAGTACTCCTGTGGATTCATATATGCTGGTCACTATATCTCTCTTTGTATCCATTTTTGTAATAGTAGCAAAATGCACCTATTTATGTTCATGGTGGTCTGTGCTGTGGCAGTCTACGTACTTGACCTGTTCACACTCATTACCAGTTATCGTCTAAAACACAGACACACATGTCCTGCTGGAGCACCACCGTTGTGCCACCTCTTCCGATTAGTTTCCAAGGAAACATTTTGAATGGAGCAGATGTGCAACGTTTCAAGGTTAGAAACTGTGCTATTCAGAGGGGACACTTATCTTGGTCAATCAGCTCCAGTCACATAATGTCTGTACAGTATGAAGGTGTGGAAAAACTCTGATCTCAATCCAGCTGACCAGCAATCTAAGAATTGTATGTGCATAACAGGCAATGTTGGTATTAATATCACACATTGTCCAGCCCGATAATATACTACAGTACAAAATATTCCGCCTTACGCTACGATGTCATTTAGCCTCGTACCAGTTTTTCTGCCAGTGGAAAACCAAGTTCCAAACTTTTGGTATTTTCATGAAGTACCAAAAATATGGTATCTGGTGCAGTGGGCAAGTACCCAAAGATCAAGCCAGATCCTACTAGTACATAGAAAACTAGCAATGGTTTAAAGCAGTCTCTCTTAACCGGGTCCTCAGGGACCCCCAGATGGTCCACGTTTCTGCTCCCTCCCAGCTCCTAGCCAATCAAGGACTCCAAATACCAGGTACACCTGTGCTGGGAGTTGGGAGGGAGCAAAAACGTGGACCGGCTGGTGGTCCGCATGGAGCGGGTTGAGAAACAGTGCTTTAAAGAATGGCAATATGCTGTGGATTGCACACGGTTTTCACCATCTGCCTGAAAGCTGGAGGAAAAGCTGGCAGCAGCATTGAATGTTAATGTCCAATGAAGTCTGTTCTCGGGCACAAACAGAACGTGGAGAATCCAAGAGTCTCGGTGAGTAAACGGGGCATCTGCCCGAATGCATTTCTGTCAGAGGCTACGCTCAGAGGGTCAGCGAGCCCCTGCCGTTACGCTGCCTTTATCCGGAGGGCCAGCAGCGGGTCAGACACCATCGGGATTCATTCTAAAAGGTATTAAGTCTGCTCTTGAATGCACCTCTTTAATCTTTTAAATCAACAACGCATACCGCCGGAGCTGAAGGACATGGGGCGAGACGGAACTCGCCAAGGACGACGGTAAGTCCGCGGTACCCGGGGCCGGGTAGAAACCCCACGGAGCGCTGAGGGTTTCTGAGCCGCCTCTGCCCTTTGATCACATGGGGTCTAGGTTCCTTTACAGTTCAGGCTAATTAAAACTCCTGGGCAGAACAAGTGGGACAAAACAAAAACTGCTAAATATTAAGCTTTTAATGGCCAGATAATTAACAACCAGAAAAAAAGCCCTGTGCCGCCGTTCGCTCGTCTCTGATCGCCGCTGCAGCGAAGTGTAGCGGGAAAAACTTACAAACAGGGAAACTCACTTCAAGTTCGAGTTCAAGCACTATTACTTTTATGACAATCCGAAGGTGCACTCCCATAGTCTTCTTGTACACAAGGTGAAATCATGAATACATGTAAATGTTTGATAGAAAGTTCAAACTAACACATGTCTGCTATTTTTCCAAAATATCTTCTGGCTATTTGTTGTTGAGACCATTAACAGCTTAATCTTTTGCGATTTTGCGTGTATGGCCCAGGAAAATGCGAGTGAAGTACGAAGAGATAATGGCGACTTTAACAGACCTACTGCACCTGTGGTGACAGACGTTAGTCCCCCGGCAGAGAGGCTGCTAATTTATTTATATCCTTAATTGGAATTCCACTTTTAATTTGCTGATAAACACTTCAATTAATTTTGACTAATTACATCCCTATATAAATTTACATAAATGTACCCAGTTAGCACAAGTTTATAGGTTCAAAATGTTTTGCGATTAGAGCTGCATGATGCATAATTTTAAAATCGACATCACTTGTTACAGACAAGCAATTGTCACATCGCAAGGACCACAAAAGTCAGCTGGGTCGAGACCATCGATAAGTTACACTGAATACATTTTTACTGTCCCAGGAAACAAAACTTAGCAAGCTTTACAATTTTAATGATGGTTACTTTTCAAAATTATCTAGTATCTAGCACATCTTAATCAGTCTGCTGAGCTCTGCTGTTCGAAGCAATCAATCATTTACATCCTGCTCATTCACAGACAGTGCGGCGCGTTTCTGACAAACACAACAATGAGTGAGAAGGAGAAAAGCAAACAAGAGACATTTGACTTCCGCTGTATGGAAGTACTTTGGATTCCACAGATACAAGTTACACTCACAGGTACACCGCTGACTTACTAGACAGACTGTATAAAATAAGTCCTATTTGGTCATAGTTTGTTTTAGGTCAGTGTTCAGCTCCTGTTTCTTTTAGAAATATACATACCGCGAAATTTTCAAATATCGCAATTATTTCCCCGATATTCTGCACCCCGATTTGCAACGTTTGTAATGTTATTGTGGCTCCAGTTACACCTGACGGCTCCAACTCCAGAACCCCATTCCGGCCCATAAGCGACACACGTGCTCTTGGGAAAACTGCTGAAATGTCAAAAGTCAGCATGCTGGGTGGAAGCGGAAAAAACACGGGCCGGCTCCGGCTCTCAGAGAACATGCCGCCCGCTCATTGCGGTCCTGCAATAAGGGCAAAGCTTACGAGACAATGGCAGATTCGCCTCTCCTCAAATCTACACCATGCAAATTAAAATACATTTTTTTTTATACTCTCATTTCAAATGTCTTTCCGCTTGGGCACATGGAAATTGTTTCGAAAACAGAGCAGGCCGCTGATGTGAGATGGAAAAGCATGACACGCCAGCCACCGGGATAGCGTATATTGTCTGGAAGCCATCAAATGTCACGCAAACGAGACCAGGTATAGTCAACAAATCAGTATCCCAGCTTGTGCCATGAGGCATCGACAGCGCCCTTGCTTAGCGATGAACTGTCTGTCGGCAGCGCGCAGCAACGGACTCGGCCACGTGGCTCTCTAGTTTTAGACAAACTAAGTTCCCTTCACAGGCCAGCACAGAAAATGAGGCAGACTCATGAGGGGATTGAGACGCTTAAGACTGGGACGGACCCCTTGTGGATGACGATGCTATGAAGCGGCAGCATGCAAAACAGCTGATTGCCGAGGTGGAGGTGCACGGGAGAACACCTGTGTTAGTCACATGTCGCAATGACATCACTACCACCATAGTGACACGCCACTATGACATCACCACCGCCATAGTCACATGCCCCTATGACATCATCACCCCGCCCCTTCGTTTACACTGAGTCACTGAAGCGGAAAGCAGAGCGGTGATTCATGCAAAGGCTACATTATAGAAGCACACATGAGCATTTGATATTAATGAGCTCAAAATGCTCTCCCACAGGAACGGCACAGCTACAGATGTCGGCGGGTGATACATTTGCTGCTGGCATCAACCCATGCAAATACAGTAACAGCATCATAAGCACAGACAATGTTGCGGTATCCTTAGCAGATACTTAGAAGGTCAAAATATTACACCAAGCATGGAATAAAAACACATACAGATGCTCCTCTACTTACAAACATTCAATTTACAAACTTTCAGACATACGAACGAAGAGGACTGTAAGTCCAAATTGTGGGCTCCCAATTCCTGTCCACAACATCAATTTTTTTCTTTCTGCGTGCCAATTCCGGGTAGTACGACTTCTGTCCGCTACTCTCACCGCGCAGCAGCGTAGCGTGCGTACTCCCAGCATCCTAGTTCTTTGTACTTACGTAGACCCGTAAAATGATGTTGAATAATGACTTACGAACATTTCAAATTACGAACGGCCTTTCGGAATGTATCTCATTCGTCTCATGCATCTGTATTAATGACTGACAGGACAGGTTTTCAGCAACAATACTGTCTTACAACATTTACAGCCTCGGCAAAAAGTTTTGAGAATGACACGAATATTAATTTTCACAAAGCCAGCTGCCTCAGTTTTCACGATGGCAATTTGCATATACTCCAGAATGTTATGAAGAGTGATCAGATGAATTGTGATTAATTGCAAAGTCCCTCTTTGCCATAAAAATGAACTTAATCCCGAAAAACCCATTTCCACTGCATTTCAGCCCTGCCACAGAAGCACCTGCTGACATCATTTCAGTGATTCTTCCGTTAACACAGGTGAGGGTGTTGACGAGGACAATGCTGGAGATCTCTCTGTCATGTTAATTGGGTTAGAATAGACTGGATGCTTTAAAAGGAGGGTGGTGCTTGAAATCATTGTTCTTCCTCTGTTAACCATGGGTATCTGCAAGGAAACACATGCAATCTTCATTGCTTTGCACAAAAATAGCTTCACAGGCAAGGATACTGCCGCTAGGAAGATTGCACCTAAATCAATCATTTATCGGATCATCAAGAACTTCACAACAATTGAACCTCTCTCCTTGAAGAACGCTTCAGGGCGCCCAAGAAAGTCCAGCAAGCTCCAGGACCCTCTCCTGAAGTTGATTCAGCTGCGGGACCGGAACACCACCAGTGCAGAGCTTGCTCAGGAATGGCAGCAGGCAGGTGTGAGTGTATCTGCACGCACAGTGAGGTGAAGAGAGGCCATTTCGCTCCAAGAAAAGCATCAGAGACAGACTGATATTCTGCAAAAGGTAAAGGGATTGGACTGCTGAGGACTGGGATGAAGTCATTTTCTCTGATGAATCCCCTTTCTAATTGTTTGGGGCATCCAGAAAAAGATTATCCGGAGAAGAAAAGGTGAGCACTGCCATCAGTCTTGTGTCATGCCAACAGTAAAGCATCCTGGGACCATTCATGTGTGGGGCTGCTTCTCAGGCAGGGGAGTGGGCTCACTCACATTTGTGCCTAAGAACACAGCCATGAATAAAGAATGGTACCAAAACATCCTCCGAGAGCAACGTCTCCCAACCACCCAAGAACAGTTTGGCGACAAACAATGACTTTTCCAGTATGATTGATCATTGTGCCATAAAACAGAAGCGATAATTAAGAGGCTCGGGGACCAAAACGTCGACAAATTGGCCAGGAAACTCCCCAGACCTTAATCCCATTGAGAATTTGTGATCAATCCTCAAGAGGCAGGTGGACAAACAAAACCCCACAAATTCTGACAAACTCCAAGCATTGATTATGCAAGAATGGGCTGCCATCAGCCAGGATTTGGCCCAGAAGTTGACTGACAGCAGCCAGGGCGGATTGCAGAGGTCTTGAAAAAGAAGGGCTAACTCTGCAAATATTGATTCTTTGCATAAACTTAATGTAATTGCCAATAAAAGCCTTTGACACTTGAGATGATTGTAATTATACTTCAGTTACCATAGAAACATCTGACAAAAAGATCTACTGTACAAACACTGAAGCATCAGAAAACCAATACTTGCGTCATTCTCTTTTGGCCACGACTGTATGCAATGCAATGTTACTGTATGTCCTGAGAGCTACATGGCCAACTTGATAATTGTTGTTTGGGTAAAAACAAAAAAAAAAATCCCATTTTCTGTTTTTTGCTAATTGAAAATGAGTTAGCCTGAAGATACCCTCAATCAAAGTTATAGGGGCGCCGCTCTAGCCTGGTGCATCTCCCCGTTTCCGTTCCGAACTCCCGAGGTGAGCGCAGGGAGACGTCGTCGAGTTTTCCTGCGATGCGTCACTGCTGCCTAGTTGGCGTGCAGCGTGTCGGATGTGCCAGACAGTACAAATAAAAATCCAGTTATACACACGCTGACCATCCCCCCCCCCCCCCCGGAGCCCCTTCTCTGAGTTCTAGAAGCTCATGGATGATTCAGCAGAGCGAATCCCTGCCTGTCAATTCACATGCTCATATACTAAGCAGCCCACAATTCACTGGCCAGAGCTGTAGGCGAAGGGTCCTTTCAAGAAGCTTACAGTGACACAAATAAATAGATGAGCTCTTTATTCTATCCTGGGCCGACACAGCTTATACAGTGTGGCACTTCATGGCTCTTACAAACTGCTGACCCAGTTACATCAACTCAGTTGGGTAATTACCCCCACATTACACCCTGTTACCCCTCAGATTCACTCTTACCCCCACATTACACCCCGTTACCCCTCAGATTCACTCTTACCCCCACATTACACCCTGTTACCCCTCAGATCTACCCTTACCCCCACATTACACCAGTTACCCCTCAGTTACACTATAACCACACCTTATTACAGTGAGTTATCTACATCAGCTTGATACTGTATTATATTGTACATATCACACATATTGCTTTTACTCCAACATCCCTCACTCTGACATGCACTCCTGCACTTTTTATATATTTATCAACATTTATCAACGCCACATCCACCTTGTATATATCAGCCTAATGGTGTGTGTCTTACTTAACTGTGTATGTATATACTGTATGTATGACAGTCACTGACAACTGACAAAAAGAGTGAATAAACCTGATTCGGATTCTTTAACCGACGGCTGGTACGCGGCTTTACAGTGGCACAGAAGTGAATACACACGAGGCGCGATCTGCTGCACGATGCTACGGGCTGGTGCACCGGGACTCCCCAAAACTGCAACTCCCAATACTGTCCTGCTCCAGTTAGGCCGGGGAACAGGACCCTGTGAAATTGGGCTGCAGGAGGAACACATGCACGCCGCGGAATCATCCTTCCGGTCACCTGACCACCCTCTTCCCTTTACAGGTCACGGTGGTATGGCTACATCGCGGTATGGGTACCTAAACGCCATGAGGTGTGTGTCCTGTGTATCTCACACACAGCCTAACATAGTCAGGTGATCACAGCTGACATCGGACTTTCAGCACATGTCCAGTGGCATCTTCAAAGGTTCGGGCACTTTTAAAAGGTGGCGATGATGTTTTCAAATCTGCTCAATGACAACATGACGCTAAACCACCAGGGTTCACAAGGATGGACATGCCATGCCCATTCCGAAACACAGAACCTGTACTGCTTCACCGTCCCCCCTAGCGGGACGTGGACCGTGGGACGGGAAGCTCAGGTTAGCCAGATGAAAGGCTTTTAATCTTTGCCTATTTATAGCGAGGGCCGTGCAAGCGGGTGGCGGAACGGAGCGCGCAAGCGAAGAAGTGGAGCGAGCCAATGAGGGGAGCATAACCCAAGCGAGGCCGCCCAAGGACGGACGCGATGACGAGAGACCGTTTATCTCCCGCCGATCATTTACTGCTCGACAGCAGGTCACTCTCCGCTCTCCATCCACGGGTTTGGGTCAAGGCCCGTCCACCAAGAGGACACCGTCCCGGGCTACAGGATCCAGTATGGAGATAAGAGGGGATCTGCAGGCTTCCCGACAAAAGGAGGCAGAAAGCAGCTGTCAGCTCGGAGGGGGTGCAAGGACACTGACAGACAATGGAAGCAGAGTCACTGAAGGGTGTCATCGACTTACTGCTAGGTCTCCTGAAACATGGATGGAGAGAAAGGGGTTTAAAACTGGGGAGATTCATTTCATTTTATTTAAAGGGTTATAACGATTCAAATGTGTGTTGACACTGAGCATATAAATTACTACTAAAATCCATGAAAAGATGCACCAATAATGTTGGTGTCTTCTTTCCATTTCCATGTGTATCTATCCGGGAACCTACAGTTGCAAGCCAGGGAAATAACCCAGGACCCCCCCCCCCCCTGCAGGGAACACTCACCATTCACACTCACCATTCACACCTGTGGACAATTTGGCAACTGCACGTCACCTTAGGATGTTTTTGGACTGTGAGAGGCAACCGGAGGACCCAGGGGAAGCCCCACAAAGAGAGAACAACAAACGTGACACACGTAGAACAGGGATGAAGACTCCAGAGGTGTGAGCACCCATGCCAATCATTCAGCCATGGTGCTAGATGAACACGGCTTCAGTTCCCAAACTTCTCCTCAGGGGCACCTCAGCCATTCCATGGATTCATTAAATAATTTCAGCACCAGCTTTATTAATAAATTGACTGATTGATTAGAATAATTTGATTAGGTACTGATCACCCGGACGAGGTGTGCCAGTGGTCGGGTCACTGCAAATACTGGAGTGACTTTAGCTCGGTTTTGAAATGGCCAAGCTGACACACTTTGACAGACACCAAAATGAAGATCAAGTGGTATTGACAGACACACACACACACGAACACTGGCATTCCATCTAAGGTACAGCCCCTCCCCACGTCCTATGCCGCTTAAAATAAGCCCCACGCCTACTCCCCCCCCACCCCACCCTGACTGGCGCAGGCAGTAGCAAGATGGATAGATATAACTGAACGAGGCCATACCTCTCGTCATCTCAGTGAAGCACCTCCATTCAATGTCCACGTGAAGGCGGCCATCGCGCTAACTAGCGCCCGCCTTTCCTTCATCTCCATCGGGATGAATTTGTCGCATGCGGCTGAACGGCCGCAGCTCACAGCTGCTTCTCTCTCCCTCCATCACCCACAAATAGCTCTCGTCCAGTGCAGTTTCTCGCCGCTTCGCGCATTACTGCCGCATTATCGTGGCAGGCAACATAGCATAACCCAGCGTAGATACGCGCACTCTAAATAAACACCAGCCGGCTTAAGATGGGATCTACCGTCAGTATCACTTAAAGGGAAAGGCTTTGGCCTACAAACGCTTGGGAAGATTCTTTTAAGTTCCCACTAGTACTGCTTACCAAGTCTTATATACTGTTCATGTTCTCAATCTAGAATAAAGCTAAAACCAGCGCTTAAAATAAGCCCCCCCCCCCCCCCCCAGGTATGTCGATTAAGATGGGGAAGGCAAATAAAGAAATTCCTGTGTACCTGTACTCATACTTACAATAGCCATTAAAGATTTATTACTATTATCATCATCATCATCATCATCATCATAAGAAGGTTATAAACAAAGAACAGTTCCATTTGCTGTCAAACATAACTTCTAATCAGGCTTCTTTTTTATACATTTGCAGTTTGAAAATGCCTTTCCAGACTCCTAAGATGAACGACCACACTGAAGAAAACTTACAGGATGAAAAAAACAGTTTCCAAACAACTGTCAATTTAACCCACTGATCCAGAGTCAAAATCTTGAATGGAGACACACACTATGTCAGACAGTCCAATCAGACTAGGGCTGAGTGCGGTCTTTGGCTGATGCAGTCCTATACTGTACGTATACAGAAAGCATGAAATGCCACAAATGGTGACCACTTCAATTCTCCTGACCTGACCGAGGAGCTGAAGCAGAAAAGAACATTTGGATCTGTGATGAGAAGTAGATGAACTACAAGCACTGGTACACTCACAAGGTATAAGTGCAAGCCCAGGAGAAAGGACCACTCATGGTGCTGCTACAAAGGACATCAAAGGCCAGACAGAAATATTCTGAGGACAGCAGCAGACCACATTTATAACATATTGGAATAATTTCAAGGGCTCCTGACAGGTAACGTTCATGAGAAGACCTGTCACAGAGAGGTTTCCTTTTACCCTCATTGAAGAATGCCGCCCAGGGAATTTTACAGCGCAGAATTCTGTCTCAGGCAGAGCCACGAGGAACCACGTCAAGACCCAGTTTCAAGGGCAGACCGGCAGCCTGGAAAATTCGATGGCACTGGAAGACACCGGGTGACAAAGAACAGCGGGTCTGTATGCAGGGAAATGCACAGGGCAAATTTCTCCACATTCACTGCAGACACTTGTTCTGTGTCTAAGCTACAGAAGTACAGTAAAAATGGCATTACGGAGTCCGGTGGAATTTTTCTTGTGCAGAACCACAGTTATGGTCTGAGACAATGCAGAGGGTACGGTTACAAAAAAGTACACGCTACACTTGAGCGGCATTACGGTGACAAGACACACCGTGCTATTTAAAGTATCTCTCAGTATTCTGAGATCTCATTGACAATAAAATTTCACCACCCTGCTTGGTTTGCTTTCGTACACACAGTCAAAATATTGCATGATGTCCGAATGGCCTGACAGTATGATACCGCGGCCCAAGCCTTGCACCACTTACAGGGATCTCAGTCATTTTTTCATGGGGTCCATATTTCATCATAGTGGGGGTGGATGTTCCCCCTCAGTAAGTTTCATGGGGGAGCAGGAAATGGATTACAAGATCAAAATTACATCCTGTTTTGGTCTGGATGTCCAAATGCACAAATCTGCAAACACAAAACCGCGTGTGTCCTCCCTTGGCCATATACAGCCACTCCCTCCCAAACCAGTCCCTGCCTCAGATGATAGGTGTTGACATATATCTTCCCCTGAGCTGCCTCGTGTCCCCTCTGTGTTTGCGTGGCGCTTGAAGACCATTAGTACGGCCACAGCTTGCAGGCCCAGCCATGATTCGTGTGACTTGTGTGCGTTCGTCATATGACTTGTGAGATCATTCGAGCTTCGTCAGTCGAATCCATTTCCAGAGCTCCAGAGTGTGTCATGGGCCTGCTTTCCATCCATCACCCGGCCCACCACTCACACAATACCCACTATGTACCACGTCAGACATCCCGCACATGCTTGTCAATAAAACAGAAAAACCAGCATTAATGCCCCGGACTACACAATCAACTACTGCAGCTCTATGCGCAGAGCTAAACAAGGAAGGGCAGAGTATGTCATCTCCTCCGCCACCAAAATCATTACACATAATATCATATAATTAGCTTTCCTAATGAAAGTAGGGCAAACTAAGGTCCTACTAAATCCTGTGATTTGTTTCAATGTGACATAAAATATCATAGCTTCCATTGTGCAATCAGTGCCAAACAGAAATCTTTGTACAATAGTTTTGTTGTGTGGCCTGACGTAGCTATACTGCTGGTTTATTACCGTACTGTGACCTCTGAACCAAGACGATGACCCCAACCTTGAGGAGCCACAATGAATTAGTGTTTGTTCCAGGTGAGCTTTGAACTGATTGGACTGAAGTATGATTATTGTAACATTCGTCTCAGGCTGGTGATATCTGTGAAGAAAACAATACAATAAAGATCTTCTTTGTTATTTGTGCTAAATTAATCTATAGTTAGAAATTATTTCTAAAGAATTATTCTGCCCATCAGAAACCTTTCCTATACACTGTGAAATGGTATTGTGTGCGCCTTGAAACAGCCACACTAGAACCACTGTTTACAGTGAATCAGCAGTACTAAAGAGAATACGTTTGACATTTTGTCTAATTTTTCCGACCTCATCATACCCCCTTTGTGTCCCATACCGAGCGACGCAAAATCAGTTATGTAGTGATGATCCCTTGCATTAGAATAGACATTGTTATTGTATATATGTATATGAGAGAGAGAGAGAGAGAGAGAGAGAGAGAGAGA
>JAODKE010000041.1:4432586-4457238 GCA_026779605.1 Mormyrus hasselquistii
TCCCTTGCATTAGAATAGACATTGTTATTGTATATATGTATATGAGAGAGAGAGAGAGAGAGAGAGAGAGAGAGAGAGAGAGAATAGAAATAGAATATAAGCCTTATTATAATATACAATATATTATACACACGAACAGAAGTGTTTACATTGAGAGTCATTCTGAATTTGACAACTGAAGGAGACAAAAACTGAGATTATTTTCAATACGTTTTTGACTAATTTGGAACAAATGCAGCAAAATCAGCCAAGTGGGAAGACAAAGAAAACCAATCGTGCTTTTTTTTCCCCAAAGACATTTACATCTGACAATTAATAAACTGGCCTGCATTAGACAAAGGAGAATTTCTGAAGACACTGGGTGTTGAAAAACGCACACAGTGCTGGCCCAGAGCTAAGCTTAGCAATCAGCTCACTAAGGTCAACGCATTGATCCCTGTTCATCTTAGCAAGCCTTTCCTTTAATAAAAGGGCAGCGCATACCCATGTTACATAAGCATGCGCTTAATAAGCCTGTTTTACTTCTTAATCTGTCTCGCTGTCTTATCTTTAGCTGACATCTCAGTGGCTCAGACGAATGTCAAAGGTCAGTCTTTCTTTCTTTGGCATGGTTATGAGGTATGTCTCCTTGTGGGACAAGAGAGCTTAAGAAGGCTGTTGGAATGTACCAGGTCTCACAGTACCCTGGGTACCCAATCAGAATGCGGAATACATACAGAATTATCTAAGGCCCGCCATAAAGAGCAATGTTTAAAACAGAAGATTAACATTAAGTTAACAGGCAATGTAAAAAAATACTGTACATACACAAACATATGGACAGACGACAAAGCGTATATCAGCTTTGTAGCAGAAGTGGAGATTTCAGTTCCAGAGAGTATAAATCCAGAACAAGATTTTGTTTCAACCGACCAGTTGAGTCTCTGTGACCGTGATTCTTTATACTCAACTGGTCGGTTGAAACAAAATCTTGTTCTGGATTTTGTACTCTCTGGAACTGAAATCTCCACCTTGGATCCTTCTTCATTTTCCACTGCTTTTTATTCATTAATGCTAAACGGTAGCAGTACCGGGGCTAATCTGGGGTTAGCTCAAACCCGGGCCTCTTAAGTGACAGAGAATGCTCAGGAACGCCCCCTGGGTTCACCATCCGGACCTGAGCATGGCCACTGGTAAAATTGATCAATAGAAGGGCCGGCGATGATAGTCAGCCGATTAATCCAAACTAGAATCAATCAAAGGACTAAAAATATCCCTATATAGCACTAAATGTGGAGATTCAACACAGGAGTAAAAACCCAAAAGGAATCGAAAACGAGGAAAAATTAACCCAAAGGAGAATCTTGACCACAGCAGCAGGATAATTTATAACCAGGAATAATTTGTAATCCACTGCAAAAACAAAAATAAAAATTACTAAATGTAAAACAAACTTAATGTCCGTCCATCCATACTCTAAATGTCTATCTTTGCCAAGGTCACAGCTATGCAAAAGTACGTGGTGTAAGGCTGCCGTGATTGGTCGGCCTAGTCGATGACGTCGATGCTGAAAATGCGTCAACTTCAATATTTTAAATTGATGCATGGTTTAAAAAAAAAAAAATCTTCATGATTTCTAAAATGCTTCAATTATAAGAAATGCTTTTCTTTAATATCACTGAGTAAGTATGGGAGTAGTTCAGATTATCACCAAACAAAAAGGTGGTTTGTACACTGTGCAAAGTTCGATGGCATACCACAGCGGCACGAGCACTGTGCACGAGAGAGAACACACAGGCACTATTCTGGATGATGCCAGCATAGGCAAAACCACCACAAGTGTCTGTTCATGTTTATTAAAATGTCCACTAGTATGGAAAGCTTTCAACATCTCTGATCCTTGCAGCTTCTAAATACACTCATTATTTAAGCCATAGAAGTTGCCTGTCTGCTATTTTTATTGAACACGCGTTCGAGAAAATGTTCAGGCTAAAAATCTGGGCTTATTCTAATTGATTGATTGGTGCCGGTGTGCGTGATTGTGCGTATTAGGCTTGTCAGGACCAGTGTGGTTATCGTAAACTAAAACAAATAAAAAATGGACAGTAATTCATTAAAAAAAAAAAAAAAACACACGTGAACAGAAATAAAAATTAAAACTATATTTACCACAAAACAGTCTTGGAATCATGACAAAGCACCGTCAGATGACCACCGTCTTTTTACCTAAACCTCTTTTAAAAGATCTCGTGGCTGCTGAGCTAACAGATTTGAATAAGCATAAGGACATGCCAAATTCATACAGATCACTAGCTTTTGGGCGTCACAATGTGAATCTTATTAACGTTTCAGGCATATTACTACCGGTAGTCTGCTTATCACATTGCAGGCACAAAAAATGTCTGCGTAATGCCGAAAACCCGCCCTGCATTATCTAAAGCCCCGCAATCATATATAGTTGTTTGTTGTCAATATAAAACTAACTTGAACGAACAGTAAATTTAGTTTTCTGGAGGAAAATTGGTCTTTTAGATTAATCGGCCGATTAGTAAAAAGGTCGACGGATTAATCAGTAAAACAAACAGTCGTTAGTGGCAGCCCTGATGTGATGAAATTAAACTCCTGAAATAAGTGAAAATTTTTAAAAAAACAGGACCGATGCATATGAGAGATAAGCAGGGTTATTACACACACAGAGGTCTACTGTCAGCTGCCAGTAGCAGCTCCGAAAGTACAGAAATCAAAATCCTGTCTTTCCATTTTTGGCCTTTGCCCCTCAGCCATGGAACAATTTTGCTTCCTCCTCAGGAAGCTTGCGCTCGTGAAGATCGACCACGCCGCTGTCGTCAGAGGGGCACGGACAGCGCTGAACTCTGACCGCTTTCTCATCGCATTTCTGTAGCCCCTGACTATCAGTCACAGCAGAGTGACTCTAACTCACATGTGACAGGAATTCTCCCATGAGTCCCAGTGTGTATTTTGACATTTCTACTCGTGAAGCATCCTCAAGTCAAGTCAACCACATACAGTAGGTACAGTACACGGTGAAACTAAACAGCGCTTCTCCGGGACCGTGGTGCACCATGGTGCTACATACAGTAAAACAACACAGGACTACAAAGCTACACAGACTGACAGAAGGCGCATGTCTGTGCAAATATGCACAAACACTGCAAGACGGTGCAATTAGACAAAACAGTGGCACAAACAAGGACAATGCAATGCCGACCAGTGCACATTAGGCAAGGCAAGTTTATTTATATAGCACATTATCATACACAAGACGTCATTCAATGCGCTTTACTGATGCTCACAGGTGCATTTTCATCAACACAATTCTTGGGGCCTTTACCCAAATGCAGAACTATAGCTACCGTCAATAGCTGCACTATTGCACAATCATTTGTGGTGCAATATGTCAATACTGGTATATGTTTCACATGTGGATATTTTACTGTCTCAGTCCCAGGGTGCCCCCTACCTTGAGCCCAGTGCATTCTGGGACAGACTCCAAGATCACTATGATCCTGTACTAAATAAATGTCATGGATGGATGAGATTTATCATCTCATACTAGTAGCGCAATGGGAACTATACTTACTAATGATGTGTAGGAGCCATTTGCCTGTGAAAGAACACCTTGTCACCTTGGACAAAAGTGTCAGATTTTAACAAGGCATCAAATAGTGCGCATTGACAGACTGACATCCAATCCAGGGTGTCCCCTGCACTTCCCAGAATAGGCTCCAAGTTCACCTTCACCATGTAATAGGTAAAGCAATTACAGAAAATGGATGAATGATGGAAACGCTCATCGAAAAAAGCAGCAAAATGAATTCAATGATTGTTACTGAATCTGAGCATCAACTATATCCAATGTACCCTCTGGATGATTATTTGTGTATTTAAATGCCAATTTCTGAGATCCAGAGATTGCGAGCCTTAAAAACGTATCAGCATCAGAACAACGGCTATGATAGCGACCATCTAAAAGCTCATTAAATTATACAAAGTGTCGATCCTTTTCATAATGCACTTGAAAGCACGAGTAACATCCGGAGGAGAATGTTGTCGCAATGAAATGGATGCAGGTTTAACACGGTACGTCAGATTTAGGCTGCAAAATTCACATGCTTATTATCCGTTATAAGCGCTGATCCAAAGTCACTCTATACCTGCACATGCATAGTAAGACAAAGCACCCTTGTCTTGATTAAAAATATCACCAAGATTTCAAGAATTTTTTTTTTTTTTTTTCCCCCGCTGCTGCAGCTAAAAATAGGAGCAAAAAAAATCATGCTTGTTGCTATTAATTCACAAGGCAGACAAGGGCCACAATTACACCTTTCACTGCCGTGTGGTAAAGATCGGAAATCAAAATCAGACCTCGCCGCAATGCTGGTTTACACCAAAGCAGGGGACGCCAGTTCAGCGCCACCTCAATACAACAGATGGTCCAGTTTCATCATCACCGAGCAGTCTTACATCACGTTTCCATTGGCCACATTTGGCTGTTAATGAAGGATTCTACCAGTGGGGTGTTGGCAGGGGACCTCCGTCTGAATTTTAATGCCGCTCACCTTTGAAGACCGCCAGGAACTGCCCGGCAGTGTAGATTACAAAAATCAGTCAGGCATTGGCGGAATCATCTCTCATTTTCCGCACATATACCGGCTTCTGCAAAGCAGCACTGATAACTCTTGGGTAACAGAAGGAAATTAAACTCTTGCACATACCACTTGCTCCCTGCACGTGAAGGTGTGTGTGTGTGTGTGTGTGTGTGTGTGTGTATGCTTAGCTAGCTGACAGTGGGGAGTAAGGTGATCCTGAAGGTCACCACAGGTAGGCGTATCGAGCAGATATAAAAACAATGCTTCACCTTCCGTATGAGCCGACACCATGAGGGAATTCACTGGAGACTGTATACCAGACTACAAAAGGTCAAGTAAAGAACTCTGGCGACAGATTACATGAATCCATTACGAGCGCACCTTCGGATTCCAAGAACTAATTACACCGCTAATTGCACATTCACTAACTGGTAGCGAGACTGGCTGCGCGGTGCCTTCCGCGGGAGCGTCGCTTTTCTGACTTCAGGCAACTGCGGCTGCGTTTCGCCTTGTTGCATTTTGTTGAGAGAAAATGGAGGTTAATGGGTCAGGACTAATTCCCAGGCTTTATAATGGGCAGCTGTTTCCCGGAGACAAACCGCAACAAGGCATTCGATGGGATACGTAAACTAAAGTCAGGGAATGGCATATCCGTCCTGACAGCTGTGTAAATTTAACGCGAACACAATGCCGTGAGATTGTAGATTGCGTCTCACAATTATTATCTCCTTTCCCATAGTCATTTTAAATGGGAGCATAACAGGAAAACAAATGAATTATTCTGACAAACGGAGTCGGTGCTTAGCTTGGATATGGAAGAGGGCACAAAACGAAGGAAGCGGGCCCAAACACAAACAGGAAGGCGTGATGTTCAAAGGGAACCAGAGTGACTAGTCAAAGATGGCAGTTTTGATAGCGGGCAGCTGAAGGAGGGACTGGAGGAATATATCTGTTTGGAAACACCCCCGAATTCTCGGATTCGGCTGACATGGCACAGGTTGTCCAAAAAAATGCACAAGGGGTTAACAGAGAAAGTCTCAGTGTATCATCAAAACACTACAAGTTCGAATCCCAGGACTTAGCTATGTTTGTTTGAACAAAATAGCGTGAATATCTAAGCAGCAAAGCAACTGGGCAATACTACGACTATACTAGTAGGACTACTATTATACTATACTATACTAGTAGGATTACTGCAAGTGACAACTAGAAACCAATAACTTACATCTTAACAAGATCGTCGCTTTGTGAAATATACACAAGCATTTAAAAACCATTCAAATTATTAGGTGAGGCATTTAGGGGAAAAGCATGTTCTGACGCATAAAGTGAGCAAAACACAATGAAATTAACTGTGTTTGCATGCTTTCTCTGTTGTGTAAGTTTCCTCTGGGCGTACTGCTTTTCTCCTGCTGTCAAAAAAAAATGTCGTTTGGTTTGTTTGCATCTCTAAATGCACCTTAGAGTGTCAGGGTGGACCCAGCATTGACCCCTGGTAGGACACCAAGCTTACTGTAACAATGTGTGTTATGGGAGGTCGATGGATGCTTAATCACTGCATCATAAACTGGGAACTTTTTTGGGGGGGTGGGGTGCAAATCCCCTATACACACAGGTGAGGGGAATATTAGAGGAATTCCTGCACACCGGGTGCCAAAAAGCGCGGTCCTAAGTGATAAGTGCGAAAACAATTATCCACTTGGGCATTATCCAATTATGCACCAGAGCAAATCCCCGGAGCTGTGAGCCACTTATTGCACTTATTGCTAACTGAAGAGCCACCTTGCAGCAAACATGCTCACACACTTCCACTGACATAACGGGATACATTGTACAGACCACAGCAATACCACAGCCTGTCTCATGTTCTTATTAACAAGTATTTCAGTAAAGCGTTATTACGTCCATAACACGTTATTGCACAGAAAACCACAAAGGGTGACATAAATGCTCAACCAGTTCGCTAATACTGCTGCTCTTTAGGAAAAATGATCATTTTTTAACGGCTCCACTCACATTACTGTGCGCCTAGTCGCACTGCTGACCCCTGTTACTAGTGTGTGTGTGTTTATTTACGGAGGTGTGTATATGTCTGCTTGATCAACACAACGTGAATATCTGAGCAGTGAAGTAACCGGGTCATACTACGACTATACTAGTAGGACTACTGCAAGGGACAGCTAGAAACCAATAACATATTTTTTCTCTACTCATAATAACTAAAGGATTTATAATAATTATCATGATTTAATTCTGAACAGCCGCGCCTTCGTAAATAATAATACAATACACTGGAATGAACGCTATTAAATAAACAGACTTCCTCAAACGGACACATGGTGTAACTGCCTTACTAAGGACTCTCTTTACGTGTGTGGTGGATATATTAAGGTTACTGCAAAATTACGCAAAAACCTCGACTTAACAGGCGTTTCCTCCTGAAGCTTGCGTGTGCGTCGACGTTGTTGAATTTCGGTTAATTATTGCCGGATTAAATCCACCTTTTCCTCTCATTCAAGATGATACTTCAGCGGAGAGCAAATAAACTGCAAGGCGACCCTTTTCGGGCAGCTGCACTGCGAAGCTGGGGACACGGCACGGCACCTTCCCCTAAGACCCTTCGGGTGGCTGCGGCTCGATCGGCGGTGACAGGTCCTTCTTAACAGCACTGGTGTCACTTGCGCGATTAAACGACACGATCAAACGCTTCGGCCCTTTATGATAATAACAGCTAAACGGCCGGCGGCAGAACATTGCAACTCAGCCGTCAATCCCTGCCCGGGAGCTCATAAGAAGTTGGAAGCACCGGCTCCTTATTTACGTCCGAAAGAGCGCCGGAGAATGACGAACGGGTCACTTACACGGTGCGCGCTAGACGGAACAGGTGGCGCCGGCGAGGTGGTGCAGTTTGCGGTCAGGATGTGGGAATGCGCCGTCTATCCATTGGGAGAACTTGCTGGGATCCTTTTCATCTCAGTCCACGCACGGGCTGCTCGCCAATTCCAGCGCGTGCACACGCCCCCAGCTCCCCCCGGCCGGTGACATCACGCACGCACGATCCGTGTCCGTGACCGCGCGAACGAGTGCGCGGAGGGCGCGCGGAGATGCGGTTCCCGTCCGCCGTAGCGACGGAACCCTGCGCGAGAACGGCGTTTATGACAGGCTGAAAAAAACGCAGAATAATCCCAACTAATAATTTTCACTATATCTGATTGGTGCCGGTGATACATATTCATTTTCGTTTCATTTTTGCTTTGACTGTTATTCACATTAAATGCCGGATCTGTTTGCCTTCAGTTGTAAATGTGAATGCTATGGCTTCCATCAGTGTTTAATAAATCACCTGAGCCATATGTGCCCTAATTTGCCAAAAAAAGATCTGACAAAATAAAATGGATTTTTTTTTCTGAAGAAATGTTTTGATCCTACTGATTATATTGTGGTGTATTAGTCTCTCTCCATACAATCACTGAAGAATTAAATCACCCAGCTGTCTAGGGAATACGCGGGGATTCCCCAGGATAAAATTCAGTCCGTGGCCTCTGAAAGAGGTCTGGTCTGACCTGCCTGACATGCTGACAAGGGCATAACTTTGGCTGGAGCATTGCGGGGGTTCAGGTCTCCACCCATTACGGGGAAACATGATTATTGGGGGGGTAGTATAAGATGATTTTGATTTATTGGGGGTGCTACAACCTCCCCACCCCCCCTGTAATTTACACCCATGCATGCTGACCCCATTAACCCTCACAGAGAAAAGCAGTGTGAAGAGGATGGAGACAATTTTGAGTTTTTTGTAATGCATAAATTCATGGGGAACAGTATTACCTTTGCCAATATTTTACAGAAACCATTTCTAATGTTCTGTTAGATTAGCGAAATCTGTCAGACCATGCTGACTGTCGATCATTCCACATTGGAGCAGAATTCCTATTGTGGCAGGAGTCCCTGAGTAGGGAGTAAATGTACCAAAACAGCACAATCCAAGCTGCATGATGTGACGGGGGGGGAGAACTCCGCAGGAAAAGGGACACAAGCTGCAGTTTCTTTACGGACTTATTCCAGTGGAAAATTTTATTTACCTGATTTCACTTCTTGCTTTTCATACCATGAAATTAACCTTGGGAAAGCAGATTGCCAGCTGTCAGGAAAGATAAAATGAGATTAAAGGTTTTTTTTGGGGGGGGGCAGGTAAATATGGTGGAATTACTTTTTTGAGAGTAAATAAATATTCTGAGTATATATCCTTGCTAGCCATGATACTGGAAGCATACAGTCATTCTGTCCCATAAAGACGACGTATCCTGGTGTGAAAAAACAGCATAGATCTGGTCTTTGTGTTGCATGTGATGGGAAGACTCAGTGTCCGCAGCAGTGTATTCTGGGTCGAGTGAAAAAAATTCCTTGGTGGTTCATAGCAACTGGTATGCTTTCATAGACTCCTCCAGAAAGACATGGAAGATGTACAGTAAGTATTTCAGCCATCATTAAGACATATTTTACTCTCTCTTTTTCACTATTGATTGTCAACCCGCCTGCACACGGACAAATATGTCCATGATAAGATTCGTCTGTGTCTGTGGTACAAAATGATATATATGTAGGCTCCGTTTTTAAATAGTGTCCATGGAAAAAATAGCATTTTGGTCACAGTGTTTGTCAGAATTCACCATGGTGTTGCCCCTTACATTTCACTGTTAGGAAATTTTTGTTTTAAACCCTCCATGCTTCTGTGCTGGCATGGCTGATGGGTGCCAGTGGGCTGTGTATAAACTCCCCAAAGATGAGGACACCCCCCCCCCCCACCCAGAGTACAAAGAAACCCCTTGTGCTCATCAATATGGCGGCAACGTCGTAGGCAGATGAGCCTCACTGAAAGGGACTGTGCTGACACACTAGCTCCGAGCAAACAAACGTAACTTTCTATAATTATAAGCTGTCGTTTGTTTCGTTTTTCAGGATCTTTTTCAAAGTGATTCCCAGGACACACAGCAAACATGACACAAAGTTAAGAACGCCCTCCACAAATTGCATATTTACTTCACTTTTGTCCTTCATACTTCTGTCCTTGCACTCAGCTCAGCCATTTGTGAATTACTCATTATTATGTGCATGGATATTTGAAAATGTTCTATTTTTGGGCTTTAATATAGGGCTTATGTTCTCTTGCATACAATTGTGCATTTCTGCACATCTATCTATAGAAGGTGTGGCTTGGTGGAGGGAAAATTACATAATGCCATATTAATTTAAAAACCATACATAAGGCAGGATTAGGCTTTAGTGCCCTTAATTTGAGTAGTATAATTAGCATTGTGTTTGAAGCACTAGCAGTCCCTGCTGAAGATGGACAGGAAATGATTTACGCCAGTTTAATTCAATGTGAACTTTTTGTGGTGTCGAAAACTTCTGCATTGTTAGGTGCTGGGCTCTCTTCCAGGAGCTTTGGCATCGGACCAGTCGCTGTTGTCATGAGCTGAACTGGAGTCCATACATTTGATTAGAAAAGAGTCGTCTGCAGCTTCTGAACAGTAAAACATTCTTACTGTCACAACCATTTTATTTCTTTGTAGTGGCCTTATTGAGTGGTGATATTTCATATAATGTACTGGCACTTAATTTAGTTTAGTTGCAAGGATACTTGTCTATTTATCAGCAAGCCTCCTTTTTATTGCATTTTATGTTTTACCTTTTTCCAAGTGGCTGTTTATTTTGCTCTTACGTTCTCCGTTGATGCAGACTGATAAAAATGTGTAATCTTTACTAATTTAATTTAATTTTTGGTTCACACTCTAACGCTCCAGAGCCCATTATTAAACAATTTTTGTCCTCTTGATAAGTAGATATTCTGCAATTATGCCACGACTCACTGATTCTGTAAATTACGCGATTGCATTGTTGCCTAGAAGCAAGTTTTCAAACAAGAGAGAACAGGACAGCCTTTCTTCTTTGTAGGAAGACATGGTACGTTAAGAACCCTCAGGTTCCGAGACTATGAATGTATGATGCGCATAATGGGCTAGAAATGAAGCTGACCTGAGGTGAATCAGTAAGACAGAGGGTGAGTACAAAAAGTAATGAACACTAACCTTCTGGCTGGCAAAAAAATGCATGTCGGACTACATTTTTTGCTTAACTAGCCCAGATGGCTATCCATCCATCCATCCATTTCCAGTACCTGCTTGTCCTATGCAGAACCTAAAGGGGTCCGGAATCTTCCCTGGAAGATAGAGGTGCAAGGCAGGAACTAACAGAGGAAGGGGGTCCAAACCCATCACAGGGCCAGTTGGCTAGAAGCAAAAATAGTTCAGTTCCACCACTGTGCACATATATTACTTGCAGCAGCCAATTTTATTTAATTTGTTAAAAATTCATGCATATTCATATTCCCCTGGAAACTTTTTACTATTTTTGATATGATATTAAGTGTAACCATATATTCACCATAGCAGAGATTAATGTAATTGTGCAAATTATGGCAAGGTCATTAAGCTACGAAATAATAGAAATATAGCACAATTAGTTAAATACATGCATTCTCTTAATTAATTCCTAGCCCTATGAAGATTGGTTAATGACCTTATTATGAGGATCTAAAGTGCCATTACATGTGTTTTGTCTTCTGTGACAGAATGGACCTTTTCTATTCTGGAAGAAATGAGATTCCAGGAGTCTCCTACTGGTCCCCTTGACAACAGCTATAAATAGCCATTCCCTAGAAATGACCTTGTAGTTGCAGAGATGTGTCTGAGCTGTTTACATCCCTCTGCTCTCCACAGCTGGACGCTTGGGATGTGCAACGTATGCAAATGTCTCATATTTAAGATGGGACAGACATAATCATTCCCACTAGGATTAACAATGACTGTCAATAACATTATTTGCTGAGGAATATCTGGATTATACACCAAAGGAAATTGCATCTCAGCAATGTGTTTTTTTGTACATTTTGGTTGCATTATCAATAATTTCTTGGAGTTATTACCACGAATGATCCGTCTTCTCAGGCAGCATAGGGCTATACCCAGGCTAGGATGTCAGATCATCACAGGACACATACACAATTGGCAATTTAGAGATGCCTGTTAGCACGAAGGCCCCCACACCACATGGTGGCGCTGCTCCTTCCAGCTGCACCAGCACCTGCCTACCATCAATTTCTTGTCCTCCTCATTCAGACTTGAATCTTTAAATTTGGATTGTATAAATTAGGATTTTGCCATCTTGCTCATTTGACTTCCTCTGCCGGCCCCTGGAGGATGTTCTCCCACGTTGAGTCTGGTTCTTCCCAAGGTTTCTTCCTTCTAGGGAGTTTTTTCTTGCCACTGTCGTCTCTGGCTTGCTCACTGGGGGCTTTGGGCAGGGACAATGTAAAGCGCTTTGAGACAATATAACCTTGTATTATTAAAATTTAATTGAATCTGGAGAACACACAACCTCCACCAAAGGAGCAGATGTGGGATTTGAACCCCCAGCCCTGAAAGCAGCAGCTACACCCTGAGTCCCCCATGGCACATGTGAACCTGACTTGAACACAACAAAAACTCCTCAAAACTATGATTTGTACTACATTCCCGATGCATATATAAAACTACATGGACAGCAATATTTACTTAATTACGAATGTCATCGCTCAACATAACTGGGCGTGCTTGCTAACGAGACAGCTTCTTATGGCTTATTTGTTTAATTAATATTGTAATTAGTAAGTAATTTTGCAGGTAATTTTGTTTTCACTGCAGTGCCAGTACAAGTGACAACACCTCAAGACGCGGAAGCTCTTTTATAAGGACGTACCTGTATAAGATGTTTATTAGCCTGTTTGACAGAGACATGATGGTGTAAGATCTTAAACATGAACGATCTGCTTCTCAGCGCCTGTACTGAGTCTCTGCCGATGGATTGTGGTCACTGGCGATTCCTGGATTTCAGGAAGTGCTGTGGCCGTCGACTCTGATGCTGAGTGGTGTCCCAGATCAGGTGCGTCCGTCTATCCAGAACAGGCTGGCGGCTCTCCTTCTGGTGATGTTCTTGTTGAGTGACCTCTACATTTTGGGCGGTCGTCCTCTAGTTCTATTCACAATGCATGCTTTGCTGAGGCATCTGCTCTGGGAATAATGCAGGAATCCAAACTGCCCGCTCCCCTCCAATAGTTGGAGATGGGCAACATATGTCTTATTGTGTGTGAAGAACAAGCTACAATTATAGTGACTTTCCATTCATCCATCCATCTAGCCATTCATCTTCTATACCCACTTGTCCACTTGCAGGGTTGCGAGGTCTCTATCCCAGAAGCTACCGGTGTAAGGCAGGGAAAAACCTAGGATGGGGCATCAACCCATCACAGGGTACAGACACCATTCATACTCACATTCACGCCTACGGACAATTTGGCAACACCGATTCGCCTTAGCGTGTTTTTGGACTGCGGGTGAAGAAACAAGTGAACGCAGAGGAAACGTATATGTTTAAATATTACAAAAAAACATACCTGCCATTTAAGTTATTGTTACGATGCAACATGACTTTCAAAATGTTCTCCAAAGGTGCTGGAGGTGGATTGACCATAGCCTTCGCATACCTGCATCCAGCAAAGCAACGCAAACCCTTTCCTGGAACCCACCGGGTAAAAGATAACAAGGCCAACCAAGGAGCACATGGCGTTGCGATCTGGAGGCAGATATCAAGAAAACGGGTACAACTGGATGCCTGGAGAGACCTCATTAGCAGCCCATGCCCCATTAGGTCTCACAGGCTCTGATGATGATTAATGCAACAGGAACAAATAAATACTGTACACTTGAAATCAAAGGCTATTGTTAAATGCTGATCTTTTGCACAAACTATTTACAGAAGATCAGAAGTAGAGACCATGATCAAATACTGTGGTTAAACATGAAAAGCTCGTATGATATACCAGGTTTTTGCTATTATTGCAATTACATAATGCAATGGAATTCTAATTTGTGCACCTCCAGCAGAACATAATACCAAATAAATACAAGAACAGACATCAGTAAATAGTGATTAACAAAAAAAGAATCACCACTGCAGGCAAACAGAAGTGCGACATTAATGGTACATTAATGACAATGCATTATCCAGCCAGTAGAGAGTATCATTGATTGTGACCTAGCAACCCCCCAGGAGGTCTGCAGCTCCAGGACAAGAAAGTGTGCAGGAAAGATCATTGCAGATGCGTCTTATCCCAGCCATCACATGTTCTCTGCTCTGCCTACACGGAATCTATATAGAGCGATCAGAACTCAAACAAAATAGCATTTTCCCTTAATTATTTTTCTCTTAACACACTGCATTGGTAATAGGTTACATATCAAAAAGTAATATATTTAGTAATTTAGTAATAATATTTAGTCATGTCACCATGCATTTATTTATACTTCATACTGCTGCTATATCCATCTCTATGTTTAAAATGCTTCTACTGCTTGGTTAGTTTCTCAGTACGTCATACTGCATTTTATTCGCATAATGGAGCGTCAAGCTTGTCAAATTCCTGGCATGGAGTAATTGAACACAATAGTGATACGTTATTGATCCCCAGTGGTAAACTGTCTTTTTGCTAATCTTCCTCCCCATGGGACACAAAGACACTTATGAAAGTGTAGAGGTCACAGCTCAGGGTCAGCCAGCACACAGCGCCCCTGAGGCAATAAATTGTTAATAAATAATCTAACGTATTACAGGTAGAAACGGAAGAAGAGGCATAAGTTACTAACGTTACGTGACATGGTGGCTTAGGGGGTAGACCTACCACCAGTCTGTGTTTGTAATTTGCATGTCCTTCCTCTAATGAATGGGTTTTCTATGTGTTTTGTATCCCTCCTTTAGTACAAAAATATCAATTATAAAAGTTATTGTCTCTGAATTGCCTGTAGAATGTGTGCATGCCCAACAGAATGTGTGTATGCCCAGCAGTGGAAAGGCATTCAAACCAAAAGTTAATGATGAAAGTAAATTCTTTGAAAAAGGGGGCACCCGGATTTGAACCAGGGACCTCTTGATCTGCAGTCAAATGCTCTACCACTGAGCTATACCCCCAATTGAGAACCCAAGGCCCATGTGCAGCCTGAGATGGGCTTAATTGAGCCTGAAGAAATGGAACATTATTTAATAAATACAAAAATACAAAAAAATGTACACAGAAAGTAAACATGTTGTTCATTGTATAGTAAATCATAGCAACACAAAGCCTCTCAATGCAGGAAATCCCAAGGTTATGCTTCCAAATCAATGCACTGTGTGACATGAGTGAAGTTCAGCAGTGTTTAACGAGATAAAACTGCCTAATCACAACAGGCACTTTAACTTTGTCACAGGCATACCTCAGGGGGAGTGTTCCCCCGAAGCAGGATTTCTCAGTTAGCTGGATTAACTTAAGCTAAAAGTCATGATTGTAGAGATGCTCTGATGACTTTGAGCTAAAGATACCTCAGCTAACCAAGAAATCTTGCTTCAGTGAACACTCCCCTGAACATGAGAACATAAAACAAGTACTATATAACTCTGAACAGGGCGTGTGCACGTGCGCACACGCACATACACACACATATATACACACACACAACTTTAATGAAATTATATAAAACATTTTTAATTATTCATATTAAATGTGAAATGAACCCAAACCTGGATGGATCGCTTCTTTTCTTTCTGTCAAATACGTTTAATCAATCAGCCAATAAAACAATTACATAAAGACTAGCGTTAGGAATATACACCTAGGTGAGGTATGAAATGACGTGTCCGTCATGCTGAAGTAGTAAAAGTAATATATGTTTGTGCTACCCAATGGCAAATATTCCTCACAATCATATTTAAACTGGAACGTTGTGTGTAACACAACAGGAAGTCGTCGCGTTGAGGGCGGGGCCACCAGCGCTGCACCGGAAGTGGCGGTGAGACTGTAAACAATAAGCAGACGAGCAGCATCCATCTTTATTTCTATAGAGAGGTTCGGCACAACAAGCCATCATGGGGGCTGTTCTCGGACTCTGCTCTATGGCGAGCTGGGTATGATAAATAATTTTTGCTTTGGTAAATGGATACACGGTACGGGATTCGTCGCCTGTTTTATCAAGCGTGGTATATTGCGAAGTCATTGTTTGTGACGACGAAGGGAAAATGAAAATGGAGCCTCGCTGCGTACGAGGCGATGTCCGGGACGTTTTCGCAGAGCATCTGACATCGTCATTGTCATATTAAAGTGTCGTTGTAGTTTGTATGGCATTTAGATATACAAAAATGCGCCCTTGCTTATGATGCAATAGGTGTAAAATAGGGCGCAAATGGATGCCGTGGTGTGGTGAGCTTGTTGTCCGCAGCAGGGTGTTTCCCCGCTGCGCTACGCCGACAGTGACGCACCGCTATATTCTGTGCATCACAACGGACATCTTGGTGGATAAGAAAACATAATTGATATACTGACGACTGATCCAATCATCCCGATATGTTAGAATTGCAGAAAGTGGAAATGGTGCCTAAGAGTAAAGGGACATTGTGTTCTGGTTATACCTAATCATGCAGACCTACAGGAAAACGAGCTTTTGGTCTCCGTTTGCAGTAAAGGCTTGGGTAGGGCTCAGAGACTTTGATGATTTTTGATGCAGCGTGGTACAGCTTCCGTCGTTCTTACTTTAATTTAAGTTTCTTTTACTTTTAACCTGCTAGCGGTGGTTTGAGTGTATAATTATAGGTACTCTGTACATTCCCTTGCTCGAGTTTCTCTTGTTGGTACAGATGCGAGTTCTGGCCTGACGTCATGTGTCATCCAACTTGGCATTGCGAAATAAGTGTTTAAAAAATAGAAGAGAGATTTTAAAAACTTAATGTTTTTTCATGTTGACTTTCACTTTTGTGCTTAATTTAGTCTTACAGCATGCTGCTGTGTCAGGCTGTATATTTATACCTGTGTTTTGGGTGTATATATACTGATTGTTTTGTGTCAGGGTTTGATCTTCATCCAATGTGGGACTATATTTACTATTAGTGTCCTTTTAACAGGGATCTCATTTCCAACTGTTGGCTAATCAGTTCATGGGAAAAACAGGCAGTTGCATAACATCATTGCAGATTTAAGTTAAATGTTCTGGGTCCCAAATCCATCATTGATCTTGAAATTAATAGATGTACTAAGATTAAATTAGGTGACTATGCCCAGTATTTGTGCAATTCCCCTACCATACTGCTCACAGATGGCATTCCTGTATCTGCGGTGCTTTACTTTAGTTCCCACCTGCTGTCGCTTTACTCTAGTCACATGTTTCTACATTGTGCTGTACCTAAAGTCTGGGATTTAATGTGTCTGTTAACCGTACCCTGTTTGTGCCCCAGATTCCCTGCCTGTGCGGCAGCGCCCCCTGCCTGTTGTGCAGGTGTTGCCCCAGCGGAAACAATTCTACGGTGACCCGGCTGATATACGCGGCCTTTATGCTGCTGGGAGTGGCCGTGGCCTGCATCATGCTCATGCCGGGGATGGAGGGGCAGCTGAAGAAGGTCCTGCTTTGCGTCATGTCAAGCCATAGTTTCATAGCCCTTTAGAGGGCAGTGTTTGATTCATATAAATGATTTTTACTTTCAAGGAGGGCTATTACACTGCCTGGCCCAAAAAAGCTACCATCTGAATTTAAATCAGCAAGTACTTAAGAGCCAATGATTGGATCGTTGATACAGTTCAGCAACATTATGCAGCGATGAAGTGAATTCAGCTGACTACATAAATCTACTGAGCGGCAGGTTGTCCCATCAATGGATTTATTTCTTTGCTAAATGCACAGCATAATTCACGACAATAATGCCAAGATACCGCGGGCTCAGATTGTCAGAAATATTATAGCGTGTGGCTTTTTTATGGCCAGGCAATGTATACAGACCATTCTTTTAAAAATAGTGGATTTTTTCTAACTCTTAATTTAGCATGAATTTCAAGTATTTACAGGTGCAGGAGCTGAGCATTGATTTGAATACTGCAGGTGACAAGTGTTTGTGTGTGGTTACAGATTCCAGGGTTTTGTGAAGGAGGGATGGGAACGTCCCTGCCGGGCGTGCAGGGACACGTCAACTGCGACGTCCTCGTGGGCTACAAGGCCGTCTACCGCGTCTGCTTCGGCATGGCCATGTTCTTCCTACTGTTCTCGCTTCTTATGATCAAGGTCAAGAGTAGCCAAGACCCCCGAGCTGCGGTGCATAATGGGTAGGCGGGGCACCCTGCTCGCCGATGATGTCACACCTCCACTAGCTTGTCATTGGCGGTCACACATTTACTTCTGTTGCTCTCCTCGGCATTGAGTAATGATTGAGCTCTGTAGATTATATGTAATTGATTTAAGTGCATTAGTAAACACGTTATGGCAGATCTCTGGAGTATTGAGAATCAGTGGTTTAAAAATTTGAAGGAATCAAGGAATAAAGAGACCATTGTTGTCAATATTATGAACGTGCATGTGCTGTGTAGCTACTGTAATCCGGGCGGTGCTGGACTAGCTGCATATGGGATGCTTGATCTCTCCCTTAGGTTCTGGTTCTTCAAGTTTGCCGCTGCCACCGCAATTACCGTCGGGGCCTTTTTCATTCCTGAGGGACCCTTCACAACTGGTAATGCACCGTCTGGCGTGGTTTCCGGTAACCGGCATGGTACGGTAGGATTAGTGCAGGCGGCACCATGCTTTATAATTTGGAATTAAGCTGCCACACCTGATCCCATTTGAGCAGCTGTATCTTACTTATATCTGCATTGTTTTCTCTCCGGTAATTTTAAGCAAATTTGATCGGGGATAATTTGTTGATTTTAATTACGAATTTGTGGCTGGGGGGGGGCAGGCAGAGAGCTGGGCCGTGCGCAGCGGCTAAGCTCTGAAAGCCGTCTCTGCGTTTCCCGCAGTGTGGTTCTACGTGGGCATGTCCGGGGCCTTCTGCTTCATCCTCATTCAGCTGGTGCTGCTGATCGACTTCGCCCACTCATGGAATGAGTCCTGGGTGGAGAAGATGGAGGAGGGTAACTCCCGCTGTTGGTATGCAGGTATGCAGACGGTCCCTGGGGTATCTCGGCGTATTCCTGGTGTTGCACCTGTAGTCTTGCGTTTGCTCAGTAGACGGAAGGCAGTATTTTCTTGATCTATATTAACATGATGAAATGAGCTGGCTCTGGAGTGGCGTAATGTATGTTTTTTGTTTTTTTTTTTTTTTTTGTCTGCAGCTCTTCTGTCAGTGACGACTGTGAACTACATCCTGTCTCTGGTGTCCCTGGTCATGTTCTACATCTACTACACCCATGCCGACGGATGCACAGAGAACAAAGCTTTCATCAGCGTCAACATGCTGCTGTGCATTGGGGCCTCGGTCATGTCCGTCCTGCCCAAGATCCAGGTTAGGGCATCTTCCCCTCTCAGCCCATTGCTGAACCTGGTAACCGGCCTGCCTTGGGAATCCGGCCGTGGGCCAGACACGTCTGTAGAGTGACGTCATCACGTTCGATGCGATCAGTCGCACTCTTGCGGCTGAATCACCTGGCCGTATGCTGTTCCGGTCTCTGCAGGAGTCACAGCCGAGGTCCGGCCTGCTACAGTCCTCCATTGTCACTCTGTACACCATGTATCTCACCTGGTCTGCAATGACCAATGAGCCGGGTAGGATGCAGACGTGTATTCGTCTTTCTTAGACTTACCAGCCTTGTAAATGAAGGTATTATGCTAAAGATACTGGTATATCCTTATTTTACAGAGAGGAAATGTAATCCGAGCCTGCTGGGAATCATTGGCTATAACAGCACCGGCCCAATCAGCCGTGACCATGTGGTTCAGTGGTGGGATGCCCAGGGCATTGTGGGATTGATCCTGTTCCTCCTCTGTGTCCTGTACTCCAGGTAAGCAATCAGTCACCCTCTGTGTATTTTGATATTCACATTTGTCATCTATGCCTATAAACGTGAATCTAGGCAGTTGGTAAACGTCCAATGTTCCACTGTGTTCTTGTACTTGGCAGCATCCGAAACTCCTCCAACACCCAGGTTAATAAACTGACCTTGACCAGCGATGAGTCTGCCCTAATTGAGGATGGCCCCGGTCACCCGGACAACTTCGAGGAAGGAGACGGCATGAATCGCGCCATGGACAACGAGAAGGACGGGGTCACCTACAGCTATTCCTTCTTCCACTTCATGCTCTTTTTGGCCTCCCTGTACATCATGATGACGCTGACCAACTGGTACAGGTAGGAGGTGTCCTGTCTGGCCCAAATGCACCTTGATCACATTTGGTCTCTAAGTCCCTGGGCCGTCTCCATCTGGATTCAAAAAATAATTCCATCCGCTCAGTTTTCTGCACTTCTATGTAACTTCCATGTTGGCACCAGTGCTTGTGATCAACCGGTCATCAAGCGATGGGTGTAAGCACCTTCCCAGTAGTTTGTTTGAACAAAAAGTCTGGAGTGGGGACTAAAGGGTTCTGGAACTGCCTCAGAGGATCTACAGTCGGGCTGAGTTCCTCCAGTGTGAACATGAAAGGTTCTGGTTCCTCAAAGTTCCTGCGGTGTGAAAGCATCCTAAGTTCCATTTGTTTGTGAATAGGCTACAGTTGAGCAGAAAGCCAGTTTTGAACTGGTTTTATAGTAGTCCAGTACTAGCTCAGTGTGATATGCTGCTTGCAATTACTTAAATGGGAGGGGGGGAATTAGTTAGGCTTTGAGTTGTTTTTAATGTGGGTTTTAACTGCCTTCAACAATAGAAATAGTGTAAAATTACCAACTTTTAAAAATCCAGAATGGACATCATGGTATTCTCCTGTGCCGATGATTCATTTTGCATCTCATGTCACAGCCCTGATTCCAACTATGAGACCATGACAAGCAAGTGGCCTTCCGTCTGGGTCAAGATCTCGTCCAGCTGGATCTGCATCGCCCTGTATGTGTGGACTCTGGTGGCCCCGCTGGTCCTGACCAACCGTGACTTCGACTGAGTGCCGGCGGGGGAAGCCCCGCGCCCCAGCGGTGTGTGGGCGGCGCGGCGTGACGTGACAGGCCGCCATCACTGTACATACCATGCCTGTATTCCCCAAGTTTCGTTCTCCCATGCATGAGCGTCACTTTTTCGTGTTGAACCGTCAAACGGAGAGCTTGCCGGAAATACAAAAAAAACTAAACGGCAGCTGTCGCCGAAGCTGTCTATAAGCATCGCTTTTAAACGTGTCTGAACTGGGATTTAGGAAGAATGTGTTTAAATTTAAAGTTTTTGTTAATGATTACCAGGCGGGGAGGAATGCTTTTATTTACAGAGTGGGGGGGGGGGGGATCTTGAATGACGGTAAATTATAAACAACTTCATAGCATAATTTTTCCGTCTTTGAAATTTTTAATTCAATGATGTCGCCGTCGAGCACAACTTAAGTTTCTTTTGATTTAAAAAGTAGAGGAACGCTCGTGAGATTCTCCTCTTTGACTATTAGCTGAAGAGCTTCATATGTTAGCACTATAGGAACCGTGATGTGAAACGTGACCATTTGCATGCTCTGTGCCACCATCATTTCCTTGCATCTTTCTGCTGTTCCTGATTTTGTGATTTTTTTTTTTTTTTTTTTTGGGTTGTCCTGTCAGAGCTTAACCAGAAAATTAGGCTTGCTGTTCGTGAAGGTATGATGTAGCATAATTTGACTAATTTTGTTTAACCCCGTTTCTGGTCTTCAGATCTCTTGCATTTGTTGTAAAATGTCATTTTTAATTCCGTATTTATATAGTAGGAAGTGACGTTAACTGTGCTCTTCGTATCAGTGTCGCGTTCAGATGGTGCACGGTGGTTGAATTTGCTCACCTAGCTTTTATTAGCGCTGGAACTCTGGCCTCTGCACTGTATTCTTTCTTCTCTTCACTAACTCCAGGATCTTACTCTTGTACAGTCACACTGAAGTAAAGTAACCTGAAATAAAAACCTGCCCCAGGGTGTGCTGTCAATTCTTTAGCTTGCGGTTCCAGGATCCTTCATGAATGTGCGAGTGTGTGATAATCATCACGATCTAAGTTATGTTTTACGTTCTCCGGCACGGATACTGCGTTGACGAACAAAGTTCACAGGTTTACGTGCGCTGATAAAATATGCAAAACAACGTGCTGTAGCTGTGGTGTTGATGTTCCAAAAACAAAGTGACCAATAACTGGTAATTTTAAACAAAATGAGAAGGGGGGGGCCCAGTGGAGCTGAAGCGACGGCCCGAGGCCGACAAATTAATGTTCTGATTGAAGTATTTAGTCTTTCCGCCATGCAAAAACTAGGGTATGCAAATTAGGACAACTACGCATCAGCATGCAAGGTCATTGATCAATACCATCCTGCGCCAAAAGCAAAGGTTGTGATTACATCATGTGCTGATTTGACCAATGAGAGTGTTGGTAGCGCCAGAGCTGCCGACTGAGCCCTGTCACTGGACAGATTCGGCGGGTGAAGAGTTTTGCTGTGCAAGTTTATTGTTATTGCCAAATTTGAAATAATGACAAGAAGCTCACAGGCAACTGACATGAAACGTCTCAGCAGAATTTGTGAACTAAAAATGCAACTGTGCCAGTAGGAGTCCCACTCAAGGGGGTCTCCATTACAAGCGAACCCCACCATGCTTCTAAAATCACGAGCGCTGCTCAAGTCGTAACTGATACATGACTTTCAAAATGTTCCTCCTCAACTTTGAAAAGTGTGTACAATAATAATAGTAATAAAAAAAAAAAAGACAGAACCAATAACCGTCAAACTATGAACTTTTTGGATAAGAAGCCTACGGGCATCTCCATCCCAGGCTGAAGCAGAGCATCTTCTAAAGGAATTACCCCCCCCCCCTTTTTTTTGTTTTTTACTTTTTTCGCTGAACTCCAGGACAGAACTGTACCAAAAGATACTGGCAAATAAATAGATCATCATTTTGATGAATATATACAAAAGGTCCATTTCTTGCGGCGACGCCCCCCCCCCCCTCCTTCAGACCTCCAGCTGTGGGGTTTCCACACCAGGCCCGTCGGGGCTCAGTTCGCACAGGTAAAACAGGGAGGCCTCACTGGCCTCCGCCTCCGTCAGCGGCTCCAAGCGGATCAGCGTGCTCCGGGGGGGGTCCTGCATCTCCAGGCTCGGCTCGAGGAGGTCCCCGTCGCCTTCGGCCGTCTCCCCGGTGACCGGCTCCAGCAACGCCTCCCCCAGCTCGCACGCCGGGGATTCGGGCTCCGGGGTCAAGGAGGTGCAGCCGTCCAGGAAGGCCAGCAGGGGGCAGGTGGTGTACTGGACCAGCTGCTTATCTGCCATGGGAGCACCACGGGAAGCATTGAAAGTCTTTCATGCTCCGAGTTACGTTTCTATGGATATTTCCATTTAAGATGTATATAAAAATGCATCCTTCAATTCTCCAGAATGCCTGTCTAGCACAAGCTAGGAAGCTTAAAACACAGGCAATATTTGTTTGATTACTTTTATGGCTATTTTACATACTGCCCGCTAACTGTTTGTTGCTCTCTGTGATTCTACAGCTAATTATATAATGAGCTTAGAGGCGCGACAACACAATGAACAATAAAAGCATGATCAACCACCTAAAAAAAAAAAAAAAAAAAAAAGGTATTTACACTGAAAAATAGAGCAGTAAAAAAAGATATTTGAAACCAATTTAACAAAGCCAAGTATACTCACGCTCTACCCAGGGTAAACGTGAACTTCGGTGTTCATTTCACCATGCGGTGGGTGTAACACAAGAGATCATTTTACCGACCTGTATTATCAGCTTCCCGTTTCCCTCCTTTAGCTGGCAGTTCTGCGTTCTCTTTTGAACTCTGCGTCTCCTGAAAATGAATGAGACACAGCATCCGGTTTCTTCCTCCCCTTTCAAAAGTACAGAGTAGCGACGCAGGTTCTCGTGCCGCCGCCTGACAGGCCTGTTTGGACACCACGGAAGGCGTCAGCGGCATCGACGGGGGGCAGCGGCGGGCGGAGAGCCTCTCCGCACGTACGTGTAACGCTGCCAGTTCAAATCCCAGGAGTCGTCCCCCTAAAGTACGCTTCACTGTGGTACTTAACCCGAACCGCTCCAGTGACTGATGTAGCTGATTCAATGCGAATAGAGTAAGCCAGGTTACCAGACTCACTTCAGCAGCGTGGGCGCTGATATCAACCGAGTTCACCACGGAATCAGGACCGAACAGCTAAAAGGAGGGGGCGGGGCAGGAGGTCACAGAGGTCACTAATTTGTAGAACATCACTCGATTGTTTAGAAGAAAACAAGGCGAAACTTTGCTGATAATGTCAATGCATAATAAGCGCATGCTCATTCTCCTACTCAAAAACGGTAAGAAATACAGGCAGAAAAACAGCGCATCTCGACTGCGGCACAAACATACCTCTACGACGTCTGCGTCAATGCTGAACTGCTTGCCACACAACGTGGCCTGGAAATCCTCCAAGCTGCAATCGATGCTGTCCAGGTAGTCCATCAACTCAACCCTGACAATGGGGATCGAAGTACGCATGAATCGCAAACGTGACGTGATGCGACACGTCAGCCCTACCTCAATTCACCACCACTACGACACCAACGCGATACTCACTTTCCCAGGAGGTTTAAGTTCTGCGAGATGGCTCCGTTCTCGTTAAGGATGGAGTCCATCATTTTGACGGGGTCTTCGAAACTCAGTACTGATGGCAAGTTGACCTGTAGGGCACCGCTGCCCTCGGGTGAGTCGGCGGAGCCTCTGGTCGTGTATTCGCACATGGTCTCCAGGGAGTTTCCCGCTTCTTTGTCCGCTGAGCTCTCCACCAGCATGGCGGAATTGTCATCATCTTGCACCTCCACTATTTCCACATCCCTGACGATAGAGAAAGGTTGGCGAGAAAAAGTTTTTCCAATGTAAAAAATTTCTCAGATACAACGTCAAAAAAATCCCAAGGACGGTGTCTCTAACAGCCAGTGTTGGGCACGTACCTTCAAAAAAGTAATTAGTTATAGTTACTAATTACTTCTCACAAATAGTAACTGAGTTAGTAACTGAGTTACATCATTATAAAAGTAACTAATTACCAGGCAAAGTAA
>JAODKE010000041.1:4457338-4477595 GCA_026779605.1 Mormyrus hasselquistii
GTGAGACACCATGAGCATGGCATCCGCCCACCCAGCCAATCATCATCGCATTTTCAACGGTGTCATCATTATCTCTCGTCAGGCAGCTGATAAAGCCAAAGCTTGACATCTCACGCGTCATTCAACCGAATTTTAGTAACGCGCTACTTAACATGCTCAGTAACGATAACGGCGTTACAAGTATGGGAAAAATAATTAATTAGATTACTCTGATGCTGAAAACATAATGCCGTTGTACTTAAATGCCGTTATTCCCAACACTGCTTACAGCTATATGCAACGCTAAAGACAAAAGCTGACATGCATCGCCAGACAACTACAGATATATCTTCAAATAACGCATTGCATAGTTTCGGCACATCTTTCAATAGAGAAACAATGCAGCACATGGAAACATCAGATGGTGCATCACCATGTCAGAAAGACACAAAAGCAATTACACCAATTCCCAGGACATGATACAATATGCATAACAAATAGAGAAGGAAAAAAAAGAAAAAAACAGGCCCACCTTTGATCAAAAGATCGTGAAATTTCCTCTGTGACCTCAGAATCCTCAACGGTTAAATCGCAGATGATGACGTCATCAGTAATGTCAGAATGATTCTTTAACCCATTGCCATGGGTCTGTGGAACAGAACAGAACCACCACAATACATATTCAGTAAACCAGCTATACATAATGCCACATATCACTTTTAGAACCAACTGCTAATTATCAGAAATTAGTGCAATCAATACCAAAATTTAAATGTTACTTTAATATGTCAGTGCATAATAGAACAGATATACAAGATAAACAATGCATTTAAAAGTATCTCAAAGCACAAACTTCTAACGATTGCACGACAAAGTTTGTATCAGAAGAATCAACATGACTTCATAAGACCGTATGGAGCCGACAGCTAAAAAATAACTGCAGACCGTCGTAATGCAGAGAATGGGTAACCCTGTTTATGCACGCCATGGTTATAAGAGTCCGTGAACACGTACGAGCCTCAGTGATCAGAGCCAGCTGAGACTCTGTACTTTTGACAAAGCCGTTGGGGGAAAACGGCCAGCGCTGACTGGCTGCTATTTAGCGACACGCACCTTGCTGTGGTCGACAGGCTCGTCGAAGATTGGGTGGATGAATTTGGATTTCTTCCCATTGCTGTTCAGCAGCAACGGTCTGCAGACAGAGAGGTGGGGGAAGATGTCAACATCACCACCATCGGCCGAGGCCTCCATCGGGGTATACGCCGCTACCTAGACCTCTCCAGGCATCTCAGTCCTGGGCCAGTGGTTCCAATTACCTCCAGCGAGGTATTATGCCTCAATTGAATTCTTTGCACTAAATAGACAACAAAAACTGCAGGCTCACCTTTTCCGCTTCAAGCTCAGGACATGGTTGTTCTGAACCAGTGTGACAATAAACTGTATCAGCTGAAAAAATAAAAGCACATGGAGATCTTCCATTAAATATGTATAATAAACTTCATATACTATCAAACATATATACACATATTTTTTACATAACGTGTTATTTTTCCCCATTTACAGCCCCTAAAATTATGTAATATCAGGGTATCATAACAGTAGTATTTATTTCAAACATAAAGAGACTGCTGTAGGCTAATAGGAACAGAGATAAACCACATTCGATTTAACTCTTTGTCCGTGTGAGAGTTATGGTGGCAAGACGTAAGCGAACCTTCTTTATAACTTGCTGCTGCTGGTTGTGCTTTTGACGCAGGTCGGCTATCTCCCTCCACAGAGCTTCATTCTCCCTGGCAAAAAAAAAAAAAGCCACGGTCAACTGATTCAGTCTTAGACGTTACGAGAGGAAGCCACACGTTCCAACGTCACTCTGGCATTCTAATATAACTTGCAGTGTGGCTTTAATTTCACATACAGTATGTGCGCTGGCGTCTCAAAACATCAACTCAAGGGATGTTAGCGTCTCTCTAGTACAAACAGTAATCGTAGCACCTTTTCAGCGTTGCAAGTCGGGAGTCCATATTCTCCTGCTGGCCGTGAATGTTCTGGACGCTGGACAAGATCTTCGACAGATCTTCTTGTCTGATTTTGCTCTCCTCAGGCCTGGAGGCAGAAACCTAAAACACAAAAGAGTCTCAGCAAAATCAGACACAAATTCAACAGTGCAGCTTATCCAGTAGGAGGAAGACCTTTCTACCTACCTTTCTCTTGATGTGTTCCAGTAAGTCATCCTGGCCATGCTTGAAGTAAGGATGCTGGAATTCGACGGGGCCGTCCCGCTCCTGCTTCACTATGCCTGTATCAATGTGCATCACTTTGCGGAATCCGTCTGCGGAGACAATTCTGAGTCAGCTCAGGTATTCCGTGGGGGGGGCGGGGGGGGCATCTCAGAAGGGACGAAAACAAAGCTTACTTACACATGTTTAGCTGCCTTACAAAGCTGGCCATGTTGTTGTGTTTGAAAAACTTCGGAAGTATTTCCTTTGAAAATCCCTGTTCATCCAGCACAAGAAAACTGCTGCCCTCCTTTACAATGGAAATATGGAGCAAAAATTAAAGTACACTAAATACGACGACAAGCAACGTACAGTATTATATTTTATGTAGAAAAAGTAAAGAAGCATGCAAAGCAATTAAGCAATCCTACAATGGCACGGCTGCGGTGTATTGTTGGTGTTTATTAGATTTACCCTTCATAGCTGGCAATTACACAATAATGCGCATTTGTCGTTGACAACTACTTAGTTACAGTACAGCATAATAGTTATCACTGTTTTACCGTTTATCCTGTTTTACCGCTTATGACGCGCTAACATTAGCCAGTTTATGCACAGTAATAATGCACGCGTATTTTTATAAATCGTTTTTATAAAATCACTAAATTAATTATGACTGGGGTTGCAGCACATTGAAAAGTATCGCTGACTATTATTCTGAAACTCTTTCAAGATATTTTCGTTCCATTATAATTGCAAATTGTTGGCTGTTAAGCTACAAAGTTAGCTTAGTTACCATTGACAACTGGCCGACCACGACTAATACCAAGACGAGTTTTACAAAACATAAACATTGTGGTAGTATAACATGAGGCATTTTACTTCAACAAACACATCAACAAACGTGCAGCTCCGTGGTTTCGAACAGGCATTAAAAGTATACGCAATCGATGCTTTAACAGAAAAATAAGGAAACTACATACCAAAGCCCCCGATCGTGTTATTTAAACTCAAATGGATTTATGGCATTGAACTATAACTTAAAAGCAAGCGACAACTAGATAGTTAAGCCATCGTTAATCTAATAGCAACGGATCTGCCTTTGTTTGTTAGCAATCGAGCTAACTTCCCAGCTATCCGCATTAGCATGCTTCTTTCACTTCTGCCTTCTAGCATAGCATAGCATAGCACAGCCTAGCCTAGCTTCAATTGGGTTATTTTTTACCTGGCTCCAGCAGATAAATTCATTGGTTTCAGGATCCTCAACAAGAGTCCAGAGCTTCGTCAAAAACGCTGGCACGTTACTATTTTGCTTCATTTTGTCAACGTGAGTATGCAAAACGTGCTCAAACAAATACGCATCAAACGCCCTCAGAGCAGAACGAGTAGCGAAAATAGCGACGGATGGAGGCAACTTCCGGTCTAGCAGCGCGCGCGATCATTGGCCCATAGCTAGTTTACGTAATCATTTCACGTGTGACAACATGTATATATGTTTAGAGGCACGGCGCACCCGTTCCGGGTACGGAGAAACTTCTGAGGTTTTCTGCAGTACTTTGTCTGTCCCAGCAAAAATAAAATGATTTTTATTTTTTTCTAAAGGCATTTCTAGCATTCTTAGAATGTTAATACAACGAAATTGAAAGTGCTCTCCGGTCAGTGCATCATCCATAAACAACAACAGCACAAAGAAGTATTCACACACACATACTCCACTCAGTGCAGCTTCCACAGTGCCCCTTAATGTGACAGCTTACAATGGTTATTGAAGCAGATTTACACATACAGTTAATGCACAGGGCAATTGCACAGTGTCCATTGCAAGAAACCGATAGCACGGTGATTGTGTAATGATTATACAGTGTCCATTACTTAGCAGCATTTTTCATGAGTTATGCAGTGTGTATAGTGATATGCGCAACTACCGTGAGCTGCAGCATGCCGAATTCGTTTTCCAAAATAATATGTTAGTATACAGGAATGTTATGTTGGTTATACGTGAATATTCAGGGTGCATATTTGATCTATTAAAATGGCTTTTATTGTATAAAGCATCTTACCACTATATCCGTAGAATTGAATTTGTAAGAAATAAGACGACTTCTGTCAAACATGTAGTGCAAAAGCTCTGGTTTTCCATTTAAAGTTATTAGTTATCCTTGAGATTTTTGCCTGACTATTTATTCTCTGTAGTGTATGTTGTCCTGTATCACAGGGGCCGGTGCGCAAAAGTTAGAAAAAAATAAACTCAGAACCTTAAAAGCTCCACATTTTCACAAGAAGATCGAGCAAAGCGTACGGACATGTGTTATATTACACTTAAATTTATACAATTATCTCCCAATTCTGTCAATGTGTACCATTGCATTGCATCTATAAAAAACATTAATCTGCACTGGGTAACCCCGGCTCTGCCTGGAATTTTTAAACTGACGGTATGTGCAAGTCACTCTGCAGTGTTTTACAACATGTATTTGTTTGGTTTGGCTGCTTCCGAAGTGCTTTTTATGTGACGTTAATATGCTACTGTACATATAGTCCCACCGGAGCCTGTGTCAAAATGGAAACACTGCAAACTGTGTTGAATTCTAGCTGGAAGTGGAGAACCCTGGCGTACAGGCATCTAACGGGTCCACACTGATACGGAAAAGATTATTGGACTGGCGGTGGAAAACCACTAGATGTCAGTGGTGTATCACTTCAGTGTGCACCCTGCCTCTCCATGCAGACACCTTTCCAGCCACAGCGGGGTCGTTTTAAATAAATTAATTCTTATTGGAGTCTTTTGCGATGTTTTCATTCATTCATTCATTCATTCATTCATTTAATGAATAAAGAATTAATGTATCAAAATGTGTTACCTATGTTTTCAAAGAATTTAACATGCCATTATATGTGTTTTTATTTTCCTGTGTTGGTTTGTCTTTAATTTTATTTAAAAACCTTTTTTCCCAAACCCTGACCGGGATAAGCATTTAGAAAAAAGATGGATATATGGAAGGTTTTTATGCAAGGTGTGGTAAATACCGCTAATGTAAGAAAATGTGCGAGTGACATACTTCGGCTTTTTTCAGGTCAAAGCCAGTTGAGAATCCAAAATATCTCTGGGGCTTTTTTGTTCAGTAATACCACTCGCATTGATCTTCCATAACCACTTGTGCATTACAGGATCACAATCACCATAGAGCCTTTTCCAGGAAGCAGAGGGCAGCGGAGCACCGGGATGGATCACAGGAAGCACACTCACACACAATCACATGCTAGCCACACTTTAGAGACACAGAACCACTTAAATGCAAGTACACTGGGAGGAAAGCAGGGCAGTGTGGGGACGGGCGTCTGATACACACACTGTGTGTGAGATTACTGAGCCAGCACGTGATACTCACATAAATAATGGAATACATTTACGTACTTGGCAGGCACTTTCATCCAAAGCGACATGCAGGTGGTAGAGCATGGTCAGCCAGATACCCTGGGGCAACTGGGATTAAGGGCCTTGTCTCACCTGCCAGCCATGGGATTTGAACCAACAACCTTCTGGGCACAGGCACAGGGTGCTAACCTGCAGAGTCTCATATTACCCTGTATAGGAACTGAAAAGCACAAAGCTTGAGTTAAATTTCAAAAACTATAAATGAAAGTATGTTTTTTTTTTTTTTTTTCCCCTGAAGACCTTTCAGTGAAACGAATTGCTGAGCTAAACCAGTAGAATCTGATGATGTTTATTATTAATGAAATATATGGATCTTCAGTGTTTCTTGTGAGCTGCTCCACCTGTTCGTACTGGACGCGCCAAACCTGTGCGCCGCCTTGAGGTCTGTCACTCGAGATCAGGAGAATAAACCGTCCGAAGAGACAAAGCAACAGGCAAGCTGTTCTTCAACAGCCTGAGACTAAACATAAACAGTCAGAGTAAACAGTGGAAAATGAGGGTAATTAAGGGCATATGTCTGACTTCAGTTCAATGACCACTTGGGGAAAAAGTTGTATAAATAGGAATATGTATTTTTAAATATTTGGGCCACCGTGTTTGAATTTCATTGAAAAATAACTGCATGATATATGTATATATATATATATATTTTTCCCCCCCAGAGAAGCTGTACTCCAAGTGAGAAATAGTTAGATACCTAAATCAAACTGGCAGGCAAGTTTTAAAATGTGGTGGGAATTTCTGAACCAGGGTTTTTACACAGGAATTCTGCATTAGTAGTGAACAGAACTTGTGAACAAGTAGTGCTGATACCTGTGACGTCAGAATATCTTTGTGCTTCCATGCATCGTGGTAGATAATAGACAGGCTGAATTCAGGGCATCAGTTTGGAGTTACGGTGGTGCTGTTAACATGAGATCAGCACAGCACAAGATAGGGCAAAATAAAAAGAGAATTTCCCCATGTGGATCAATGAAGTGTCACTACTCTGTAATAGACTGAATGTATTTAATCACACTGTCTATGGTGTTAGCATGCTAATTTGCATACCCAGTATTCTAATTTGAAGTAATTCTTTAAAATAAGGCATTGCTTTGTGCGTCATGCAATTTAGAATAATGGACCGACAATTTTTGAGATAAAAATGGCCTTGCAATGCAGACTTCAATATTTATTACTGCGAGTGATAAAAAAGGGTCAGAGGTTACATAAAAATGTTCCTTCCTGAAGGTGGGGTTGTTATTGTCCCCAGCCAATCTGCAGTTCCTCTGCTCTGCCCCAGTGCACTCTGGGAAAGGATGCTTTTCAACTGGGCAGGGAGAGCAGCTGCTTCTGGGTAAACATAAAGCGGCATTTCCTGTCGCCGTCCGTCTGATCCATTCGCCACTGTGGCGTTTTCCTTGCAACTATCAATTGTTAAAGAGAATGAGTGTTATTTTTCCATTTAATGCAAAGTGGTACAGTGTCCACACTGCAATATATGTTGTTATGGATGTTATCATATATTATAATAATGAACATTAAGGTTTACATAGAAATATCATCATCCTCATACTTCTTTTCCTGGTGACGAAAACCAGGCAGGTCAGAGCAGGCCTCTCTCAGCCAGGCCTCATTCCGGAGAATCCCCTGATGTCACTGGGAGATATGAACCCTCCAGCGTGTCCTGAGTGTGTTTCGGTGGGTCACATCTGGAACAGGGTCTATCGACATCCAATGAAGTGATCTTTATTAGTTATCCGCTATTTCGAATATTTACCATTAATCTACAAGATTCCAGGTCCCTTCAGGTCTGCGAACTCCTCACCCTGTCACTCTGGGCGTGCTCGCAGTTGGGCCCGTGCAGTTTTTGTGTTGAAGACAACACTGGAAGAAAAGCAGTATCACCCAGCGCAATGGAGTTTATGATTAATAAAAAAATGATTCATTTTGTTTTTTTTTTTTTCCCCCGAGTGATTTTGAGTGCGATGACAAGTAACCCTGAATGATTTACCAAAAAATGCAATGCAGCGATTTTCATTTTATCATGCTGTACGTATATGACGATCATCCCTTATTTTACTAAATATCTTGGAGGCTTAGTGTGTCGCATCTGGCTGTTCTTGGATGCTTTTCTCAGACCAAATTTCTGGCAAACGCTGCACCTCTGCTGTAGAACAAAGTGATCCCTTTGCCACCGTTTGTTAAATGTTTGTCGCTGCCTGATCTGTACAGCCGACCCAATCCGTTCCGTTCCTTCCGGATTCGGTTCACATATAGTGTACACCTGCACATGTGTGTGCCAGTCGCATCATTGACATCATGTCTGTGTTCCGTGCTCGGGAACGCTTACCGATCACACTGGTGATGACTCAGCTCCCGTTTTATCACCGTGACACTTTGGGACGGCGAGGGGACGGTTGCGGGTCCAGGTGTCATGCCTGCTGGAGTGTTTTCTGGGCCTCGCAGCTCCGACCTGACCACGGTCTCTGATCCTCACTTGCATTTAGCTTCGGATCAAAGCACCTGCTAAGCAAAAATAATGATCTTGAGGTACTTAAGTGAGTGTTTTTGATAAAGAGCCATAGCCAGAGATTTACAGGCACTGATTCTTGGTAATACTTACCTGACAGGGAACAAATAACACAATATTATGCTATCACCTGTTCGTATGTGTTATTTAACCACAAACTGTGTTATTTAACCAAAAAAGTCTTAGTTACATACTGATCTATGGTTAATTCAACATTAATGAATCATGATGCATCTTTTATCTAAAGCAGTTACTATACTGTATTTGTTACTATATCTCTTAATTCTGTAACCTTCGTGAACTACTGAAGGAATAAGAAATGAATGATGAAGTGAAATAATGATCTCAAGTTTGTTCTCCACTAATGAATCGTGAAGCATCTCAATTAGCTACTACATTTGTTCATGATTTGTACTTCGGTAATAACTGGAGTTTGTACTAAGTATTCATGCCCCGTCAAGTGAAGTGTCACCATGATTCTCATCCCTAACACTTCACACACATCGCAGCATCCGATGTAAAAAAAAAAAAAAAAAACATCATCTGCAAAAGAGCAGTGATGTCACCTCTGCTACTGCATCCCTTCCACACTCTCCTGTGGCTTGATTTCCTGTCCATGAAAATCACAAACGGGACAGCAGACCAGACACAAACCTAGTTGAGGCCAGTCTAAACAATATCAACGTTGTGTCAACTACATGAACACACCACTTTCTACATTAATACAGGGACCGAACGGCACGCAGTAGTAGCTTCGGGACCTCATATTCCTGTATCATCATCATCATCATCATCAGAGTCATGAGGTCATGCGGCTTCTCCACAAAGCACACGTAGTCCGTACTAGTATGTCCCCACAAAGCCTCAAATAGCTGGAGTAACCCTCACACACTCCTAGCACTAATTATGCATGACTGACTGTGGTAAATGTACCTTTTCCCCATATTCTACCTTCAAGGGTCAGCTACTATGTGCACCAGGACACAACCGTTTTAATTATGTCTATTGAAGGGTTATTGTATTAAAGTTAGCTAAAGGTTAGTGAGGTTTGCTGAAGAAATGGTGCTGACAATAAAAGACTAATCGGGATAGACATGAAAATGACATCAAAAGACATCACAAAGAGCTTTGAAATGGTTGTAATTAGATTCTGAGAAAGAATGATTCCACACTCCGAAAAGTTATGAAGAAATGGGAAAAAGTAGCAGTACAATAACTTTTTGATCCATGTACTAGCGTTGGCATTAATTGCTAAGCATTTGTATTTAAATTTGATCTAACACTAAAATTAAAGACATAAAAGATAAACTTTCGACTGGATTTAAACATAAGAAAACAGTACATTTACTGATATGATTCAGGCAATTTAAAATATTTGTACAAAAAAGTGTTACCTTTTTACATCCAACTGGGCATATTATTTGGAAAATTTCACGCTTTTGTGCCATTAATACTAAAGCCATTATAACGTGGGGCTGCCAGAAGTCTTTGTGGAAATGGTACGTACTTGGGTTTAGTGTGATATTATGGCATGGGCATTGCTGTCCAGACACAGGTTTCAAGATCTTCAGCATCTTTCAGAGTCAGGAGAGTTTATTTTCATGATCATCTCGAGGTAGAAATTAGATCTCATTAACCCATTTTTGGGGAGCACTTAGAGTCACTTACAGTATGTCTCCAACAACAATGCTGTCATTCAGTTTTTGACCACAATGCGAAGAGGTTATCCTAACCACCAACGCTGACATTAAAATTACGGCTTAAGTTCTTCGGTAACCATCAATCCCGTGGCTCCTGAAATGCATACAAGGTGTCAGTCTAGTGCGATGCGTGAGAGCCGGGTTCCTATACCTAAAGCGATCAAAGTGCAGTGATGTCTTCAAAGGCTACGGATTCCATGATGCCCCTCTGCACCAGGGCCAATCGCAGACCTGAAGCTGGTCGAAGCCGCATATTTACTTTCTCTTTTAAGAAGCAGCTGGCACAGAAACGCTGGAATGAATCGACATTTTCCACTGGATGTAGAAACTTCTTTTTATAGTTGTTATTCTCTCTCATTATTCGATTAATCTCAAAGTCCAGCATAACTAAAAAGAAACAAGGAAAGAATAGAATAACGCTGACCACAGCCGATTTCATTTTTACTTAATGAGTAAATAAGTCGGGAATATGCCATATGAGTATTAGCCTTGGTGCGGCCTGCCAAATGAACAGTTTTACAGCCGCTTCAAAGCACTGATTGAGTATAACTCGACAAGCATGCCCCCGTATGCTAATTGATCCAGCATTTCCATATCCCACCACACATATTGAAATTGAATGATCTCACCGACGAAGCAGTTACATTTAATAGGAATGCAACAAACTGCAACAATAAAACACACCTTCTCTGTTGGACATTAAAGACAAATGTAGACGTTTTTTCTTCCCTTGCTCTGAGGAAGCACTTTTCAAGAAGAACGTTAAACATATGTTGTTTTTTTTTTTCTCTTTTTGAACTCCTGAGAGTTCAGATAGACAGTAGAGTGAGCAGCCGGAATCTATTAGAACCAACGTTGCACAGTTAGTTAGCTGTCAGGACCCCAGAATCCTCTGATTTTCAGTTTACGGAGCAGGTCTTGCAGCGCGTAGCACAGTAGTAGGGTCCAGGTGGTCAGAGATTTGTAAAAATAGATTATGGCTGTATGTAAAATGATAACATCCACAGAGCCTTTCTGAAGTCAATATAATGTTTAAGTGTTTCTTGGTCTGTGATTCTCATTCATTCTCACTTTTTTGCCAAGCAGAAAAAAAGCTAAGGATCTAGTTGATGTAAATCACACAGAGGTGTCAGGCTGAGACTAGACCACCTGAATGGTCTCTCAGCATTACTCAGCAGGCCGTGCCAAACGTGGATTATCTGCTCCACTTACAATATCAGTTTTTTCTGTAATAAATGCACGAGGGCGCAGCAGCTTGGAGCAGCTACACCGTCCAGCCCAAACAAACATCGCCTTGATCCTGTAAATGGGCAGAGGATTAAGCTGCACATCTCGTCTCTGTCTTCTTTTCCATCTCGCTTGGCACAATGTGCACGCCATTTTTATTATCTTTTTTTTTTATCAGTTAAAGTGAGGCACCTATGAAACTCAGAGGGCTGCTGGGAACGGAATATATCACATGACCCAGTACATATCACATGACAATTACACATGCCAGATACGTTTGTTCATGTTGGCCCTCAGATGCTGCTGTTACTATTTTTGCAAGTTGTTTGGAATGCAGATATATTCTAAGCACATAAATACTATAATGCAATATTGTAATAACAAACAAAGCCCAGATTAATGTGGTTTTCCTCTGGAAAAGCTTTAGTTTATTATAGATTCCTATCATACACCTCTCAGTTCTGCTTTATAACTTTTCAGTACGGTACCTTTAAACTGAACAGGAGGGGTCAGGTCCAAAAAACTACCGTGAGAAAGCAGTCATTTCGGGCTTTGCCCAAGAGAGAGACTGAAGCAGGTCTATTCAGGTAAAGTCCCAGCGCTAATGTTCATGTTTAACATACAATTACAGTATAATTATTCCACAGAAAGCAGCATAACAGGGAACTCATTGATGAGTTATTTCTAGATGGGGGGAGTTTATATTTTACTAGACTCTACAAATCTTGCATTTTTTTAAAATAAAAACTATTTTATAAGGTGAATTATTGCATAGAATTTTACCGCAGCCAAAGAACTTAATGTCAATGTATACAATTTTCAGGGCGTCTTTGAAACAATTAAAATCTACGTCGGCCAAAGTCATATTTTCAAAAAGAGGGACAAAATTACTTGCAGATGTTATTTCTCACACATAGTTTGGCTCGACTCTTTAGGTCGTCCTAATTATCAAGCATTTTCTAATGCAAAACAAAACAAATCCTGAAAGTGGCTGTTTTATTATGTAGAGCCACTTTTTTGTCTCACAATTAATTTACCTTAGAAATGAAGACAGTCATAAATCCAGGTGAGCATCTGTTTTTTATTTATTACATTGGCAGTATTTTGAATTATTTTTTTTTTTGTTGTCCCACCATCTGTTCGCCATGACATCATTTAATATTACCATGGCGGTATAGACTTCAAACAGTGACATCATCACGTTATTAAGTCGAGCCTCTTGTCCGAAGCATCTGCCTCATCTTTCACATCATTAGCATGAGATTGGGGATTTAAGTGAGATGACCACATCTGGGCCTACATCCTACAAGAACGGTACACGCAAAACCTGAGACTCGGCGCCTTGAAGACCCGGTAAGTGGCATTTGAACGTTGAAATCTCTGGGACCTTCTATTCACCCAGTTGCTCTTGACTGGATTCTTCTCCGACTAAACTCCGTGATAATTAAATGAAACGGTTTTGGCCAACGAGGCTTTTCGTTCCATCCTGGTGCAAGACTCACATTCCAGCATGCCACTTTTATTACGAGAAAGCAGGTCAGTGCTGCCAAGCGCTCAGAACCACCTGACTACGCGTGCTGGACAGTGGTGTTCACAATTTCACGCACTTTCAAAGCGCAAAAATATGTTCTTAGAATTACTGGAACGGTGGGATATTTTCACATGCTATCTAGTGGTCTGGATTCAGCCCTGTTCATATGTTAATATTCACTTCAAATTATTTGTATATAGCGCCTTTCACAAGCAAGTCAGCCCGGGGTGTGTCGTATTGCTACATCATTTATACAGGATGATTCAAAAACAGGGGAAAAGGAAGATAAAGAAAGAAAGAAAGAAAGAAAGAAAGCCAGATGACAACAGAAGAGAGGAACCAAAAACTCCAAGTAGGGAGAAAAAAAACCTCTGGGGGTTCAAGGTTACCCCCCCCCCCCCGCGCCCTGCTTACTGAAAGCACGGTATAAACATGATTATATGTGATATTAAATGTACTTTTATTTGCATTATTTGTTTTAGCAGACAGTTTTATGAAAAGTGATGTATGACTGAGAACACAGAGTCAGCTGCTCCTGCAACGAATGGGATTAAGGGATCACATGATTTCAGCGAGTGAACCTGCAATTATCGCCACAGAGTGTAAAACCACAGAGCCAAACGCCACCCAGCTTTCACCCCAAATACAGACAGATGGATGGTATGGACAAAAAATGTATAAAAGCTTATATTAACTTAAGGATGGACTAGTAATTTACCTAGTGGTAAGATACGCAGCTGAATATGTAGACAGATTACATGCGATATTATCCCTTTTTGAACTCAGCTCTCTGGAGATGAATGCTGGAAAAATCAGGGATGATCCTCTTCCAGGTTCTCATCTTGTGTTTGAAGATGAAGCATTAGCACAATAAATTCCTTCTGACACGTTTACTGGATCCAGAATAAAGACTTTGCTTTAGTAACATTCCTCCAAAATAACATTCAGAACATGTGTCTAAATGAGCCACTCTACAGATAACGTTCCATAATAATTACGGAGTCGGAAAGTCAAGATTGATTATTGTGATAAGGCTCTGCGGACAGATATACGCTGCCCTGTGTGTACCTGTGTGTGTGTGCGGGTTTGCCTGTAATGGAATGAAGCCTGCATGAAGCATCGGACAAGTGGTAGCAATGCTCTCGCCAAACTATTTTGATGAACTTTATATGTGCAGAACATTGTACAAATGTCTCTGGAAGGGAAAGGAAATCATGGCCCATAAATGAAATTTCTGGGTGGTGTCAAACGATGATTTTCTGTCTCCGTGAAAGTGAGTCAACTTGGCCGTTTCAAATCCTCTCCTAAAGTCGCGCCAGCATTCAGAGTAACCGTGCAGTATGACTGTGCGTTTGCCGGCTCCACCACTAGCAAACCATGTTTGGTTAATCAATACAGGCTGTCTGAGGGGGTTGAGACCATCTGACATATGGACAACTCATACTTACGAATGGATCGCCCTAAAGTCCATTATTTAAAAAAATTGGGTTAAACACTATGGTTCATAACAATGAATGCACGTACTACTTTGTGTGACACTCATGAAAGCATTGGACGGCTCATCTGCCGAGTTTAATAACTATTTAATAATTGAACGCACAGCCCAGTCAAACCAGTCATAATCCAATATCTATACATTAGAAACAGGCTAGTGGTATCCAGTTAGGCTAACTGGCATCTCGGAAATCCCATAGTGTGTCAGCATGTGTGTGTGCCCCGCAATAGCCAGGAAACTGATTAAAAACAGGGAAACAAGGGGAACCATCCAGGAAATGGGAATCTGGTCGACTAGGGATTTGGAGACACATTCCACCAGATTTAAAACAGGAAACCGGAACCAAAAATCTGACCAATACACTGAAAATATATTTGCATGAGTTACAGAGGATGGCCAAAAAGACTGAACACGGTTTAGCCTTAAGAAAAGCTGGATGTTCTCATTATTTCTGTGTAGAAGCATATTCTCTAGAACAGGGGAGAGTCTTCTTCAGCTGGAGAGTGGGTAAGCTGATAGCATTGCTAGTCAGGAGTATCAAACGCATTCTGCGTAGGTTTAGAATTAGACATGCTGTAATTATGCACAGGCAAGGGAAACGGAAGGGATTAGTGTCTGTTTTTTGTTTTTGTCCCTTTGTTGAATAAAGCTTCGAGTGCGTAGGTGGTTCCTTCTGCCCTGTGGAGATTTCCAACATGGCCGCCGGCCAAGATGTACCTCACCAGGTGTTTCTTATTGTTTTAACGGGCCAGTAACATCCACCGCTTCCCCATTCAGAGGTGCGAGCACAAAGGGTGAATTCGGGGGGGCGCATCGCTGCCAGCTCCTGTTGTGCCCCTATATGCACATTCAGCACTTCCCAGACTGTAAACATGATGGAATGGCCAATTCGGTACAGAGTGTAACCATCACGGCCGACTCCGGAGAGAAGAGCGGAGGGCGCATGGTCCCGGATCCCCGCATCTCCTAATTACTCTGTAAATAACACAGAGCACCTTGACTGCACACTTATGTAAGGGAAAATCCAGAGTAAACTCCAGGTGTGCATTATATCGATGGATTAGTGCCATTGTGTTATAAGAGCCGTCTAATACCTGCACAGTTACAAAGCTACCACCTGCTTTATGGCTTTTGGACAACCTGTGGAGGTGCCAGAACGTCTTCTGTAATGCGAGTCATCTTCTCGAAGCATAATGAGGCGTAATGAAAAAGAGCGAGATGGCAAAAGCATTTCCTCTGTAGCTCCACCACCGCGTGGATCCCAAGCAAAGGCAGTATTTTTTAATTTGCAGCCATATTCTGTGTTCGCTGGCAGCCAGGACTGAAACAGCGTGTTCTCCCCTGCAGCATGTTTTCATCTGGGTCTTTTGTTTTCAGCCAGTCATGTTTGATGATGTTGGCGGTGCGGATAGCCGACTGCACATTAATAGCGTTTAGTCAGCATTGGGACACAATGCCATGTGACCCTGCAGGGGGTCTACCTGCAGTTGTTTGAGCTCATCTCTCGGGTGATACTCACCACGTTTTCATTTTTCATGTCTGCTGGTCAAACGGTTACCCGAAGTAGCCCCCAAACCCACTACACTGGTGGTAGACTATTGACGCATCGCGCCTTTCGGTTGGACCCGTTCAGGTTTGCTCGTTGCGGAGACACTTTGCTGAACGACCACTGTGCCCTCCAGAGGGCGCTGTAGCTGCAGTGGGACCTGCATCACCTTCCAGTCTGGCATCGCTGGGGTTTTTCATTCCTGCATGACGTGAGGGATTTGGGGGCCCTCTGGAGCAGGCGCGTGTAATGGCTTCGATTCAGCCTGTAAGCCCCTCGAGTCACACGGGAGCTTCCCAGTGCTGCAGCCAACCAAATCTGTCCTTGTGAGTTTCTACTCGCCAGGGAAATTAAATAAAAGGATTACAATGGAAGAAGAATCAATGCATCGAATGTGTGAACACAGATTGTCCTACAATGAACAGCCGGCATTGAAAAGATCAAAGGATTTTTTTTATTCAGTGTAGTGAAACGTATATTTAATATGAACCCAAGTTCTCAGATAGCTAATGTCTTTCATTTCTAGTGGTGCGCAGAGGGAGCAGTAAATAGGGATCCTGTGGGCCAAAAAGAACCAGCAATCAGCTGGAGAGCTTTGTCCTACAGCAGTGAAGGACAGCAAAGTGAAGAAATTAAGCGTCCATTGATTGCATGATGTGTGGCTTTCATTCAGATTACTTCTTCCAATGCACAACTACAGACACAAGGACCCTTTGTCGTTTCTGTTGTTCACGCAAGTCAAAATCAGAGTTTACCTAAAGTTTAAACTACTTGGTGGGGTTGATATTTTGAATGTCATCATTTATAAACAAATCTTTGCCTAGAAAATCGCACGTTTTGTGGTTTTGATTTGGAATTAGCGTAGCTGCTAATTCTGCAAGCCATAATTCTTGTAGTAGGACATATTCCAGCCCATATTATAGCCTGACAATTATCTCAAGATCAGCCGCACTCTGAATCTCCCTTGATTTGTGATAAGTTTACGTACAACCACTTTTTTGCTCCTTCCCAGCTCCTGGTAAAAATGTGGACTGTCTGCGGGTTCCTGCGGACCAGTATTAACAATAAGTTAACAATAAGCTAAATTTAATAGTAAAATCACACTGGCATTGGATGCCTGTTTCACTAGAGCTGCAATCTAGAACTCAAGCCTCGAGACCCGTGGCAATGGGGATTTTCTCCCGCTCTGTGTCCAAGAACCAATGCAGTCTTCAGTGAGAAGGCAGTTGAAGACGTCTGTGATTGATGGTTCAAACAGCCCCACGCACCACCAGGATACAGAGCCCTATAGCGCCTTTACAGCTGGCATCTAGCTACAACATGAGTCTGGTGATACAAAAAGGCGTTAAAAGGCAGGACTTACCAGTAGCCACCCTATCCAGGCCTTTACCAAACAGCCTGTGCATTTTGCCTTGGCAGGTGAGGTACATGTTTGTACTGTAATTTTGCACTGACTGAAGCCATCTACAGTACGATATTTGTATGACGACTTGCGCCGATAACCTAACGTCGAAGATCACATTTCCTGTGTCATTATACATAAATTCAATACATTTATTTTAGAAACATTTTCTTTGTATGGCTGCAAATGACAATAACTTTTATCCCAGCGGTTTGTAGTTTCATCCATGGTCACACATTTCTGCTCCCATTTTGCCTGTAATTATCTTTCCCATATAAAACACCTTTTGTCAGGGTCAGCCCCTGTTGTCTCACTCTGTTTCCCTTCTCCGTTTGACCAGCAAGCATTGCTGATCATCCTGTCTTTCATATGAGTCTTTGTTTTCCCCTGTTCTCTGTTGGCCTCATGACTCAACATGTTGAGCAGGCAGTTGTCTGTGTTCCCTTCTGTCCTGCGTTTGAATCCCACCTCCTCTGTTTTTGAATTTTGGCTCCCTAGTGTTTCAGTTCAATTTCTCTAGTTCTTATGTCTGATTTTGTAGTTGGTTTTTATTTTTGTTCCTTGTGCCCCTGCTTGTGTCTTTACCTGTTGTAATTCCTTCGTGTTAGTTTCTATTTTCCTGTTTCTTTGGTTAGTTCTTAGTTTCCCTGTCTTGCTCCTTTTGAGTTTATTAGTTTCACCTGTGCCCTGTTTTCCTAGTCTCTGTTAATTAGTCTCACCTGTCCTGTGTTAGTCTTGTTACCCAGCTTTGGTTTCTGTATTTAAGTCCCTGCTTCTGTTCTGTTTGCTAGTGGTTCGTTGATTGTTTGTGATAGTTGGATGTCTGTTAGGTTTTGAGTATCCTGTTTGTAGTCTGCCTGTCTTGACCTCATTCGTAAATTTAGTCTTTGTTAATCCCCTTTAGTGTTTGACCCCTCATGGTCTTTTGATTATGTTGTGTTGATTAGTGTTTTCTGTTTTGTTTAATAAACCCCGTTTTGTGTTCCTGGAGCTGCCAGTGGGTCGTACACCCTTATTGTGCACCATGCCTCGTTTCCACACCCGAGCCGCCCCGGATCCATGACACCTTTTGAATATAGCTGTTCTTCGCACAGCAAGATTCCTTGCCGCTCCGTTTAACATTCGAAGAGAGACATGGTCACAGAGGTCCATTCATTCAAACAACATTAGGAGCTCAACAGATTTTGCTCAATTATTTTTGGACTCTCATCTGCCTTTTTTGTGCCTCAACCAAGGCTATAACTTTCAGTATTGAGGGGACAAAGATAGATCCATTAAGTGACTGGGTAACATATCACTTGACGGGGCACAAATAATATAGTACTATTCTATTACTTATGTATTAATTAACCGCAAACTAAGTCTGAGTTACATACTGATTTGTGTTAATTCATCATTAACGAATTGTAATGCATCTTTTATCCCAAGCACTTACTATATTTGTTGCTATATCTGTTAATTCTATAATCTTTGTGAAGTACCGAGGTATACGTTAGTCATGAATAAACACGGTTATACTGACCTCATGTTCGCTCATAATGAGTCTTGAAGCATCTTTTATCTCAAGAAGCAACTATATTCGTTTATGATTTGTACTTCAGTAGCAACTTATCACTACTGTAAGTATTTGTGCCACGCCAAGTGAAGCGTTACCAGTGACTGAGCCGAATCCGTCCTCTCACGTTATCCTGAATGACCTTGTGTGTATCCATGTCTAGACGCTACCTGTCCATTTCAGTATTGACTTGAACACAACCACAACCTTCCATTAGAATCAGGCCCCGTCCACATTTACTGCTCCTACCGTAGCTAGAAAAATTAGTTCTTACATCACTTCCTGTCCATATTTTCATTCTATACATTGTCAGGCTTTATTAGCTTGTATTGTCTTAAGAGGATGTGTCCTCTGAATAAAATGGAAGGAGTTTGGCCCTCTAGTGACATGATAGCTAGGATTGTTCACCAGGGACAGGGTTCTCACCTATTTATCTGCATCTCTCACTAAAGCCAGTTGGCGGCTTTCACGCTGGTCAGGTCTGGCTCATGGTTACGGCATGCCTCGTGACATGGCAGAGTTCCGTTTCTATTCCTTTTCCTTTGCAAACGAGGAGGGAAAAAGGAAAAATTCCCGGTGAAGAAAATGGCAATTTTGGCGGGAGTCGAGAATGAGGGACGCACAATGCTCAGGGAGCCATCCAAGATACTCTGGTCCTGGAAGGACACACAGATGAGGCTCTGTTCCAGGTTACTGTCAAAACAAAAGCAGAACATGCTAGTATATACTCAAACTGGGAACGAGGCGGAATCAGACGGAACTAATCAATACGAACAATTCTGGTCACCTGACTCGGTCCGACTTCCCTTTCCTCACACGTGGCTGCTGGAAAGATTCACCCACTTGCTTTTTATATCCCAAACCCCCTCCAGCTCCTGCTCCCTTTGATTTGTAAACTCCAACCAATATCAACAAACCAAAGCTGCTTCCAATTCTCCGGTGTCAGACGCCTCTCTTCCAAGATGGTATTGCCCCGTGTAATCTGCTCTATTGCTTCAAGTACAAAGAGTTCAAATGTTAATCATATGTCATGGATCCAAGTGGCCACAAACCGTGTAAGCCCTGGTACAGTTTTGATTACACAGGAAGTTGTCTTGGCTCTGCTGTGCTGTTAGAGAATTCTGGGTATTTAGAGTTCCGTAGCCTCCATAGGGAGGTTCTGTTCACTTATTGTTTTCATTTGAAGGCAGAACCCTGCCAGGTTCCTCCTCTGAATCATTATCCGAGCAATTTATCACCGCGACTGTCGATGCTTCCCATCTCTGAAGCTGCTCCCTGCGTGTCACTGTCGCCATTCAGAACCCGGTGCAATTAACTTAATTAACTTTCAGTATTTTCTAGGGCATTGCTGAAACAATGAGTGCTGGGTTATTGCAATATAACCAAGGGGCTGAGCGACTCCTTCTCATGCTAATATTTACAATGCGCTCATACGCATCAAAGGAACATGCTTTTTGTAGATATTTAACCTTTCGACACATCAAAGGCCGCGAAAGTTGCCAGAAGCGTCATCTGTCTTTGCGCCAATTTTCCACCTCCCATCAGTGTCTAAACAACGAAAATGACTCTATGACCACAAATGAGGAGAAGTCATCAAGTTTTGCAGAGAAACAAAGAGTGGATGGCATGTGGCTCAGTGGGCCGGGAGGGCGGGGGAG
>JAODKE010000041.1:4478923-4490790 GCA_026779605.1 Mormyrus hasselquistii
TTCGGTGGTCCTACACTGGATGCTCATATGCCATGCATGCAGACCAGCCAGATAAAGTAAGGTGATGATTAATGCATGGGTGTCTCTGCCATTAAATCTGAGGGGGACGTGTCCCCCCCCACATTCCATTATTATTCATTTGGACCCCCCCACACATTTAACATAAAATATTAGTTTTATGCCAGTGTGCCCACCCACATTCAAAATGCTTCTGACTCCCCTGCATTAAGGACACAGGTTTGCAACGTCTTGATTGGTTGTTGAGGAGACCACAGTAGTTTTTCACTTGATGTATATTTTAGCCTCATAAACATTATCAAAAGCCATAACAATGTCGAAGTATTTACAAAGTGCTCAGATACCATCCGTATAAATGTGAAAATAAAATATTAGAACGTTTTATTCCCGTGACATTTTATTTTAGTAATTAGCTTAAATACTACTAAAAACTAATAATAATGAAACTCAAAGATTACCATGTTTAAGCAGTAAATCCCGACCTGCAGGTTTAGCATGGAAGATCTGGCAGAAAACCAAAGTGAGTCATAAAAAAAAGAAAGTGGATTTTTTTTCACCTTCTGTAGATATTTATTTCTTTGTTTGTTGGACTCACGGCCGCAGTATTTCTCTGTATGAGGTCTAACCCCACTGGAAACTTTTACAGATGCCTCAGAGATGTGCTTCCCGCTCCTGTTGCAAACGATTAATATAACACCTTCTCCTTGTAGCGTGAGGTGTAAGATAATAGGAGGTTCAGCTCTAAATACCTGGAAGAAAGGTGCATATTTTCATAATAGTTCTCAGACAGATCAACAGCAAGAATATTATTTTTAGTTGGTTGCTTGTAGTTCATTGTTCTTTAGCCATGTCACAACTTTGATGCATAAACCTTCACACATCAGTTTGGTCATCATTGGTTAGCATCATAAATCTATAGCTAGCCAGACATTTTTATTACTTTAGGCTGAGCATTGGGGTTGAGGTCTCTACCCATAAAAGGTGCTCTGGGGGGTTGTATTGGTAGGTATTGATTATTATTGATTATAATTTATGCCCATGGATATAGTGCACAGTAGCAGATGTTAATAGAAATAATTTTCACGCTGCTTTTTGTACATGCAGTATGTAGAAATGAATCAGTGTTCAAGATGGCCTTCCGCATGCTTAGCTCACGCCGTGATCATACCGTGCTCCGTCTTGAAAAGGACTTAGTGTGACATCCCGTCTCGATCTATGATGTCTAATCTAAGCTGTCAGCCTGTCACCTCCAATGATTACAGCATGCAAAAAATAAAATCCTGGAAAAAAAATGTCTCCCGTCTGAACCACAGAGGCAGACGAAAGACACACATGGTCAAAAAAAAACACAAAAGCAAAATCAGCAGATAAACAAAATAAACAAACAAACGAATTTATAAAATGAATAAATAAATAATTGTCTATGTTGGAAAGCCCCCAAGAGAGATGAACTGATACACAGAATTTAAACCCCTAAAACTTTCAAGGACATGAAAGTATTGCTTAAGTGGTAAGGAATTTAACAAGACAAAGTACCTTTTTACTAGTCATTTTCAGCTTTGTATCAAAATAATGAGGCCGTTTCATAAATAAGGGGAAACTTCGTCCAAGCAACTGGAACACATTTACCCTCTCTGGGCCATTATGTGTTTCATTTTATCCACATATTGCCCAAGAGTCAAATGAAGTATTCACCTGTTTTTCACCATTTGTTAAGTTTAAAAAGTGTAAGTGTTGTATATTTTCTAAACGGACGCAGGGTTTTCTGATAGCTGTGCCAGGAAAAGCGGCCATAAGCTCCACTCTCAAGCATATCAGTCACCAGAGAGCAGGATGACTGTGTCCTTCTTGGACATCCCAGCAGGGTGGTCCCTCCCCATACTGTGTCCTTCTTGGACATCCCAGCAGGGTGGTCCCTCCCTAGACTATGTCCTTCTTGGACATCCCAGCAGGGTGGTCCCTCCATAGACTGTGTCCTTCTTGGACATCCCAGCAGGGTGGTCCCTCCCTAGACTATGTCCTTCTTGGACATCCCAGCAGGGTGGTCCCTCCATAGACTGTGTCCTTCTTGGACATCCCAGCAGGGTGGTCCCTCCACAGACTGTGTCCTCGATGGCTGTGATTCTGTAGCTTCACCCCTTGCACGCTCTTCAAGGAATGTACTGTAGCTCTTCCACTGTCTGTGTCCCTCCTGCTGTCCCTCCCCATTGCTGTTTCTAGGGGTCTATTAACACAGCACATCCATCCGCACCACCCATCAATATCCCCCTTCATGTAAAGACACACACTGAAGACGCAGGAGGAGGTCTAACCTTTGTGAGTCAGCCAACAGATTCGGTGCTGATGGATTATTTCTGAGTCCCGCCAAAGATGCTGGGAACTGTCCAGCAATGGCCGGACATCAATTTGCGTGAGACATGGAGGTAAAAAGACACCTCCATCCAAACCTTGTCTAAAGTGACCTTCAGTTATTTGTGAGGAATGAAAAAAGCATGTAAACATAAATTGTCTTTTATGTAACAGTTGCTTTGATTAAATAAAAAGGAAGAAAAATGCCGACCCAGGGCCTCGGGCGACACAGAATCCTTAATTAACTCAGAAGATCAGGCAAGACGTCTGTGTGGTCAGACATAGCTCTTAGTATTTGGATGAAGATTACCCTCAGAGTAGATATTGAGTCTACTTTTTCTAGTATGTAATACTGGGGGGATTTTGGATGGCATTAATGTTTATTACACATTTGTTATTACACTTTAGCTATAAAAGAAGGGTTGCAAATGTGCCTTGACCCCATCGAGTAACAAAGCATTTGTATCACATAAACTTGCTCTCTTTATTTAAAGTTTATTGCTTCCCAAACGCAGCATTATGAATCTGGCAGAGCTGTCTGTTCTGGGTGATTGTTATGTATGAACAAGACCTATACTGAATGCCAAGGATATCTTCATCTTCTTTTGTCTATGAGATGTCCAACCGTGGCTGAAATGTACAAAGTCAGTTGAACGTGTAAAATGGGATTCATGCGAACAGTCGATCCAGAGTAAATGGATCAGTATCAGTGAGGGTTATGTTTATGAAGCTGAACTCAGCACTGGAAGCAGAAGTTATGCATTTCCGGTCAGAAGCGTCTTCGGGTGCTGAAAGGAGGTTCAGCACGATGGATCAGAGGTCACAGAAGATAAGATTAAGAGTGGAGAAGCTTTCTGATGCTAAATTTTGTGAGCTTAAGGGAAATGATTGGTGGGAATCAGCTAAATATTTGTGGAGGGGAGGATGTATAGGCCTACAAAGAACAGGCCTGGTTAGAGTAAGGAGGAGCGGCATATTTTCCCTGGTGCAAGCTGGACAAAAAAACCTCGCAGAAAAAAAATGGTCATGGACACAGAGCATTCTTAAGATACTAAAATGAACTTTAATGTAGATTCAGGCATTGCACAATTTATCTGTATTAACCCACTGCTGCCATCAGTGGGTTTAGATGTGTCTTCTCAGAGTTAATCTCAGTGATTGACTCTCCCTTTGGAAAACAAGCGAGGCATTCCCCGTTAATGAAAGATTTTCTTACTTTATTATACATTTTTTTTATGTACACGGATCGAGGGCAGCTAACTGATATTCTTCAAGATAATTATAGACGCTCCCCCAGTAACTGCCAGAGGTAGAGAGTTCAGGTCCAGAAAGTAAGAAACCAAGCCAAGATTTTGTTTCAACCAACCACTTGAGTACTCTTTATACTCTACTGGTTGGTTGAAAGAAAGTCTTGGCTTGGATTTTTACTTTCTGAACCTGAACTTTCCACCTAGCTGTTCCAGGTATGTCACTCTGGTTGGAGGCCCTGGGGTAGGTCCAGGACAAGCAGGAGGGACGATACCTCCCAGCTGGCTTAGGAGTGTGTGGAGATCCTCTAGAACAAGCGGGAGTCTGTGGTCTGACCTGCTGCCACCACGACCCTCACCAGGGACGGTGGTGTGAAGTAGAGGATGATGAAGACATGTAAGGAGGAGAAAACAGCCACGCAAATAGCAAAAAAAAAATGCTATGTGATTAGTGTTGTAACTGAGTGTGCTGTCCATGAGATGGTCGACATTTTCAGGGGAAGGACAGAAGGGATATGTCAACGGTGCTTCTCAAACTGTCGGTCGCTAACTAATTGGGAGATGACGATTGATTTGAATATGTTAAAAAAAGATTTTATTTCTTTTTTTTTATTTGGCAGCTCCACCCCCCTCCCCCAACACCTTGCTTACGACTTGAAAGTATCTTAAGGGGGTTTGAGAAACTCTGGTTTGGAAAATGAGTAATAATGTAATAATATTTCTGTCTATTGACCCATGCAGGATACCAATCTCATATAGCCTGTTTCCTGAAATAGGCTCCAGGTTTGCCGAAACCGCGTTTGTCAAACATGAACGGTGGTGGTTGGAAGACTAACCGTGTATCCATCCCCTCTGGGATTCTGGGATGCACTAATATATATTCCCGAATCCTGACCAGAAAGGCAGTGTGGAAGATGAATGGATATATAACTGCACTGGGTGCTGACTCTTAGATGTAATGGGATGGAAGTGGCTAATTTCCTAAGTAGTATGACCAAGTCAATTATGCTTTAAAGGCTTTGACGGTTATCCTGATTGAAAGACACAAAAATGGTTACAATACTAGCTCTCAAGCATCCGAATCTATATTGCCATACAACCAAGGCTGACGGATTTTTATTTTTTTTTTGCTACTGTTAGAGACATGACAATAGACAATTAACAATCCCTGGCTTCCTAGACTGCCTGCATCGGAATCAGAACACTGAAGCTCGCCTACAAAGCCAAAAATGTTCCAGCACAAACCTGCCCGAAAGAACTTATCACACCCCACACTGCACCACGCTCTGTCTGATCCTCCAGCACCACCCGCCTGGTTCCACCATCTCTCAAGGCCCAAGGAAGACATGCATCTAGACTCTTCTCTGTTTTGACACCTATGTGGTGGAATGAGCCTCCCCTAGATGCCCGAACAGCTGAGTCACTGGGTGCCTTCAAGCAACGACTAAAAACCTACCTTTTTTGGAAGTACTTCGATTAGCACTTCCAGGAACATACTCATTATTATAAAAAACGTGTATTACTTGCCAACAGAGTTTTTTAGAGTGATAGTATTCTTAGTCGGGTTCTATTGAACCAGTATCAGAATTTATTCACTGATGACACTCCTAAGCACTTATGTAAGTCGCTCTGGCTAAGAGCGTCTGCCAAATGCCGTAAACATACTGGACACAGGATACACAATGGAGAGGAGTAAATACAAGGTATGATAGGTGCAGTGGTTTGTGTAAATTTCAGTAGCACAGCACAGAAAAGTGAAACAGATACAGTACTGACAAGATACATCCATACATATGGTGCATAACTACATCTCATGAAATATGCAATTGTGATGTGCAAATAGATTGCCAGTGGTCTCATCTCACAATTGCCCCTCTGTTTATCTCATTTACGGACCCAGTATTTGAAATATTGTGTTAAATCGTTAAAAGGATTTATACTGTAGGTGAAGATAACAAAAATCACAGTCAAAAACAAAAAAAGCTATTTTCCTGGTTAATGGTGTCATGTAACCTTTAAAGCAGGGGTGGGCAATCTTATCCGCAAAAGGCCACTGTGTATGCGAGTTTTTTCTGCGACTCCCTAATTAGACTACTAATTAGAGGACTGATTGGCTGAAGGGTCCTTACACCTGGGTTTGAACAGCTGACCTACAGGTTATACCAAAAACCTGCATACACACCGGCCCTTTGCGGATGAGATCGGCCACCCCTGCTTGAAATTGTTCAACATACTTTAGTCTTGTTGTGTTAGCTATAGTGATACTGAATCCAATAGAAAAAAAATGCGTCTAGTGTGAGGAGTTTTATGTGATGGGTGATGGGAGGAGAATCTGTACGCAGTAGACTTCTGCGGCCTGTTATCTCAGCGTTCCCCCGGGTTCCTGTCCGCCTGACGCTTGGCGTTCCCCCGGGTTCCTGTCCGTCTGACGCTTGGCGTTCCTCCGGGTTCCTGTCCGTCTGACGCTTGGCTCGGATCTGCAAGCCGGACAATCCGGTACTTTCGCCTGTATATTCACGACAACCCAAAAGCCCGTCTGCTTCTCATATGGAGAAATTGCCGGAGTCCCATGGTCCAGACCACCAAGCTCAGCCACTAAAATATGCGGTCTGTGTGTGGGGAGCCTATGAAATTTCATATTTGCGGAGCCACGCGGCCAGTCGAGCTGAAACATTTTCAAGTGGCTGCCGGTGGTTTCTTTGCTTTAGCGTCTCCCTTTCCCCCTATTTTTGCCCACGGGTGTAGGGCAGAGGGCGGCATCACGCGTTCGGCAAAGACATTTCGGTGACTGTGGTATTGGTTGTGCCATTTCCATCACCGCGCAGCTACTTGGGCGCCCTGAGCGTTCCTGAAGAGGTGCCATAAGGTCAGGGAGGCCCTAAGTGTACGATTGCATAGAATGATTCTCTCTGACCAATGAAATGCATTTTAATAACCTATCAGGAATGCATAAAATCAAAGGAGCATGTCCTGATGTTTACCAGGATTCCAATGAACTTCTTTCTTCATTTTTTCGTTTTTTTTTTTGAGAACAGCTGCGGTTTTTTAAAAAAGCATTCTGCTGGGCTGTAGCAATGGGGAAAAAAGCTGTGTTTGTTGCCCCAACAAAAATAATAAATAATAAGTTATAAATAAATAATACAGAAGAAAATGGCAGCTTTGGTCTTTGGATCCCGCTTGAATTTAGCCTCATCAGTCGTAGGTCTTGACCCCAACATTCAGGGCTTTTTGTGGTCACCTTCTGGCAGCACGGAGGGATTTCTGCGTCCAGCGTGGTGTCCTCTCCAGCACAGTCAGGCCTCTCATGCCAAAAGCCTTCTCTCAGAGGAAGAGACGGATGTATAAAAAAGGAAATGCACAGATCTGAAAATTGGGAGTAATTGCACACTGGCAACCGAAAGCAAAGCTACAGGCCTCTTTGTGCTCGCGTGTGGCAGGAAAGCAGTCCGTTAGTTTTATATTAGCTGACAGACGTGCAGCGCTGCCATGAAACCTTTGTGCATTTTATCAGACTGGAAATATGAGAGGCGTGAACTGGGTAGAAAGGACTGAGGGCAACCGATTTGGGCAGGAAGGCGGATGCTTGAGTTTTCTGAGAAATGTGCACTGGGATTGTAGCTCAGGCACGACTCACATTACCTCAGGGAAACTGACATCGTGACTGCCAATCGGAGGGGTGTCGATTGTTTTATTTTAGTCTTCAGATCAAATCAAACATTATTTACCAAATGTACACCGCAAGCAGTGAAATAAGTTTCCCTGACAGCTCTCTATAGTAACTAATAGTAATATGTAGAAAAGTAAATCGATAAATGAAATAGTAAATACGATATATATAAAATAAAAATGTGCAGATTGTCCATACTAATAGTATGATTAGCTGTTCATTATCCTTTCTGTCAGGGGGTATAGAAACTGTTTCAGAGTCTGTTGATCTGTGAGCTCTGAAACTGTAGTCTTCAGTACAAACACCTCATAGTTAAGGAGTGTTTATCAGTACCAAGACCTTAATGATCATACCTGTGCCCTTGGCAAGAGTCGAGTGACCTTGGAGGCAATGAGTTATGGGATTGTTCTCATTTGTTGAGGATATAACTGAGGCATCCTTGATGGGCAGGAACCACAAATGCGTTTTTTTTCCATCCTCTGTACTTCTGTTCATTGGCAATGGAAGATGACGTAAAATGACACAAGTACCGTCCAATATGCATATTGAGAAACACCCAAAGCGAACTAAAATTCAATTGTCGTCAGACCCTGTGCTGCTACATCACAGGAGGATTTTGGATTTAGTTGAAACTCATGAAAGCTCGCAGTGCATTACAATGTCTGCTTACGCTCGACGTTACTTCATGTGTCAGTGCAATCCCACGCTTGAGGTATAAACAGCGTACATTTTCTGTCTCGGCCTTAATAACTAGGTCCGGTCTTGAGGGATCTCCCTCACGCGGGTCTTTGAGAAAGAGATTTCTTTATTACAAGACAAGCGACAGCATAAACAGCAGCTCAAAACCGCTGTGTTAAATAATTGACTGTGAACAGCTGGGGAGGGGGAACGTTAATTATCGACTGGTTTTCAATAGTAATGAAACCTCACACACAGCAACGTTGGGTCATACTAAAGTTCACATTCCCTGTGCATCACAAGTTACAGCCCGTTCACCCCTCTTGTATATATATATATATATATATATCTTACGCCATGTTCAAATTTCCAGCTGTTGCTGTCTGCAGAGGTAATGCATACACAACACTACTTAAATGCAATCATTGCTTTCAGGAAAGAGTTTGCAGGTCTATAGGTAATTATTACTTTCCCACACTTTATTATAGTGATTATGATTTTGCTGGGAAAGGTAAATGCTCTGTGAAATAAACAACTTAAGAAAACATCAGGAAGAAACGACTGTATTGGTGAGCTGGTGCAGGGAGACGTTCAGATGAATAAATGTGCAAAGCTGCCCAGACAAGGCAAGGCAGGCTGGGCTAGCTAGACAGTATGCTTTTTTGGAATGAAAATGTGGAGGAAATTGGACCTTTCAGTAAAAAGATCTCATGTCAATTCATCCTCTACGTCTGTTCATTATATATGACTTTATAGTGGTGATGTGGTCTTAATAAAAAATAATCATGATTAGTGACCTTAATAAACTGCTTCTTAAAATATATGAACGTGCATGTGCTCATGAATCAGGATGTAAATATATTTTAAGAAGGTAATCCAGCTGGAATCCTAACAGAGGGATGGAAAAGACAACGATGACTATTAAAAACTTTTTAAAAGAGACTTTCCAATCTCTTAAAAAAGAAAGACTCGGATTGATAAGATATGCATTCCTTCCAGTAGAGGGCCTTCTTTAATCAGTTTTATAGTGACAATTTCGGGAGCTTGAGGATAATGAGATGAAGGATTAGTCTGACTCGAATGTGACTTGTTCTCCGTTGGGGAGATGGCGTTCCGTAGTGGCAAAGATTTGGCTTTTGGGGGCGGGAAACAGAATCGCAAAGACGGGAACTGTGACACCTCCGATAATGCGGCCGATAGTCTGACGATGACCAGTGTGGTTTTTGTTTTCACTGCAACCTTGGAGTTTGCATTTTGCTGTCGGGTTGGTGAATTGGGATGCAGTTATCCGACCATGAATCACTTCATGGTTTAATGCCCGGTCGGCGAATCGGGACATCGTTATCTGGCAATTAATCACGGCTCGTCCCGCTAATGGGCCGCAGCTGGGTCTGAGCGGCAACTCGTTTAGCTACTTCTTTAGCCGTTTGAGTCGATCGCCATCAGTTTAACGATATTCTTGGCATTTTAGTTATCGAGTCAGGCATGTTCTTAATGTGAGGGTTCGTGTTGAATGATGGCGATGCACGGTGCACGTTCTTTTTCAGTTTATTGTTGTATTTCTTTACTTTTGCTGTCTGGTGCTGGTCGTAAGTAATCAAAATTCTGACTCTAATCTGACAATTGCAGGTTCATTGAAGGATCCAAGGATTATATTCCCTGAACAAAAATGCCACTTCACTCATTTAACCCCATTACGACTTTCTCTCACGCACTCACCCTCTGTCTTCCATTCTCTTCTAGTAATACACGTCGAAAGATTTCCATTAGTTGACGTGCCCCCCCCCCCCCCCAGCACCACCCCCAGTTTCGTTTCAGACATAGTCAATTTTTTTCTCTCAAAAGTACGGCTCATAGAGGCTTTGCATGCGTTGTCTGGTTTGAAAAGCATTCCAGTAAACCCTAAAACATATTGTTTCTATTTGTTTTCAGACAATTTCCCCCATCATATTACCCCTCAAAATATTTTCACAGGGCCCAAAAACTCTTTCTCTCCCGACTTTGGACTCCAAGGTTGGAGTGTATTGTATTGGTATACCTGCTTTTCAGTTTCCTGTTACAAGTCTTCCAAATGACCCCATAAAAGCTATAAAAACAAACCCTATGGAAAGGTACTGTTCTCCACCCCCCTTCCCCCCCCCCCCCCGATATAATGCGCCCACGATACAGATGAGGGCAGCCCAGGAGCAGTGCCCCTCGTGGACAAAACGCAAACCACCGGCTTCAGCCAGTGACCCACAGGTGACGAACGCTTCACAATATTCAGGACGTCATGGAAATTGTGTCTCTGTTTTTGAACATGCTCTCGATTTTCTGTTATTCCGGAGCACATACGGCGCACGCTGGAAGGAGGTTCACACGGGGCGGCCGTGCGCCGGATTTGCTTTGTGATCTAAGCAGACGACTGCAGTAAAGCTTCGGCATCAGAAACTACAGGCCGTGAGAAACAGAAGTTCCCAAATTTTGGCCTTGGGTCTGGCGCTGGGGCCAAACTGAGGAGAAGTGTGTGTTTCTGCTGTGAGCTGTTAAAGAGAAAGGCACACCGGGCGTTTAGAAAAAAAAAAATAATAATAATAAAACCTAATTTTCAGCTTAATCTCAATTCATCCATCTGATGTAGGCCTCTGGCGTGACAGCACCAAGCACCACCATGGGCAGAAATGCCACAAAAACACTGTAAAGTACAGCTTGTTTCTGCACCAAGCTGGCATCCGTTCAGCCTGATAATTGAGTCCTTTTTGTCGCTAGGTTATATAACGCAGGGTCTGTAAATAATGTGGCGACACATCCAGCACCTTCTGTACCTTATGTTTTATTCATGGAAAGTTCCAGAGCGGTGTAAAGCTGTTGCTAAGCTAAGGCGCTCGCGGCCCAAGTAATGCGCTGGTCTCTCTGCTTCTCCCCTGGACGCCCACTCAGCCTGCAGGAGGTTAGGGCTCCGCTTCTTGGCCGACTGCTACGGAGCCATCAACATGCGTGACGCAGACCAGAGAGCCCATGTACCAGGAAGAAGGAGCCGGGCTGGGGGTGGGGGATGGGGGGGGGTGTCATTAACGGGTGAGGCGAAATTTGCTACGTATCAAGGAAGGAACTTCAACTCACACTGCGAGTTTCACCACCCCCAAAAAAATAAAAATAAAGGTCTGAATCCTGTCAGCTTGGAGAGCCGGTTTGATGAATCATGGGGGGAGGGGGGGGGGGCATTTTTCAAAGCCCTTTTTGATCAGAAGAATAAGCTCAGGGCATTTGATTCAGTTGGTGGTGCCGCATCAATCTCCCCCATAAAACAGGCGCGCTGGAGAACTCGCCGTACCGACGCTGACGTGCACTTTCAGCAGAAATATGCATTTACCTGTATACAGCTTCCAAGTCTATGAAACAGTGACATATATGCATCTCCGTGGCAACGCCTGGTAGTGCAGCCCGATCTGTCCTGACTGCTCCAGGGGATTTACAGGGAGGCCTAAAGCAGAGTGGTCCTGGGGGCTCACTGGGGGCTCACTGGGTAACCGGGTGGCATCGTGCCACCAGGGTCATCAGGGTCACTCTCAACCGTAGCTCTTTGCACGACGTGTGCAGGTTCCTCCACGTCTTCTGCTTTTCTTCTCACAGTCAAGCTGTCTGTGTCTGTTAGTGCTGTTTGTAATTCACCCTTAGAGTGCCCATCCGGTGTTGAGCGGGCGTTTGTGCCAGGGTGTTCGTTACCCTTCACTTCCAGTGTCACGGCGAGTTTGAGTTGGCTAAGAAGCTATGGAAGACGGATGGATGTGCGCAGCAGCTACGCCTGACAGCCAAATGTGGCTGCAAGGGCGGCCTTTCTGCTGCTATATTAAAACCATGCTTATTCCTTTGATGTCAGATCTGGTCTAGACCAGACTATCAACTTGGACCAAGACATCAAGCTGCTT
>JAODKE010000041.1:4498114-4511253 GCA_026779605.1 Mormyrus hasselquistii
TCCCCGGATCCCCCGGGCGGTGGCGCCCCCCGGCTGCCCCCCAATCTGAAAGCCCCACGGTGAAAGCCTATCCCTTCCCCCCCCCCCCCCCCCCCCCGCCCTCATAACCGAAGCATAACACTAGTTTCCCTTCTTAATTTAAATCGGCATTTAATTTTTCTGCTTTTCCGCGGCTTGGCCCGCCGGCCGCCGTTTGTACGGCGAGCGGAGATGGCTTGCCGCGATAAGCCCCAGCAGAGACCCGAGAGGATAACGCACTGGGAAGCTCTGAGCCCCCAGTGGCCAAGAAGCTGTATAAAACCCCATGTGGTCTTGTGTGGAAGGAGGACGCAGATATTCAGCGAGGCTAAAATAACACCAAAATAGTGGTAGAGCAAAAAGCACAAGCTGTTCCACAAGGCTGCCGAGTGCAGCGGAGGAGCACGAGAACCCGCTGACCCCAGAACAGCAGCCTGCTGCATGGTGATCAGGCCTACGAGAACTCGCTGACCCCAGAACAGAAGCCTGCTGCATGGTGATCAGGCCTAAGGTGAAAACCTCTATGTCCTGGATAGCTGTCACAGTAAGCTGCTCTAGAGCGATTTACTTTAACCCGAATGCTGGTTCCATCCTCGTGTCACCAGGCATCTGAGCCAGAAGTGCAGAACTGCGCTAACGGTCCCTGAACAAGAATAATAGACACTTTGCAGAAGAACACTGGAATGCTTCTTTTCACATACGTCATCTTGCTCTCCCTTGAGACAGAGACAGTTGAGAGCAAAGCTTGGGGCCCAAAAACAGTGTTGGCCATTTATCCGGCTCCGTTGGAGCATTTCACCCAGGGGGGCGGGGAGACACATTTGTATTGAACCAAGGCCAGGATTGAAACCAGAAACCATCTGATTCTAAACACAGGGGGCTAACCTGCCGAACCATGCAGCACACCTGGAAAGTTCATCGTTGATTAATATGCCGACAGGCTGAAATGTCCCATGACCCTGTAATGATTAAACAGGTGCAACACTGATGGATGGATGGATGCAAGTTCAGTAATATTGGGCTTTACGTTTATGATCACAAGGGACTTTTTTCTAGATGTGCACACCTGAACAGAACTGCCGGAACTTTTTGCAGTGCACGTTACCATGGTAAGATTGTAAGTCTTCATCTTGGCAGTGACTCGTGCTGCCTTCCCCATGTCACACATGGTCCTCACATCCCTTGCTCTGATGGTGATGGTAGCCCTGGATGAAAGGTTCCCTACGTCGCAGGTCGCCTCAATGGAGAGCCATCTTGTCCTAGGGTTTAGACATCCTGAGTGACTCTCTGCTGCTCTTCTCCAGCTAGCAAGGCTTTGCATGGAGGGGCAGCTCGCTTTTCACCAACCCCCCCCCTCCACTGTCTCCCAGGCCTGGGCCCAGCCAGGGCAGAGTCCATCACAGCAACGCAATTTTTCATTCAAGATTTTCCCAGTACTGTATGGACTTGAATATATGTGGCAACTTAGTTTGATTACTGCAACCACAGTGTGCTACAATCTATAATAATCGGTACTGTCGCACTTGGTAAACCAAGGCACCACAGTGACAGAAACAAGACAAGGTGGCTAATTGAAAGCAGAAATGCACTTCAACTGATAGCCCTTAAAAGGATCAAACACAATCACTCAGTGGCAGGTCATGTACACTCTGCCCACCCAGTTGGGCATCATGGCCGGCAGAACAACACACGGCAGGCGCAAACTCACATTATGTACAACGCACAACATTCATCACTACACAAGACGATGTGTGTCAGCACGATAGCAACACAGCAGATGCTAATTGCATTCGACTATTTACATTAACAAAGACGCGGGCTATTTACAAAGCTTGCGGAGCATGCTGGGAAATGCTAATGGGCTCTACCATGCAACGCGGTCTGCGTATACAGAGGTACGTCTCTGTGTTAAGTGGCCTCACATGGTCAGCGGGAAGTGCCAGTCTGGCCTTTTATCCCGTTCGTGTGGGTAAAGCAGCTCGGCAGTGAACATTTTCCTCTTCGCCTCAAAGGTTGTTGACATATCTGTAGATGCTGCTGAATGAACCATTAGGAGAGGGTAAAACGGGTTATGTCCCAACACCTCAAATATAACATAATTTGTACAGAGAATAAATATATTTAGACACTTTTAACTGCCGTGGGAGTGTGTGTAACCATAATAAACCCCAGCAACACACCCCGCCCAGGACATTTTGGGAATTGCTCGATTCGCACACAGTTACAGACGGTTCTCCTCAGATGATTAAAAGAATTGATTGAATCATTTTTTTTTCTTCCTGCCCACTTGGTCCAGCTCAGACGTGGCACTTCACAGCACCCCGGGCCGTAGACTGGCAGACTGGCGCGAAATCTGGCAGAACCTGAAGGGGGGTGTTTTTGACAGCAGCTGGCACGGCGTAAAGAGAAGCCGGCCTGGCGGGGCTTTGGCGGCGAGGGCCTGAGCGAATGTGCGGCGGGAGGGTTCAAGTGGCCGCCCACAGACCATGGGGCCTTTGTATTTTCTCCTCGCGTTCATTTCAATTGACGTCTCTTGCTTGCCACCCAGAACAGCCCCAGAGAGAAGGACAGAGAATCCCCCGCCACACGTCGCTTTCCCACCCAGGAACACAAATGAAACTCGCCCTCGTTTACAGCGGCGTTTCTCAATCCGAGCCTGAGGACGGTCCACGGTTTTGCTCCCTCTCAGCTTCTGCTACGGAGCAAAAAAGTAGACGGTCTGGCAGGAAGCTGAGAGGGAGCAAAAACATGGACCGTCTGTGGGTCCCCGAGGGCCGGTTTGGAAAAAAAACGGGCTATGCCATCCTGCCAGCTACCCCATGCTGCTTCGCACGGCAAAGTTTTTCCATCACTGAGTATCACAGGACTATCCTCCTCTTGCATGTTTTTGGAGAGCTGTGGAAAAGCTCTCGGTTTCTGCTTCCAATTCTGCTTCTAATGTCTTGCAGACCGCCATGCCTGTGGGGAAACGGCCTCCATGCCCCGTCCCTTGAAGCTGTCTGGCCTGACTGCGCTCTCTGCTTTATGATGTGCGGCTGAGCGGATTTAAGCCTTGGTACCTGTGATCGGAAGGTTGCTGGTTTCAGGCTCGGCATCGGAGTCCCATGACCCCTTCAACAAGGCCCATGACCCCCTGATCTGTTCCAGGGACACCAGATAAATCGCCAGACCCTCAATTCAGGCTCCAAACTTCACTCTGTGTGTTTATACGTCAAAGAAGTGCATCCTGGGAATTGTGAAAAGAAGCACGCCGATGTACCTGTACTTATGAAAGTGAATACGAAATTTCAAACAAGGAGACCTAATGAACGCCAGCGTGTCCAATCACATCGATTCAGCTTTTATATAAGCAGTAAGTCTAACCCGCTTCTTTGCCGTTACAGCTATTCGGTCCGCCGGCCTCCACCCCCCCACCAACCTTCGGCCCCCCGTCCTGGTCCGGGATTGGCTGCTGGCTCCGTCGCCTCCTGATCGGTCGCCCAGCCAGATCTGTCAGCTTCAGAGACGATGGAACCGACGACCAAGAGATGGGCTTCACCAAAATCTCTGTTCACACGCTCATTTAAATTGTTTCAACAAATGAACACACGTGTCGAAACTATCTATTGAGCTCTCCTTGATTGAAGTGTAAATGGTGGATATGGGATTTTTTCATCTCCACAGCAGGTGCCATGCCAGCTTCTCTCCTCACCCTGCAGATCCGCTTCACTGCTGAAAGAGACGCCCTTATATTACCATTCAAGGAGGACCCTGGTTTTCGTAGAAAGCACATGGGAATGTATTGAACAGGTAAGTAGAGAATGGCCCACACATTATCTTCCCCTGCTGATTCATATGAAATACTCCACACACTGTAACTTTAGTAACTTATGAGAAAAGTCTTGAGGGTAGTAAAGTAATAAACATTATTAAAATGTCTTTCTGAATATATTTACATACTGCCTGTGTGATATGAGCAATTGATCTTGATCTAGATACATAACCTGTATGTGAGTAAAGACCCATAATGATTTTTCTATGGTTTCTTAACTTTAGTTGATATTAATCTTTCACAAAAGGGGTTAGAATAAGACCAGGAGCAGAAAGAGTGGACAGGTGATGATGCACACAGCGGCTTTTTGAGCAGTGTTGCCGGGCAACTACCAATCATGCGCGACAGGCTGTTTCTGAGACTCATCAGGGACACGGAACGTCAGCGATTCCAGATGATGTTGACTGTAAATTCCGCTGTTAACACAGTTGGATCAGTTTAGCTGAATCTATAAGAAGGAAATAAAGTCAGAAAGCGAGACACATTATATGCACAATAAAAATGATCGATCCAAAACGGTCTCTTAGAAGGTGAGCCCAGCTCCTCTATCCCCATCGATAACTACTTCTTAATAGCTAGTTCGCCTACGAAGCATTCATAGAATAGCTGGTTTGTTCCTGCCACCAAGGGTTTTCCAGGACACCGATCGTGTGGCGTCACGTGAGCGAAGTGGAGGCAGTTGGATTCCTGGCCCCAGCTCCCCCCAATCCGTGGCAAAGACCAGCTCCTCGCGCCGAAATCCAGGCATCTCTCACCTTCACGCTGCACATATTTGGGCTAAGTTTAGATCCAGCCTTTTACTGGAAAAGGAGGGACATGAACTGCCTTTCCACTTGCCACTGGGCCAATCTCTCTCTCGCACCCCGTGCTAAGTCATATCGCTGCACCATCAAGGACATGCCGTGCTGGCACTCGCTAGAAGCCCGACAGAAAGCCAGAAAGCTTTTAAAAAGGAGACAGACAGATACTTTAAAGGGTGGATGGATGTTTCAAGCAGCAGAGGATGTTGTTTCTGGACGGGTTTGCAGCACGACACGGCGTGCTCTGAGTGGTTCTTCCGTTTCACTGCTGCTCATTCCCTCTCGCTCTCTCTCTCTCTCTCCTGCCTTTTGTTATGGCTTTTCAGGGCCGAAGGTGTTGAAATGCCTCGCATCGTCATGTGCCGGACAGATGTTGGCGGAGACTTCGGCACTTGCTGCCTCGCGAGAAAACCGAGGCAGAGGTGCCGGCTCTCGCCGCCAACGTCGGTATCGCAGCAATAAAGCACGATTCCCGCACGCGTGAAGCTATGTTACAGTAGTGGCTGAGATCTATAAACACTTCGAAGAGGTGGTCTCTCGTGCCGTCGGATGTGGACGGCGATCCCGTCCTCGCTGGCAGGGTCCTGCACATAAATCCCGCAGTTTATATTTTTCTCTGCGGAGTTTTGTAGCATATCAGTGATCTCACATACAACAAGACTGCTCTCTCCAACACAAACACCGGGGGAAGAAAAGGATGCCTTTCACAATAGTACATTATTACTCGTATTTTCAGTGGGTGTGTGTTTGTGGCTGGCATATTTTTCCGACTTTGAATCGCTGTCATACGGATTCTTAATGATTTCAAAGTCACGGAGGATTAGAACCCAGATTTATGCTTAACGCACCACGTTTACCAACTGGTAGTTTGAAAAATATGGTCCAGAATAATATTGTTTTCTGTCTTGGTGAGTATTGGCTGAGTATCTTTAAAGCAGTACACAGGGGGCAAATCAAGGTGAGGGGCCATAACGGGGGTAATAATTCACGCAGAGGGGTCAACCTTATAATTAGCCAATGATATGTTATGAATCAGTGAGTGACAAGGAAGGGCCACTCTGGGGGCCAATCAACTTCCACCTCAGGCCAATGCCCCTGTTGCCCCACCCCCACATACACCCCTGGTGGCACATCAGCATTGCCAGGGCGATGTCCTCAAAAGGCACAAGGTTGAAAAGAAGCGGCAACCCCCCCCCCCCCCCCCATCGCCATGCTGATATTACGCACATGGCGGGTGGCAACGTCAGGGCGGCTCACCTGCCATGTGTGACAGGAGAGGCCGACGAAACCCAGACAAGCCGCCCAGCTCCACGCCGGGGTGGGCTCAGCTCGCCACAACAGAGGGCCGCCGCTCCGCGAAGGTCAGTCTATTTGTTTATCGCGCTCGCAATGTTGGGCAGAAAGCGGTTTATACATGTTTACTCGGGAAGGGGGCGTTGTTTAGAGGTGTTCCCCAACGGCAGCCCCCTATCCTGACCCCCGACCCAAGACCTGCTATCCCAGCTCTTTGGCAGCTCTGTCCTGGGGAGTGGGGGGGGAAGCTCCACAGCACACGATGGTGTGTGAACTCACGCCCTGCTCTCTATCAGTTCCTGCTGCCTGACACCAAACACAGATGGTTCCCGCAGACATCGCATGAGAGGGCTAAATCAGGCCCACTCGCCCCGCACAGCTGCGCACAGGCACGGCCCATCCAAGCATTTGGGCCTCGTTTCCACAAAATAGTTGTGCAAACACTTCTGCGAATGCGAGGGTCAGCTTTGAGGGAGACCAGACACTGGAGACAGTGTGTCCTATAGAGGACCTACCCTGCAGGTCCGTCACACAGCACATGAACTTCAGGAAGATGAATTATTACCAGCCAACCCTCCAGTGAAAATATTCCCCTATTGATTTTCTTTCTTAGTTTTGACAGGAAGTTGTATAATTAAATTCTTGAAAACCAGACACTTTAATGGTTTTGCTAAATGGACCCTTTAACGAGGCTTTAATCATGGCGTCCGCGTCTTGATTCGACGCCGTTTCTGGTCTGACGTTGTTCTTGTGCGATGCTGTACGAAACATCGGAATTTCAATGCAAAAAATATTTGGTTCTATCTCTCCAGCGTGAAACGCCTGGGATCTCGACAGGCTGAGCCCGACCTCCATTTGTATTGGAAAAAAAAAACGTTTCTCACGCGTCCTGGGCGTCAGAACCGTGAGAGAACTGACTGATAGATAGATTGAAGGATTGAGTGTTGAAGGAGGAAATAACTATTTTCCATAATACCATGAAAGCTGTTGTTTGACTTGAATGAATTTAGCAGCTTGAGAGCGACAGATTGTTGGGAGAACATTTCATCCTGTTTGCCACATATGGTCCACAAACCCAGCAGTGAGAGTACACTGCAACAGATCTGTTTGCCCAAACAGACTCCTTTTCACGGAATAGCGAACAGTTTGCAAGTGAATTAATCAAATTAGCTCTATGCATATCCCTATATTAAAACATTCTTCACACATAATTAGAAATCGTAAATAAATGAAGGAGACAAAGAAGTGCATTCCTTTACTTTATGAATCGACAGCTAGACGGTGCTTGCCAACAGCGAGCATTTTTTGGCTTATAATACATTGTTGCTGTTCTCTTAATATATTTTAGCAGTTTTCGTTAGGACCTTGCCTTTCCATCATGTGGGCCTCAATGCCTCGGTGGGTAAACACGATGGATGCCGGACGATGGAAGACATCGGACGGAAGGACGGCCTCTGATTGGCATGCAGAGAGCCGGGCCGTTTCCCGGTCTCCGTGCTCTTACTAACATCTGTGTGGCAGCCTCGTACCGCGGCCGTGAACCGGACAGGCGAACTCTTGTTCCTCTCTCTCATGTTGAGTGAAAGCAAACATGACTACCAAAGGATCCAGCTGCAGGCCAAGGCAGGGGGGATGGAGAGAATGGCGGCCCGCCGTCTCTCAGGGGTACTGGGCTGACCAAGCTGCCCTCAGACCTCTGCCTGGAAGTGAAACTAGCTGTTAATATCTGCTGGCCGGCCTGTTTATTTATTCACGCCTCATTGTCCGCACTTGTGCAGATCGGCACTCATTACGGCTGAGCCGTGGCAGAGTCAATGTGCCGTGTGTCCATCATGCAAGACTGCAGGAACGGAAAAACTCTGCTCTTGCTTAAATGAAAGATAAGAATAACAGGAAGGAAGGAGAAAACCAAGAAAAAACGGCAAAAGTTTTCAAATGGGAGACTTTTCAGCTGCATAGACATTCCTCGTGCTTTTTGTTCTCAAATAAAAATTCGTTAGCACAATAAAAGCCATTGCAAAAGTTGTTGACTCAGTCATTTGAAAGCACAACGCATCATTTTGGTCTCTCTGCTTTGCCATTTTACCCTGACCGCCACTCAGCCCTCACTGGAAAATGATACTCGTGTCCCTGTTTATTATAATGAAGGCAAGACAATCACAATTTTTAAATACCCCCATAAGGACAATAACCAGATTCTCACAAGCAATTCTGAGCCAGTCACGCAGCCAGCAGGACTGACACTCCAGCCACTGGAAAAAAAAACCTCACACTGGTCCACTGGCGCTGAGGTATCACCCACCACACGGCTGCACTCGGGTTCTCATCGCACTGTAATCACTGCATGCTCCTAACCTCTCATGCATACACATACTTGACTGCACGAAGGTTTATAATGGAAACAATAGCATTATTTAATGCATTAGACAGACACTCTATCCTGACATGTAATGTTTCTGCATAATTAGCAGTAAGGGCCATACTAAATATATATCTGTGCACCTTTTTGGGGAAGTGAGATATAATTAAAGTAACATAATAACTGTTTACTAAGGTTAAGCTCCCCGTAAATAATGGTACAGCAGACCTGTCATTTCCCAATGCTTAACATTTATAAATGGCATTAAAAACAATTATTATCTGTATTAACAGACATTACTGCACTTGCCCATTTAGTCTGTATCTTCCTCCCCGAAATTCTGAGCTCCTGCTGTGAATATTGATCCCCTATGCAGGCGAGTGGTGTGTCACGAATGCCCACAGCACAGCCTTATGGGATATTACTTAAGTGAAGCGTGACTTCCTTTGGGAAGTGCCGCTCTGAAGACTCGGTCAACGGCTACCGCACCTTGAATCGGCAGGCTGTCTGAAAGAGATGAATGCGATTTAAGAAATCTGCTGGGACTTCGACAGATTTGCCATCTGAAAAAGAGGAAAACAAAGCTCTGGAAAAATTAAAGAGGGTGGGGGGGGGCAGAGAAATATCTGCATGTGACGCTTTTCCATCCCACAGCGGCGGCTCAGGGCCGTCCAGCTACACGCTGCTGACCTCTACAGCTAATCCCGGCGCAGCGAAGGACTGTGCAAGCAGCTTGCGTTATTTGCGGTCGCATGCAGACTCACGCAGTGTGGGCGCCGGGGCGGTGCCGCATACAGCGGGGGTGACTGGCCGTCCTCTTACGGGCAACATTGACGGCGGATACTGATGTGCGGCATGCCTTTGGCTAGCCACATGACGCCACGGGCTATCTGCCCTCCCCCGCATGCAGCCTAAGGCATTCGCGGGAGGAGCTGATGCATTTAAAGGTGCCAGGTGACTCAGGTCGCAGTCCATCCTGCTCCAATTAACTTGGGGCCACGGTGCACGATTTGTCGGCCCGCTGATGGCATGCGAGCAGTTTCATAGCGTGTGGCCTGTGGTTCTGTATGTAATCTTGGCATTCTGCTGGGAAAACAGGTGTGAGTATCGATACCCCGATATGCAGCTTATGTGCAGATTCAACAAGCTGTTAACTGGGGCCCATGTGTAATGCAGCCTACTGTTGAAGTAAAGATGGCGGATGCCTTTGACTAGCCGCATTCCGCCCCATTTTAACATAGACTCAAATCATAAATCATAGAACCGAAGGGACAGCCAGAATCTTTAAGAATGCAATGATGTAAAAGCATGAAAAAAATGACCTACAAATGATTGAATGTCTGGTAGCACAGTGGTGCAGTGGTTAGCACTGTTGCCTCACACCTCCAGGATCAGGGCTCATGGCCCTGTGTGTGGCACTTGCATGTTCTCCCCATGTCGTCATGCAGTTTCCTCTGGAAGCTGTGTTTTCCCCCCACAGTAATAAAACTGGAGTTACTGAACCGCCCCGTACTGCAGGTATGAGCGTGCCCCAGGAAGGGTTGCCGGCCGTGAATCTCTAAGCACGCGACAGAAAGCTCGTTCCCAGCCACATTGACAAGGGAGATGTTTTGTCACCTTAATGCGATTATTTCACACGCGATCTATACATTCTGTTTGCTCGTTATAAGTCTTTGAATCTTGTAAATATTTTTTATATGTCTTTCTTGAATTAGGTGAAGGAAATCTGATCAGTAATGCAGCATGCATATGCTGTCATTTTTTACTCATTCGGTTGTCTGCGTTGGAGTTAGACACTGTCATGTTCCAAAAGCACTCTCATTTTTTCTACCATACGTCAGCGTTCCTGATATTAAACATTGATTAGACACAGTACTATGCACAAGTCAGATATAATGATGTTTAAATTATCTTCACTGTGTAAGACTATGAAGCTAGTGTGTCAGCTTAGCCATTTCAAAAAAAGGTCCCCCAGGATTTCCAGCAAGCATCTAGTACACTCATGCAATTTACGACTGGACCATCAGCACACCTTGTGTAGCTAATCAATACCTGACTGAGTTATTTGACAAATGTGTTTGATTAATTAATTGAGCTGGTGGTAAAATTTAATGAGTACAGTACATGGAATGGCCCTGAGGAGAGGTTTGGGAACTGAAGCGCTGTTCATCTACCCGGCCAACAAGATATCAGTAACTTTTTTGGAGAACGGAAAACTTGTCAGTTTTTATTGTTACTGTTAATTTACATACGTTCTACATATACACTTACTATCAAGATAATCAGCTTTAAACATTTACTCTGACTGCATGAGACTTTTGCACAGTCTTGCATTTCTAGAGTATGACACAAAATGATACGATAATGCAGGAAAAAGCGGTGCCTTGTCAAACCCTTTTGGAGAGACATGACCGTCCCACTCTAATTGTAAACACTACAGCGTTGTTCGTTCAGCTGGGCAGAGCTGTAATTTTGAAATCTTCAAAGTAATCTGGCCATATAGTGCATGCATTTGTTGCTCTGTTCTGTAAATGGAGCAGCCTGTGGCACAGTGAACTGCGACTGACCTCAAAAGAGGCACTACCATTCCAGATATCCATATATATCCAGATCGACAAAATGGCAAAAACTGCAAAGCATTTCATTTCTATAGACAAAAGCGTCTATATCTCTGCAGACGAAAACTGGGAACTGGATAATGCGTGCCTTAAAATTAAATGTTTAATACGTACTCAGAATCACAACGAAATTAATCAGGAAGGATCATTTTTAACAGGGCACTGTGGAATGCTTTGCACACATTGGAGACTGTTGTGTAATTATAAATCACCAGCAGAGGGCGTCTGTTATGTTGCTCTGGATACCGACATGTGCCATGCAGACCTAGTTACAAGATTCTTTGAAATCACGCTACAAAAGAGGTCAAAGGGGTCATTCGTTTACTTTTGATGAGGTTAATTGGTGACAACTTGAGCATGTAATGTCCAAGCGAGTGTCAAGCGCTAATCCTGCCTGCTCTCACGTGCCGACAGCAGGGACGTAAAATTAGATTGACGCTTGTGTTTAATGTCTCTTACGTGGCCTGAGAGACAATAACCACACCAGACAACCACCGGCCGATTTCGCTTCTTATGGCTCCCACAGGGACTGACTGACGCTCCTATCTTCGTCATACTTGACTAAGTGTTTATTTGTGGGGACTCCAGGACAAGTAATGGGAGAGGTGGGATGAGAGGAAGGCAGATAGGGGAACGTTTGAGTTTTATTTTTGGAAGGCAGGAATTGGAGATTGCCCGGCCAGCGGGCGGAAAGAGGGGCTTGTCCAGGTCCCACAGGAAGTGGCTGTTCCTCTCAGAAGTGCATGCCCAAAACGTCACCGCTTACAGACCATGGATCCGTGATGGGGCTTTGGTCCCTCTCATGGAACACTGTGCCAGGTGAAAAACAAAACAAACTGTGAGTGAAAAATAACTCTTACGTATGCTTTTCCGGAATCACAGTTTGCCACATAATGCTGGAAACGTGGGTGTGGCAAATTTAGTCATCTTCCTGTCCTTCCTCTGTGTCATCAACCAGACATTTGAACCATCAAACCGAATATTTTTTTTTTCTTAACTGGAACATGTGTAACGTACACGTTATTTGATGGATCTGATGGTGGAATGGTGATGTGGAGGAAATTAAAACAGGACACTTTGCATCTTAGTAGGATTTTGTCACACGTTTGTGGAATGTTCCTAAATCTCCATATGCTATAACTTGTCTGTGGAGATACAGCAAACAGTTGGCCTGGGCCTGTTGGCTCTGCATACCGTTTCAGGAGACGTATCAAACATTTCTGCTTTGTTGTGTCCTCCTGAGGGGTGTGTGCTCGTCAGTAGGTTGAAACCGCATCACTGGTTTTTTAAACTTGGATTTATCTGTGCAAACAACCATACACCGTAAAGACGTGAAACGTTTCAGACGTTAAATGCCCCAGGCCATTTTAGAAGTGAGATCTTGAAAGGTCTGTTGATAGCTGAGTGGTTTCCCGGAGCGACGGCAGCATGGCTGTGGATGCAGACTGATTTTCAGGGGCAGAAATCATCCAGCCCCAGCAGAATCCAGAACATGAGCATTTTTTCAAATGAAAGGTATCTCCTGTCCCCCCCCCCACCAAAAAAAAAAAAACATCCCATATTGCACGAGTTTCCCTGATATGCACATATCTCAACTCTAGGGGGCACCATACACTTTTAACAATTAGTGCCTCGTTTTAGTAAGTTGCCATGAATTATTAACATGCAAAAACTGTTTGGAACTGGTTAGCATTTTGCAAAAATCCAAGTAACATGTGATTCATACTCATGAGAACATTTAAAAGCCCTCTCTCTCGCAGAGTCTCATGCTAGCAATGACTTCCCATGCTTGGTCATAAACAGCTGCACGGATATACTGTAACAAGGAATTCTGGGCTCCCTAACAAAATGGTATATTCGGGGGGAAGGGGGGGGGGTGAGGAGTTGGGTCCGCCTTGGGCCCTTTGTGGTCCAGAGCCCCAGAAAACATAGTCATTAAGCCATACCTGGCAACAAACCCCATCAGCTGTTCAACAAAACAAAAAATATATATTTTTCCATTTTTATTATACTGTTTGCCATATATGTACCAAACAGTATAATACTTAATACGTTTTAAATATATGTAAAATATTTTGGGCTGAAAGATTTAAGATATGATGAAGCTTCTTTCATCCTTAGGGAGACAAAATTGGGGGGGGGGGGGGGGTGCTAAGCGGGGTCTAACCCCCAGGTGCGTGTAGGTTTGAAGTAATGGATAACCAACTGCATATGGAATTTGACGAGGGGAGGATTAAAAC
>JAODKE010000041.1:4519775-4530163 GCA_026779605.1 Mormyrus hasselquistii
CTCTTCCCTCCTCCAGCCTTTCTCACCCTGATTTCCAGGTAGTGTGAACACATTGCGTACACAACAACCCCCCCCCCCCCCTCCCCCCCCGGGCCCCCCCCCCCCCCTCTCTTTCTTTTCCCCCCCCCCCCCCCCCCCCCCCGGGAATGACCCTCACTCCTCCCCGCCCCCCACACACGCACACCAGTGCCACCTATTTATTTGATTTCAGTTTTATTCCGTAAAAAAAAGTTCATCCTAAAGCAAGCAGATCATGCAATGGATCATCTGCTTGTCCAACACTTTACTCCCCCTCACCTATGGCTGGGCGCTATATCGAATTGTTACTGTAAATCGATATATTTTCGAAACGAGATACAGGCTGGCACAATAATCTGTATATCGGTATACATTTATAGTGCGTTAAAAATTGGGGCTGTATTAAAGATTTGCTATAAAAACCAATAGTATTCCCCCCTTATATAAACACAGGAGCTCCAGCTGTGATGCGGCACAGAGTTTACAGATAAAATCGAACGCTTCTGTTAACGGTGTCTCCCAGGGAAGCTGAGGGGGGCGGGGCTTAGACACGGACAAATGGCTCACTGGTTAAAAATATTGTAATTTGCTACATTTGTTTTATTTTGTTGAAGAGGGACAACTTAAAATTAGGGTCTTTCCAGGTAGCAAGATTCCAGGCTTCACTTTTTAGGAGCATTTAGCAAATTGTTTTTAGATTTGGATTTTTTCATTTTGTTCTTAAACGTTCACTTTCTGTTTTAAGCGCAATGTCCAAAACTTTGTTTGAAAAATCTGTTAGTGGACGTGATGGAGTGAAAGGGTTTTATCGGACCCACTGAAAACATAGACAGGCCAAGGCATAATTCAATTTTTGTCCTAATTCTGAGACTTCTGTTGGCAGTAAAGGAATATACGCAAGCACGGGCCCCTCCGAGGTCCCCGGCCGCCGGTGACCGGGCCAAACATCGAAGTCAATACTTATTCTGTAGTTGTTCAAGTCATCCAGTTTGATCCATCTGGCCCTTCCCCCCATGCCCTCCCCTGAATATCTTGGGCCTGTCCATCAGATTTGTTCTTTCACTGTTTATATTCTACCAACTAATCTTAAACAGAGCCTGAGTATAGTGCTGGACCGAGAAATAAACCGAATAGAGAGGCCTTCAGTAGCACTTAAAAACGTGTCTTAGACGCTTGGTACCTTTCCTGACCTACACAAATGGAAGCTTGGATAAATTGTCCTGTCAGAAAGAATAGCTAATGAGCCTGACATAAAGAGCCAGTCCTTTGATAGATATAGATCAGTCCTTCTTCTGGTGACCAAGAATTCCTAAATGCTCTGTTCATTTGACCCTAAATTATTCACTTAATGCTGGTAATTTTGAACGTTACCTCGGAGACGTCTACATTGAATAATAGCACCGAATCACTTAGAATTTATTTCAGCGCATTTGCATGCTTCTTAAGTACAGCCAAATACTTGATAATCGCTTAACCTTACTCGAGCAGGGCTCCATTAGCGATGTCAATGCCTACACTCTGGGGGATTTGACAAATTATTGCTATGAATAAATGAGCAGGCCTTGTAAAAACAACGACTGCAGACTTATTACATGCAAATAAAATGCTGCTCAGACAGTTTCTGCTGCTTTCCTGGAATTAGAAACAAAATGTAGTATAAACCTGCTATTTTAGGCTCTCTGGTGTCATTTTAACTCTCCGCCATTAAAAGTGAGGATTACGGAACCTCCTCTGAGACCTGGAGACACAAAGAAATACTTCAAGTCATTTTTTAATGTCGTATAAATAAATCCTTTTTCCTATATTGAAATAAATGAATTCAAAATTAGATAAGACACAAGCTCCTTGGTATTGCTAAGAACTGTTACCATCCCGTGTCCAAAATAGTTGGGACATTGCGTGAAATGCAAATAAAAACAGAGTTCAGTGGTTTACAAATCATATAAACCCATATTTAATTGAAACTAGACCATAGACACCATACTGAATGTTGAAACTGAGAAATGTTATTGTTTTATGACAAATAAATGCTTGATTTGATGCTCAATTCAATGCCAGCAAGTTGGGACAGGGGTATGTTAACCGTTGTGTTGCATCACCTCTTCTTTTAACAACGCTCTGTAAATGTTTGGGAACTGAGGAGACCAGTTGTTGGAGTTTTGAAAGTGAAATGTTCTATTCTTACCTGATATAGGATTCCAACAGTTTGGGTGTCCTTTGTCGTATTTTTCATCTGATGATGTGCCAAATGTTTTCAGTGAGTGACAGGTCTGGACTGCGGGCGTGCAAGTCTAGCACCTGAACTCTTCTGTGGCGCCGTGATATCGTAATACGGGCACAATGCGGTCTGGCATCGTCTTGCTGAAATATACAAGGACTTCGCTGGAAAAGACTCTGTCTGGATAGCGGCACATGTTGCTCCTGTATATACCATTCAGCATTAATGGTGTCTTCCCAGATGTGCAAGCTACTCAAGCCAAGGGCACTAATGCGCCCCCATTCCATCACGGATGCTGCCTTTCGAAGCCGGATGGTCTTCTCTTTACACCAAAGGAAGGTGAACCCCCCCCCTTCATCTGCACTGCACTCTGGGAGGGGGCAATTTTTATAACCAATCATCTTACTGACCTATTGCCAATGAACCTAATTAGTTGTGAGATATTCAACCAGGTGTTTTGTTTTAGGATTTCACTCATTTTACTGCTCCTGTCCCAACTTTTTGAAGCTTGTTGTTGGCATCAAATTCAAAATTTTGCATGTACCTGTGATAAAACAGTAAAATATCAACATTCGAAATGTTGTCTTTGTTCTGTTTTTTTTATTAAATATGAGTTAATATGATGCGCAAATCATTGCATTCTATTTTTATTTACATTTTACACAGCATCCCAATTGTTTTGGAAACGGTTGTATTTTTATAGATAAAAAGCCCAGCTGTACTTACGCCTAGCGGACTCCTTGAAAGCATGTTTGTAACATGCTATTCACCTCACTTGTATGTCCATTTCAGCAGCAGCAGCATCTACTAAATAAGAATAAATGTAAATGTAAATATCTGAACCTGAGACCGCTGTCCCGGGAGGTTTGAAGCTCTGACATTGAGTTGCTATTGCAGGCCTCAAGGAGCATCCATTGGAAGATGTAACATTAGCATTCTGATGTTGATTGAAACAGCCAAGCATTTAGGAAATAATGCTTTGATGTGAACAGAGGTGGAAAGTCCAAGTGCAGAAACTTCAAATCCAGAAGGTTTTGTTTCAACTAACCAGTTGAGTATAAAGAGTCACAGTCACAGAGACTCAACTGGTTGGTGGAAACAAAACCTTGGTCTGGATTTGAAGTTTCTGCACCTGAAATTTCCACCTCTGGATGTGATATATATTGTAGGTTTCAAACACAAAGAACTGTTGTCGGACCTGCTTCAGTTTCTAAAATACAGTGAAAAGGTGCAACTTTGCTCCAAATCCACAGCTCACCTCAGTCGCAAGTGATGACCTTCAAATAATGCCCACTGCACATTCTTTGAGGATTGAAACATCGCCCGTCACCCAGCGGGATGCATTTGGATGTATTTGCATGGGTCTGATGTAGAGAGGGCAATTAGTGAAGAAATCCCACAGAAATCTCCCTCGTTAAATGGTACGTAGTCCTCCACTTTGCCAGAAGGATTCTGTAGTACATCTGGCCACCATTTTCTTCAATTTTACCTCACAAACATTTGCCTTTTCATATGCCGCTTGTTAATAGTCATCATTGCATATCCATCTGGAAATTACTTAAAGCATATATTAATCCTGGTGATAGTTTGCTATAGGAAGAGTAGTTTTCAAAAACAAAGATATTGATTTTTTCTTATTTACATTCCCAGTTTTACTGTGGGAATTCTTATAATTCCTTAGGGAAACCCTTTGATGGCAGAAAGATCTTAAACCGAAACACTGGTTGTTGCAACCATTGTTAACGATTTCGGGAAATGAGACATCGCAGGGATTTTTTTATAGTGTTCTGGAAAGACCCACCTGCAGCTTCATATCTGTCTTATATGCTCTGCATCGTCATTGTCCTTTATGAAGTTGCGATCTGCTGTCCAATGAACCAGCACGATTTTGGAAGCCAATGGACTCTGGCATTTGTATCCATATGGTGCCATGTCAATGTGCCTTGTACTTTCCAGTGGGGGTTTGAATCCCATCTTTGATGTGTGTGTCTGTGTGTCTTAGGTACATATTACAACGTTAGCCACAAATGTCCCCACAATGGGATAGAAACCTGCATTTCTTTGGTCTCCACAATGGGAAATTCAATTTAATAAAAAATCTGCGACTGCAATTAAAAAACTAAAAATTTTGTTTGGCTATTTATGGTTAAGATTATGGCTGGGTAGGGTTAAGATTGTTATTGTTGGGATTAAGGTTATACGCATAGAAATGAATGGACGGTCCCCACAAAGATGCGACTACAGATATCTGTGTGTGTGCGTGCGTGTGTGTGTGTGTGTATGAGTGTGTGTGTGTGCATGTGTGTGTGTGCGTGCGTGTGTGTGCGTGTGTGTGTGTGTGTGTGTATCTTGCAAAGGAGTGGCATCCTGCCCCGGGTGACCCCACCCTGTGCCCTGAGCTGCCCTGAGAGGCTCCAGGCTCCCTGTGACCTTGGATGAACATTTTGAAAATGGCAGAGTGGAGAAGAGCATGAGAATATAAGCAATGGTGCCACAGGAATCAGCATCCTGTCTGAGGAACACAGTAAAGAGTAAAGTCACACGTGACTTCAAGTTTCAATAAAATCTGCACCACGGATACGAAGATAACTCTCGAATTTCTGGAAGCCGGACAAGATGAGCTGAGAAAAGATCAGAAGAACGAAGCAACGCAGATGACGATGATCCCGACTGCAAGCTCTGAGCTGCCCCGCCGGGGGGTGCTGCTAATTGAGAGCGTTTTGCTTTCAGTAGTGCGTTGGCTCCATGCCCATCGTATGAAAAAGCAGTGGCTCTGATCGAGGCGGTCTTTCATGTCGGTAATTTGCCACGTTAATCCCCCGCGATCTTGGAAGCGCTATGGCGGCCGCAGCAAATCCTCTGTGCTCCGTAGTTCCAGAGAGCGACACTTTAATCCAGCCGAACGCTTCTTGTTTTCCACGCCGTACATTTTTCATAGGTGACTGAGTGACCCCTGCTCAGGGCTTAAGTAATTTCTTTAACAACGTGAACGCTGTGTCAGATTCACTATTGTCTTTGTGTGGACATGGGCTTGAAGCCACTATACAGGCAGATTCTCATTGAAACACAGAAAGCAGTGACGACTATCTATGGCTCAGTAAGTCAGGATCAGAAGGTTGCATGTTCAAATCTTAGGGTAGAAAGATTTCATCACTGGGCCTTTGAGCCCCCAACTGCTCCAGAGACACAGCTTTCTCAGTCGTACAGTGCTATTGTTTTGGCATATGCTAAATAAACCTCATGGGGATTTTACTTACACAAACATGTTCTCAGGGCAGAACAAAACTTGATTGGTTCAGGGATATAACCAATCAGATTGAAGGAGAGGTGGGTCCGAGCGGGGTCAACTTAGCAGATGATGGTCCAGCCTCTTCTAGTTGTTTGGACCCACCTCCTCTACACTCAAATCAATTATCTCTCTGAACCAGTCATTGTTCTCTCGGCACTCAGAACGTGTTGGTGTACGTAAAAAAACCCCAGCAAGCCTAAATAAATGTGATGTAACATGCAAGGCAACAGAGTTGAGAGAGAGGTGTGCAGGAACCAAAGAGCATGACCCAGCGCTTGAGTCTGACGGAAATCACCGGTCAAACGGGCAGTGTCTGCTACTGCTGGCTCCAAGGCAGATTACCACAGTGCTAATTAGCATGAGTTCAGATTCCAGAATTCTGGTGGCATATCTGGGAAAGTGACTTGGATTGCACTGCCCATGCTGTAATACTTACCTAATGTGAAATACCCAGAAGTATTACACAGCACAAGACATAAATGCAAAGAACTACATTATTATGTGGCTCAGTAGGCTTGGCCCCTGTACTCTAGCTGGTGGTCAGAAGGTGGCTGGTTCAGTCCTGGTTTTGGCTGAATAGCCATGTCTGTGGGTCCTTCAGCAAGAGCCTCAACCCACACCTCATGGGTCTAGCCTACTCCAACGGATATACATGTCTATGTAATATGGAGAGCATGATAGGGTAGGTAAAATGAGTATTTCTGCATCAGGATCAATGAAGTATCTTCATTCTATGACAGAGCTCCAGTTGGGAAGTGTCATGTGTTATTACACACAGAATAACTTTATTTGGGAATATTAGTACTGTACCTAAACTTAATAACTATCAACTAGTGTTGCAAGAGGAACTTGTTTTCAAGATGTTTTTTTCCCATTGTTCCATTATTCCAAAAATGATTAACTTCCTTGTTGAGAGGTTGCTGAGGCATGAATTGGACAATGTCTCAACTGCAGGTGAAGCATCAAACATCCTATAACTCATTGCTTGATTACAATTGCTTATAATATATATAATGCTTGGATAATTAATGAACAGTAATTGTATTTTTACTCGTCATCTTCTGATGGAAGTAATAAACTGTGTGCATTTGAATAAAACACTTTGTTCACTTTTTTTTTTTCCTAAGAATTCAACATTTTTACACATCAAAATGTATCCAAATATATATACATCAAGCTGTCAGATCATGCGTCCAGGACTCAGTTTAACTGCTTGCTAATTAAAGTGTTTGTCCTGAATTCTATTTTTTCTGGTCTTGGACTCATTTCTGCTTTTTTATGAGTTAATAATGTCTCTTTCATTTGTTTAGTAATTTTTTCAGATTATACTTCAATAATTCTGTTTGCATAGTTTTAATCTTTCTTGTGTTCATATTAAAATAATTAAGACCATGCTTTGCCTGATGCCACCCAAATGGACTTGTAAAATCTATAAATTACACAGTGCTTTCAGACGTTTGCGTGTAGTTTTTTATACTGTCTAAATGTTGCTTGTAGCTTCAGGTTAATGAACCAAGGATGTCCTGGTTCGAATGCCAAAATAAATCACATTGTGAAAATGTAGCTTGATTTCCTTATTTTTTCCTACCAAAGGTATAACTCAGGAGAGAATGTAGCCATTCAGATTTGAGATTGGAGAGGTATAGTACAGTATAGGTACAACATTCGTGTCTAGTCACAGGTAGACATATTTTGGAGACGGTAAACCCGTTTCCTATTTAGTGCTGGTATAAATGTTTGATATGGGTCTCCCTGCTGCCTGTGTCATTCTGTGCCAGTGTATATTTACGCAGGGCAGGGGTCTAAAACTCCAGAGATTCTGTTGATTTCCATTCCGCCTAATTCCCCTGGCCAAAGTGATCCAATTTGTAGTTAATTGTCTGTACGATTCATGCCTCTGAGCTCCGCAACGCCGCGCTGCCTCCCAAACATCACAAAAAGCAGCTATATCTCGAGTTCAAATTGCAATAAGCTGAAATATTACTATTATTGTACTCTCACAGTAGACTATACAGTTTACACAGATGGATGTATTAACTAATGCAGTGGTTTCTTTTCTAAATGACAGGTCAGTCTGAAACGTCCAGTTCTAAATCTGCGTAGTCAGTCTCTTAACAAAATGCAAAATGTGTTTTAAAATAGAATTTAAGTTACTGTATAATCACAAATTAATACAGTCAATCCTGCTAAAACATATGATAGCACATCTGTTCCAACGCAGTTGATATATTATGCCTCGTACCCAAATCCAATACAACATGGAATCACTTTCGGTCGGTGAGAAAATGCAACGCATGTTACAACGCGATGTGGTCTTTGCAAGAAACATTACCTGCATGCAAGAACAGCCATGAAAGCAAACGATAACGATGTCCGATTCGTGATCGAAACCTTGTAAATTGGTTTTCAAATCTAAAACACACCACAACCTTTCTAAATTAATTAATTCATTTTCCAACCCGCTTTATCCTATTGGGTCGTGGGGGGTCCGGAGCCTATCCCGGAAGCAATGGGCACGAGACAGGGAACAACCCTGGACAGGGGGCCGGCCCATCGCAGGGCACACTCACACACTGTTACCATTCACTCACACATGCACACCTACGGGCAATTTATTAACTCCAATTAACCTCATCATGTCTTTGGACTGTGGGGGGAAACCGGAGAACCCAGAGAAAACCCCACAACGACACGGGGAGAACATACAAACTCCACACACATGTCGCCCCACCTTTCTGAATTCACTTACATTCTTTTCGTCAATTGTCTGTGGCCATGTAGCCTTCAGCATACCGTAACCCGGTGTATGTGTGCTGTACGTATGCCTGGCTGTGTGGTAGCTGTGGCTCACCACTCCCGACCAGATGGTACTCTGTTCAAAAAAGGGGCTCAAGCATGCCATCTAGTGGGGTCTGAAAATACAGCAAACGGTTCATGAAGTCACTTTGCACATCACTACTCCTGTCTCGTGACAATTCCGGAGACTCATAAAACCTATAGCTGTTTATTATATAATTTATTAATGTATTATTATTATCTGTTACGTTCAATGGATATATAATTACTTTATTAACCACTGGTATTACTGTTTTATTGTTTAACTCATTTTTGTTGGCAGTAAGTTACTATGTCCTGTAGTCACATTCCTAACCATGTTTTTCCCATTGTATGTAGGTATTTTAGTATGCGAGGTTCCCCAGGAACACATTAGTTGGATTGTAGCAGGACTGACTGTACTGTTATATACTACTGACAGTAAAGATGTATCAATCATGGCTACATCCAGGCATCTAAACAGTAGAGCACAGGTGGTAACAGCAGCCACCAACTGCTGGAGATGGCATGTACTGTAGCTCTATGGGTTAGTGATCAGAAGGTCACTGGTTCAATTCACTCATGGAGTGATTTCACCGACTGTATAGGCCCCAGAGCAAGGGCCGTAAGTCCAGTGTCCAGATGCTGGCTGACACTGATATCCGATTCTTTCTTATATGTCGCTTTGGAGAAATTACTTATAAATAAGGAAAAGTTAATGTGCTGTTTAGCTTGCCTATCTATGGATGTGAGTGACCTCTAATAGTGTTATTTACATCTCACATCTAAAGGGCAACATGTGAAGATGGGGTATAATCGACTTATAGATGTATATTTATTGCACAGTTGTAAGGTATATTCATTCCACCTATGGACATCTCCTGAGTAGTAAGACACAGCTACCATTGAAAGGTACATATCTGTAGGCTTTATGAGAACTTCCGCTTCTGACGAGCGGTTCTCAGCCCTTATCCGACATTTGTGAATCTGGAGACATTGCACTTCTTTAGATTATGTTGTGACCTGAGATTTAATTCTGCCGTGACTTCAGATGATTACGGAAAGGAGGATGTCGGTTTTGCAGCGTGAGGATTTACTAATGTGACACGGTATCTTAAGTTTAAGTGTAATAAATTATAAGCGTTTCAAGAAATTTCCAAGTGAGGTCATGAAATCAAGGCTTATTTATCAGCAGTACACTGCAGTTGGAATAATATTTAATAGAAAAAGTAATAAACAAACAAATAATCAGTAAACCAGTAAAACAGTACAACAATGATTCAATGAAGACATGGTAGAATGGTTTAAATTTGTGACAAATTGTTTTGAAACTATAAAAATTTCAATTGGGCTGACTGAGTGGAAGCAGCAGACATCAGGCATGTTCTACTGCATCAACACTCCGATTCAGGCGTCACTGTTGAACAAGCATTACTTTAGGATGAAGGAGGCCGTCTGGCAGCGGCCCATAAGTATCCCATCTGTGCAAAGCTATTAACTAGGCTCTTACAGAACCCCAGCGACTGAAGCGCTAGGGCTTTGGCTCTCCATCTGACTGAGGATAATGCTCCTTCTTATCCAATCATCGGGACCATCAAGTGCTGCGATAACTCCTTGTCTTTCATCACGTCAAACCCCGCGGCTTAATGGCGTTTTGAAGTCGGGCTGTAGTTCCTGGGCGTGAGCGCGATCTTTCAGAAGGTAGCAGGTTCCTGGGACGCCCCTCTTTAGCTGTGGTGGGCAGAAAGCTCCAGGCAGCTTAATGGCAGGGAAATGCCCACTTAATACCATGTGAGCAGAGCGCTTTGGTCGCTCAGGCCCACGCTGCAGATGATGTGATGCCTTCGGGAATTTTGGTCCAGGTCCAAATGAAAAACATCTAGATTGTGGCACTAAACATGGTCATTGAGCAAAGGTCCGTAACCACCCCCCCCTTCTCAAACATGGTCATTGAGCAAAGGTCCGTAACCACCCCCCCCCTTCTCAAACATGGTCATTGAGCAAAGGTCCGTAACCACCCCCCCCCTTCTCAAACATGGTCATTGAGCA
>JAODKE010000041.1:4576013-4588495 GCA_026779605.1 Mormyrus hasselquistii
AAAGCCTGTTTCACAGATATGATCGGTGTCATGTTTCTTGCTATCATGCTTCTCCACACTGTACGACAGTGGATTCCGCAAAAATAACAATCCGACGCTGCACTTTATGAGAAATACGTAAATCAGAGTTTGCCGAGTTGCCATTTATTTTCACCCAAATATGCCGTAACGGTCTCCCAAAGTGGACTGCTGATAGGAAGCGCTGTTTAAATGTAGCGACTTCTCCACTTGCCGTTTCATTTAATAAATTAGTAACATGCATACTATGAAACATTTGCCCCTTTTTCTGCGTAGTCTCAGTGCAGACACCACTGTAGCTGAAAAAAACCATGATCTGCAGATGCTGAGTATCAAAAGACTATGATGCAATGGTTAAAAAAAAACAAAGAATTCCAACGGACGTATCATCGACTATTGTTTGGTAGTTGTGGAGCTACACTGGTATATACCTTTTAATATATGACTAAATATTAGTCCAGCTCTATAAGCAGTCTTCTAAAAACTCACATTTGTGACACAGCTTGATTTACAGTACTAAAAATCTATCTCTCAAGCAGCAATGATTACACTGATTTTTCTTAAAATCTCTTCCACCGAAAGTAAGAGATGAAAGCCTTTCTACCCAAGAAGCAAAGAGAAAAACGAAACTTACAAAAAATCAAGCCCTTCTGCCACAGACACTTTCACGGCATTTTTTTTTAGTGAAAAGAAAAACAAGTCGTTTAATTGATTATCTGCTCTACAGCAGCTTCTACCCACAAATCAGAGAACTCTGCTTTCAGATAAAACTCAAGACAAGAAATAAAACAATAAGAAAAGCACAAATGATACGACCAACACCACATAAATTCAAAGTTTATCAGGAAACAGTCCACTATAATTAATAAAAGCAACCAGGAACAACGAAAAAGATAAACATACTGCTGAAATTTGGATTATTGTCAATAAATATGCTACAGGGACTCGTGGATTCATACATCATTAATATGGATATGACCTTGGGTAGTAGTCAATCTTTATCTACTGTTGGACGTCCTCCATTGATATACTAATAAATAAATATTAATCTAGGACACTGAAAAGACGCAGCCTAAACCCTGTTTTACAAGATGGACAACAGCACAGTCAGAGGGTGATTACAAGGGGGAAAAGAAGTCAAATGCTTGTCAGACCATTTTCAACACAAGAAATCAGATACACTAGTAATATTTAAGTGCAATATCTCTAAATGGAATGTTATTGTGTGGGCAAAGCAAGAGATTAAAGAAACGAAATAAAAAAACAAAACATTATCAAGACACTCTTCTAGAGCATAGTAACAGGTAGCGAGAACTCTCACGTCTAGCGCCCCCTAGTTGTGTCATATTGTTAAAGCTCCTTAGCCTGCCTAGTTTCAACGCCACTGTTAATTAATAGTACCTCCAGCGGGGTGTAAGTATTTTTACCGTCTCTCTGTCTACTAGAGTCCCAGCCAAAGACGGCAAACGGGGAAAGTACTGCCCAGAAGCACGTGAGGACGACTCCTAGCGCTTTGCGTTCTGTGCCGTCTTAGGGAGGCGGGGCGGCACCTTGGGGCTAGACGTCAAGGTCATCCGGCCTGGCCCGACTGCTAATCCGGCTGCTGGCCCGACTACATGGCCGCGGGTCTATCAAAGCCAGGGGCTGCAATTCGTGGCCCACGGTCATTTTCTTGGGATCGTGAGTATCGTCAGGGAAGTCAAAGGCCTGTGCGTGGGAGTTGGAGATGGTGCTGCCGTTCTGGCCCAGACGGTTTTGCTCGGTGCTGTAGTTGGCCCAGTTCTGTTCGTTGGCTTGCTTGTTGTAATTGCGGCAGGAATTGGTCCTTTCTCCGGTAGCCAACTTGTAGCCCGGGGGCGACATGGGGGACAGTGGGGCCGTGGGGGAAGAGCAGCCATTGTAGTAGGCGTACTTGGAGTTGGTCATTTCCTTGGGGGTGGGACTCAGAGTGCCGCCGGTGTGGAACTGGGTTTGCCTGCCCTTCACACGATCCTTGATTCGTTTGAAAAAGACATAGAACAGCTCGATTACATTGAGAAGCAGGGAGACCAGGGACACCACCAGCATGAAGATGATGAAGACCGTCTTCTCGGTGGGCCGGGAGAGGAAGCAGTCAACTCTGTGTGGGCAGGGAATCCTCTGGCAGGTGTAGACGGCACTGAGGCTGAAGCCGTACATGTACCACTGTATTATCAAGAAGCCCACCTCGAAAAGGGACTTGAATATAATGCTTATGACGTAGGTTCGCAAGAGAGCGCCCTTCATTTTCACCTTCCCGTGTTCCTCCAGTCCATGCTTGAATTTTTTCATTTCAATCTTCTTCAGCGGTATGTCCACATCGCCGCCGTCATTCTGCACCGCCTTCAGCTCTTCCTCCTTCCTGTTGAGCTTCTCCTCTTTGCGCATCAGATAGAAGACGTGAGCCAAGTACAGGAGCGTCGGGGTGGAGACGAAGATGATCTGCAGCACCCAGAAGCGTACGTGCGAGATGGGGAAGGACTTGTCGTAACAGACGTTCTCGCAACCGGGCTGCTGAGTGTTGCACTTGAAAGCCGACTGCTCATCTCCCCAGGCGCTCTCTACCGCGGTGCCCAGCACCAGGATCCGGAAGATGAAGAGCACCGACAGCCAGACCTTTCCCCCGGCTGTGGAGTAGGCCTGCACCTTGTCAAGGAGTCTTCCTAAAGCGCTCCAGTCACCCATCCCGATGGGTATCTAGCTGGAAAGAGACGTTGAATTTTGCACATTACCCATGAGGCATCACAACATACATACGTCTATGCAGTCAGAGGCATTTCAAAACAAACAAAAACAGACTATTTTCATTTCACAACTGCCTTCTGTCAATTTCCCCCCCTTAAACTCTGTCTGCACTCAACCTCGCACCTAATACTTTGTAATTATAGTATCATGTATTGTCTGTGTACTAAGGAGTCTCAGGCAGCCAGAAGCAAATTCCTTGTGTGCCCCAGCACACTTGAAGAATAAAGCTGATGCTGATTCTATATATATATATATATATATATATATATATTGGTATGTATGTATATATGCATGTTATGTATGTATGCATGTCAGGTATACATATACAGCCATATAGTTTATTAAGAATGTGAGACGTAAAAAGGACGACCAATGATAGTGGCCCATTACTGGTGAGCTGTGTGTCTGTGTTTATGGGGGGGTTCGATAAAACAGTAATAATAACCGTTTTAAAAGAATTTAGGAGTACATTTCAGCAGTGTGAATTAAAAATGACAACCACAACCGACAAAAACATCTTCCATTACATAAACTACAGAAAGCTTCATGGACGCCCTCTCAGAATCACGCTCAATTTGACCTTTTCCTTCCTTCTCATAAATCAATTCAGCACTTAAGATGAATGAGCATCATGTGCTGTGTGTCTCGGTTAGGGAGGGAGTGAGACATCTTTCAGTTATAAATAAAACATGCACCCTCTAGAGGGAAATTGAGTTATATGTCAGTGTCTTTGCGTTTGGAAATAACATGCCCTCGGTAGCTTCTGGATGCTTTCGTTCTGTAATCATGCTAGCAGGCTCGTATAGCAGCGGGGAGGGCTTGCAGGCGTGCTAGCGTTTTCCATCTGGCGCCCTGGTGATTTCTGGCCACGTCGGCTCCGGGCGTTTAGCATTCATTCGGATGCAGTCCGTGTCTTCCGGAGCCTTTAAGACGTGCCGGGGTCTGCGGTGCATTCACGCTCGGTCAGGCAAACAGAAAGCACGGCCTCCTGCTCTTGGCAGCTCTGCGTCTTCCGCGGATCAAACGGAGCCGCTTCCTGATTCCAGTGCCGGAAAACGGCGACTAGGCGGAATCACGGGTGTCAGTGCGCGAGCGTGTCGGATGTCAGACCGGCGCTCGCTGCGCTCCAAGTAACAGCTTGTCTAGACCTAACATCCCTCTTAACTTATGCGATTTACTATTAAGGTTTAATGTACAAAACGAATAAATTAATCTTAAAATGTACTTCTAGATAACAAATGAATTTGAACCATACAGTAACCTGTTTAAATCATGAAGACTTTAAGTGTCCGTACTGTAAGAGGTCAGTTGAACCTTATCATGAGATATTGCACCCTTACTAATGCCCCATGAAAGGGATTATTGGATTTCAAAATCATAACATTATTAACTGGTTACTGCATTTTATACAATGCAAACCAAGTGAGGCATCAAATGATGATATCTTAAGAACTGAATTTAACTTTCACAAGATCTTTTTTTCCCCCTTCAAAACAACGAAAAGAACTTCATTTTAAACAAGTCAACTTTTCATCGGTTCCTAAAAGCAAACAACCCAACAAAAATCTTATTCGCATCGATTCCCATCAATGCAAGGCCTGTTTTCTTTCTCTCTTTCTTTCTTTTGGTGCTGTTATAATATTCAATTATTTTGCTAATCCGTATATACGATGTGCGTGTTTAAAAGTCCCTAACGTCCACAGGCAGGGTGAACGCAATAAACCGTCTAAGACTAATTCGCTTAAAAAGCGGTGCATTAGAATTCCTACAGATGCAGTGAAACATCATAGCACGGAACATAAAGAGCCAACATCGTGGAGAAGACCATACGCATAAAAAGTAATTTGCCTGAGGCTGGAGAAACCCGTTATCTCCGTTTTCTCTGAATATTCGCAGTAAGAGCCAAGTTGAGAAAAACACGCCAATGGAGGCGGCTTCTCGGTGCGGGACTAACGTCGTTTGTGGGGGTTTTTTGGTGATGTAGGCTTTTATTTAATAAAGTTTGACAAAATAGTTCAATAAATCTATCAAACTGGAAATACAGAATAATCCAGTGGGTGTTCTTGTCTTTTTTGACATTTTAAAATCTCTTCAGTTTAGCTGCCCGATGAATATTCATTAAGTGGACACATATTTCTTTTGACTGTGGTATTAAATCCACGTATAAGTGGATGCTTTCGTACCATTTAAACTTAACGAAACTTGTGTCGAATGTCTTTACCTGAGGAATTAAGGTATTTTGGTCACATTTCTTTTTTTTAATTGTAAAATACTAATTGATGTAACAGCTAGAATACTATAGATATTTATAATATGTAATAAATAATATAATTCTAAAATAGAAACAAATTTTAAAATACAAAAGTTAATTTTAATGCTTAATAGCAGAAAAATCATATAAGCGACTAAGTTGCGATGACAATCTGCCACAGTGTAAAAGTTTCTAAAACAATAAATATTAACATTTGTCTTAAAAGATTATTTATCGAGGAACTTTATCCTTTAAGCATCTTAGAAACGCTGGCAGTAACTAAAATACATATTGTGCATAATGACTTTTTCATACATAAAAGTTCGCGATCTGCAACGAAACTCTTAGTTTTAGTTAAATCTTACCTGGAAAGTTGCTTAGAAGCTAAGGGAGAGAGCCCTGAGGGACTTACTCCTTGAACCGATTTGGACCACTCACTGCTTTCTTCAGATCCAAGTTTGGGACTGATGAAAAACTGAGAGAAACTTGTAAAACTTTCTTTGCTTATATGAGTCTTTATAGGGGCTGGGGGGGGGAAGGTCACCTGATTTCCTACGTCAGACGGTTTTTAAACCTCCTTTCACCAAAACAATTTCTCTTCAGACATGTTTTCAGAATAGAACAGTATTTAAATTGACAACAAAATTAAAGTGTTTGTGTCTCAACCTACAAAACTAAATGTGTTATCACCGTAATAAATTGATATATACTTGTATCTGTGTATACATGTACTATATATTCGAATTATTTAAATGTGCCTATTGCGCCATCTAGTGTGAATTCAGTAATATTAATAATCTATAGTCTTGCTGGTGTTTTCAATGGGACAGTCGTCACTGTTCACGTTTTTAGAACCCATTCTCAAATTTTATCGCAAACTCCTTTGGCAAATTCATTTTTTTTATATATAAATTCTGCTCAAAACAAAGAAGTAAGAAATATTTTATTGCGGTCAAGCCAAAGAAGTATTTTCAAAATCTTATCGTAAAAAAAAACAGCTTTGTGACAAATTGCCTGGATGACTTATGTTTTAACATTTTTCATTGGCAACCTTCTAAAAAATGTGCAAATAGTAATCGTGGTATATATTGCATTGTTAATTCGGTAATATTAATAAACTGGTGCATTCGTTACGCAAACATTGTTGATTTGTGTGCTGCGTGTTTCTTTCGCTGTTATAAATGATTTGTTGCCAACTGAAAAACCGAATAGTGGCAATTGTTTTGCTGTCCTCGAGAGGGCAGTGTTGCTCTAGTGTGTGTCCTTGGCTAGCGACTGCAGAACCTCTATGACAGATGTTCATCCGCTCCTGATTTTGCAAAATTTGTGTCATCTCAAAGTCTAAGGTAATTATTATTATTATTAGGTAATTTGTTATATTTTTTGGTTAGCCATTAATTTTAAGTTTTTATATCTGTCACAGGGCGGCATGGTGGTTAGAACTGTTGCCTTGCACCTCTGGGTCCAGGGTTTGAGTCTTTGCTATGGCTTCTTGTGTGGGGATTTTGCATGTTCTCCCCATGTCATCGTGTAGTTTTCCTCTGAGTATGCTGACTCTGGCAAGTGGTTATAGAAAATGGGTAGATGGATTCTGCAAGAAATAGGGGCTGAAATCTGCCTGATGCCCGCCTAAACTGGGTCTGGAATTCCCTATATCTCATAAACACACAAATAACATGGCTTCTTTTGGCTCTGACGTTTATTCTTGTCTGTGGGGAAATCTGCATGTGTGGAAGCACAGCACAAGGTGTATCTTCAAGCTAGCGCAAAAAAAGAAAGATCAGCTCAAACTCTACATAACTTGACACTGGTGGTGTTACACTGCTTTGTTACTGGCCGGGTTGGGAATGATATTTTGTGTTTTGATAACGTACAACTAAAGTATGAGCAAAGAACTTAGGCTGGGAAACGTCTTTAGGTCTGTTTGTTCAGCTCTTGTGTTGGTAAGATCGTGGAGCCCAAAGCAAACAGGTGCCTGTTTAGCCAGGATTTAGGGAAATTGCATCATATGCGGTGATTTTGTCTAGGAAAAATACTGTTTACGTTTCATATGGCTTTCCGTTGTGTCTGCACACTTGTAATTAACAAAACCCACACACAAAGAATGAGATTCCAGTTTGTTAAAGTCAAGTAATTTTTTATGAAGTTAAAGAATAATTTACAAAGCATTAAGATAGATCAATTTCAGCAGTGCATATATGTATGTAGCACCTACATTTGTCTGTGATGATTCAATACCAAGGCACTAAATATATCTCTGTGAAGACTTATATGTACAAAACACCAAGAGAAAATAAAAAATAAAACTTTTCACTACTACATATTCACCTATGAGAATGCAATCCTAAAATGTACATCATGAAACTTTAGTGTGTGTATGACTTTGATCACAAATTTCATACTTTGGTCAAATTGCTTTTTTCATCAGCCACTTTAAGTGCGTCCCCCATTAACATGCATTGCGGTTCCCTTTGTTTTTCTTTTTGACCCACATCTGGAGCAAATCAAGTAAAAAATCTCCAGTACATTCAAAACCAGAGACACACAGGCCATGACGAGCATGAAGATGATGAAGATGGTCTTTTCTGTCGGCCGGGACATGTAGCACTCAACGTGGAAGGGGCATGGAGATCTGGAGCAGACGAACATGGGCTCCAGCATGAAGCCGTAGAGATAGTACTGGCCCACGATGAAGGCCGACTCAAACAGGATCTTGAAGAACACTGAGGTCAGGTAACTGCCTAAAAGATTCCCTTTGAGAGCCACTTTTCCATGCTCATCTGAGTATTTGGGCAGCTTCAGGCACTGATTCTCTGGGTGCTCCTCCAAGTGCATTCTAAGCTTTTTCTCCTTATGCACGACCAGTATAACGTGTCCCAGGTACATCAGGGTCGGCGTGGAGACAAAGATGATCTGCAGGAGCCAGAAGCGGACGTGGGAGATGGGGAAGGCGCGGTCGTAGCACACGTTCTCGCAGCCGGGCTGCTTCGTGTTGCAGACGAAACCCGACTGCTCGTCCCCCCACACCCTCTCGGCTCCGGTAGTCAAGACCAGGATCCTGAAGACGAAGAGGACGGTGAGCCAGACCTTCCCGATGACCGTGGTGTGGCTCTGCACCTTGTCCAGCAGACGGCCCAGGAAATCCCATTCCCCCATCGTTTTCTGGTTGCTGGGACTGAAAAACAGAGGAAAGCGGCTTTCTTTGAATTGAGGACTCACCAAACTGCCAGAAAAGCAACAGTCATACTGACAACTATGCTTGTAATCCAAGTGTCCTGAGGGTTGTTCCACGAAGCAAGGTTTCTTGCTTAGCTGGATAACTTGTGGGATTTAAGGTAGTCTGGGCTAAATGTAAGGGAATGAAAATAAAGTCCATTTCACCCAGACTACCTTAAATCCATGAATTTATCTGGCTAAGCAAGAAATCCTCTTTCGTGAAATACCCCCCTGGTTAATTAAGGTAACTCAACATTACGTGTGGTATAAGTTTTTTTTTTTGTCTGTAACACAGGGCTTCACCGCTAGTCTGTCAAGTTTCTTTGAGCGTAAGACCTTAAAACAGCTATAAAGACTATGATACAGTACCAGCAACAACAATTATAATAATAATGATAATAATAATACTTTGATTGCTAGGTAAGAGATGTAGAGAACAAGATAAAATCTTCCGTGAATGTAAGTGTTGTATTAAACAGAATTATATGAATGACCTATACACATATGTAATACTTTATTCTTTGTTTAGGTTCATCCAACAAAAGGTTTAATTCTGTCCATTTTTTCCTTTTACTCCCAGCTGAAATGATGCGTTTTTAAGTACATTCCCTCCAAAGCTTCCCAGAAACAGCACCGGCCAGAGCACAGACGACCTGGCTTACCTTTAGAAAGCGAAGACCTTCACCAAAGCTTGTGACTCCACCCGGTACTGCAGCCAAGTGGGCACTTACCAGCAATCGGCTGTAATCCTCACTTTCTCTGGAATTGCACAATGCTTCCCAAGAAACTGTGTCGCTCCTGACATCTGCAAAATTATAAATCTGGCAGGAGCCAATAGTGCACGCAGTGAACTGCCCCTCGATAGGACATTAATGATTGACAGGCATTCTGACAGCCTCCATAGAAAACAGCTCAAGACTGATAGCATATGTGGCACGTACATCACGATAGCATGAGGGTCAGCTACTTCCCAAAGACTCGGAATCTTCCGGTGCTGCGGAAATATACTCGGGTTTTCACAACACAAACACCCGACTGAGTGGCCCCGCCGTTTTTTGAGAGGAGCTCACGTTGGGTTCAGATATTCAGGGCTCCGTTTACGCTCAAAAAGCTCCTATGATTCTCCGTTGGTGTGGGCAAGGTGAAAGATGCATGTGTGCTTCATGTGAATGTGCAGGTTCTGCCATGCTGGGAAAGAGGCCACTGTGGTAATACATGCAGCTAGAAAGATGCTTGCCAGCATTCTCTGAGGTTCTGTGGGCGTGACTCTGGCTTTTGGACTACATGACTACAAGTCTAAGTCGTTTTTAGAAATGACAAAAGCCTTTGAATATTTGATGTTCATGCTTTTTAAACCTTTATTTAGTGTAATTACATATATATATATATATACTTCACATACATATACTGATACAGACTACCACAATGCACATCAAAAACACTAAATTACACATTTTTATTTCGAAATATTTCTGACAAACATGGATAAATAAAAATCAGTTTCTGGCTTTGAGACAACATACGTACAGTACAGGCATTGATTTGTCCTATTGAGAAAAAGTTCCCTTGATCCATCATAACGCATATGGGCTTTGAAGAGGCTCAGCATGTCCTGAGATTGATGTGGCTGGTCTTATGCTATGCTGTCAGAGCAAGTCTGTCCATCCTCATTCTTCAGATATACTTTGTTGGACAAAGTACTCTGGCGACTGTCTCCGGTCAGTGCGGTGTGCAAAGTGGTTGTGTATTTCTGCTTTTTTCTTGATGAATCCTTCAGCCTTGAGCAGATTAAGTAGAATATCTCCATTACATTCAACAGCAGAGACACACAAGAGATCACTAGCATGAAGATGATGAAGATGGTCTTTTCTGTCGGCCGGGACAAGTAGCATTCAACGTGGAAGGGGCATGGAGATCGGGAGCAGACGAACATGGGCTCCAGCACGAAGCCGTAGAGATAGTACTGGCCCACGATGAAGGCCGTCTCAAACAGGATCTTGAAGACCAGGTTCACCATGTAGCTTCCCAACAGATCTCCCTTGATCTTCACTTTTCCGTGGTCATCTGAGTACTTTGGCACCTTTAGGGTCTGCTCGTGGTTTTGTAAATGAATCCGCAGCTTGTTTTCCCGGTGAACGATGAGCAGAACGTGTCCCAGGTACATCAGCGTTGGCGTGGAGACGAAGATAATCTGCATGACCCAGAAGCGGACGTGGGAGATGGGGAAGGCGCGGTCGTAGCAGACGTTCTCGCAGCCGGGCTGCTTCGTGTTGCAGACGAAACCCGACTGCTCGTCCCCCCACACCCTCTCGGCTCCCGCCCCCAGGACCAGGATCCTGAAGACGAAGAGGACGGTGAGCCAGACCTTCCCGATGACCGTGGTGTGGCTCTGCACCTTGTCCAGCAGACGGCCCAAAAAAGTCCAATCTCCCATTTTTCACTTTGTAGTCTGTGGGGTTCAACCAAAATAAAAGAGAGCATTGATGAAGTCTGGGGTCCCAAAGAAGGCCAACAACATTCTGTTATTGTCAACAGGTGACTGACATGACAATTTGTTTATCTGGAATTGTGCAAATAACTAATCTGAAATTGTTTTTTAAAAGTTTTTATTAATAGCTCTCAAGTTTATTGCCCTTAAAATAAAAACTGTAATTTCATTGGTGACCATACTGTAAAGGATTACAGACTCTGTTTAATTTTGGATTCATACAAATGAATGCACATTATTTGCAACTCTGAGTTTGCCTCTCATTTAAAGTACAGACTTTTTTCTTATTATTCAGTATGTGTTAAACGTGCAAAACACTGCGACCCCCCCCAGAACTGATCATTCTATTTTGTTTCCTGTGGTTGTTTCTGATTTATATAAAGTTAGGACCTGCACATATATAAAATCTAAAGTATCCTGTCCTATTCATCTCACGAAAGTACAAAAAGAAAATTTAACCCGTCGTGCAGTTGGGTTAAGGGCCGTCGTGTGGGGCAAAGGGCCACCATCTGTATGTTATCAGTCTGTCCAAAGAAGCCCCTGGTGTCCAAATGCAATATTAGTGCTGGAGTAACTATTAACCTTTCTGTAAACTGCGCAGTCTGGCACAGGGCTGAGCTGACAAAGCGCTCAGCTCTGAATTCTTCATACAGAGATTCAAGATTTCTGGAAAATTGCTCTTTTTCTTTTGCTACGTCTTCCAGCCGTAGCTCATTAGCCAAATTTCTTAATTTTTATAAAAACAATAAATTAAAAATGCGGCATGCGTATAGATGGAGAAGACGGTGAGCAGACCTGGACTGCAGTGTCCTGTCTCTTAATCTAGAGATTTTTCTAAAACTCTTCAGGATTGACTAGCCAGCATCCCTGCTCACCGCTTTGTAAACCCGTTCCCGCATAATCAGTGTCTCCCTCCTCCTGTATCACCTGGTCTTATGACATAATTATTAAATATGAAAAGAGCAGTGGGTTTTAGACCCACAACCTTGACCAGGATTTTTCAGGTTTTCAGGTTTGAAAATGGATGGACGGGTGCGTTTGGTGAAAATGTAACTTCAATTTAAGTGCTATACATTAATGGCAAAAAGCAATATAAATGTTGTAAATAAATGAATGTAAAATATTTTCTTTTAGTCATGTTTCATAATAGATCAAAGTATATTTAGTAAATACTCTGAGTTCATTTCAATACAGCAATATTAAATGAAATGCAAGGCATACATTTTGGATAGAGATGTGTTTTAGCAAACTGTCTACAATTTTTAAAACTACTTTGCCTTCTCCATTAAAGCAAAACGTTACTCACCTCTCCGTCTCCCCTGTCGAGTGTCAGTTACTAGGTAGTTCTGATGAATCTTGTTTTTTTTTCCGAGGGGTTGCACAAGATGCACCAAAGTGTCACTTTGGCCATGGACTGTATTCTGAGGAGTGCCAGAATGCCGGGTTTATTATTAATTGGCAGGACCTTGAAAAACTCAAATGAAACACAAGTGTTTTTGGACAGAGACCCCTCCCGGTCATCAGTCACCCGCGTGTCATTTTCTAAAGGAAACAAACAAAGCTGTGAGCGGCTTTTCAGCCGGAGAGTGAAAACTTGGTGGGGTCTCCTGAAGATAAATAGATCTCAATATAATTATTCTCGTACAGAGCTGGATACCATCACTTTGGATGACATTTTAATTCTATTATTATTATTATTATTATTATTAGCAGTAGTAGTAGTAGTTGTAGTGGTAGTGGTGATTG
>JAODKE010000041.1:4589685-4603718 GCA_026779605.1 Mormyrus hasselquistii
GTGTAGTTGTAGTGGTAGTGGTGATTGTTGTAGTAGTATGTTCTGAGTATGAAAGATACCAAAGCTTTATTATTATTATTATTATTATTATTATTATTATTATTATTATTATTATTATTAGCAGTAGTAGTAGTAGTAGTGTAGTTGTAGTGGTAGTGGTGATTGTTGTAGTAGTATGTTCTGAGTATGAAAGATACCAAAGCTTTATTATTATTTGTATTATTATTATTATTCCTGACCAAATAGAAATGTTTTACGCCTGCCGTTCTCCAGAAAGCTCTCTGTCCTCTAACACCATAAACCATCCAGAATATGGTCACCATGTCACTCCCGCTGCACCCCCATCAACCCTCAGCCCAGCAGCGCCCCCTACACTTTTTAATTTGCTGTATGTAATGTGGTTTTAACTGATTTCTTGTTTTTTTGTTAACGAAGGCACAATGCTCAAATACTGTAATTTTTATTTACAAACCCAAGCAACCAACCAACATAAAATACAAATGAAAACTCTAACATTCTTTTTTAATATTAAGTCACTCACATATATCAGTCAGAAGCGATATCAGCATAAAAAGACACGAAACTACATGGGAAAACACCAGACACAATATGCAACCAAATACAATAAAAAGTATTTTGCAGTCAATGAGTTTTATTGAATTGTCATATTACTCACGTTTATATAAATACAGGACATTGTTAAATATTGAAATTTGTACTTGTAGCAAGCATATGCCTATACAGTGTAACTGATCTAACAGTGATATTGCACTACTTATTGAAATGTAATATTTTCGTTTAAAATAGAAATAAAAAAACAACAGCTTTTTGCATTTGTTTAATTACAGCTGAATAATGAAGTCTGTGACTTGTAGCATGGATGCTATGGTGTGACTGACTTTCCGGCACATTAAATATTTCACATCTTGAGTAGAGACACACGCTGGGCCGCCGCTTTACACTCAGGGGCTGCTCAGCAGCGTTTTCTCCTCCTTTGACCCATCCAGGCTCCCGTCTGCACTCTGGAGCCGAATCTGATCGCTCTCCCGCTTCAGGTTCATCTCGTTCTGCCGGCTGCCCTCCTCACCGTCCGCCCGCATCTGCCAGGCGGGATACTTCGTGTAGATCTTCTGCTGCTTCTGGACCGGCCTTCGCCGCCTGCACTTCACTCTAGTGCACAGCAGGTAAAGGATTTCGGCAACATTCAGGGCCAATGAGATGCACGAGACCACCAGCATGAAGATGATGAAGATGGTCTTTTCCGTCGGCCGGGACATATAACACTCGACCGTGAACTTGCAAGGTTTCCTGGAGCAAGGGAACATAGGAACCATGATAAACCCATACAGGTAATACTGGCCCACGATGAACGCTGTCTCAAAGAGGATTTTGAAGAGCAGCTGCGTCATGTAGCTACATAGCAAGTTGCCTTTGATCTTGATTTTGCCCCTGTCGTCGGTGTACTTGGGGGTCTTCAGCGTGCCGTTCTCTTTGTGTTCCTTCAGCTGCTGCCGGATCTTCTTCTCCTGGTGGATGACATGCAGAGCGTGTCCCAGGTACATCAGGGTCGGCGTGGCCACGAAGATGATCTGCATGACCCAGAAGCGGATGTGGGAGATGGGGAAGACGTGGTCGTAGCAGACGTTCTCGCAGCCGGGCTGCTGCGTGTTACAGATGAACCCCGACTGCTCGTCCCCCCACACGCTCTCAGCCCCCGCCCCCAGGACCAAAATCCTGAAGATGAACAGCACGCTCATCCATATCTTCCCGATGACGGTGGAGTGAGCCTGAACCTTGTCCAGAAGTTTTGACAGAAATGACCAGTCTCCCATTCTTCTGATTTTTCTTTAAAGGACAGAAAAGTAATGATTACATCAGCCCAGGATTAACTGCAAACTTAACCATCAAATGTGAACGTTTCACTTGGGTCAAACGACGTCACAATCATCCCAGTGGCCAGTTTAAACAAATGAACAACACAGTCGGATATTTAAGAATCAACAAAAAGGCTGAAACAGGCTGAACAGCACTTACTAAAAATTATTACTAATGACTGGTCTTTTGAAATTTTTGTCGACATGTTAGAACACATTTTGTTTATTTCTATATAATTCCATCCAGTTACTATACTATAATATTCTACGTACTGATTTCATGTCTATGTATACACTAAAAATGCTAAGCAGAATATGTTTTGTAGTTTGCTTAATTATGAGCTATGATCCTCAAAGAAGATCATTTCCTTTAAGATTTTTAAGAATATATACAAACATACATATAATATAAATATTTAGAAGGAATTAACAAGTACATATTTTAATCATATATTTATTTCAGAATTTGTCCTCAAAAACATACATGCTTTTTTTTGCATCTCTGGAGTTGATAAAATTGTGCTCTTACCTTTACACACGACCTGTTCCTTTTATGTCAGGTAGCTCCTCTAAGAAGGGAGAGTTACTCTGACTTGGACCTTGAGTTTTTGGCTTGTGGAAAGTTGTGCAATCGACGCACAGACTGGCAAGCGGTCACGTTCCCGAACACTCAGCAAATATCAGAGAATTCAAAAAGCTAAACTCCCGATGCAGTAATATGTCGGCAGGCATGTTAATGATTGATAGGTCGTCACAATAAAGGTAAAATATGTTCAAAAAAAGAGTTTCCTTGTCATCTTCTGACGTGATATTTATACATAATATGTAATGTAGTATAAATGGTGAAAAATGTCAGCCGGAGATATATTTTCTGCATTTTTACTAAAGGAAATATGCACTGAACTATCCCTGAAATCTCTGCTTACTTTTAATATAATTGCAGTATAGGACAAACCGGAATCTAGTTTGTGCATCTGATATTTGATTTTATTTTTTATGAAATCTTAGTGTTTGTCATGTTTATTTTACAGATATTCCAGCAAAAATATTCACCTCCAATCATTCATCAGGCCACAGATGCCAGACTGATAATCTCAGCTCTGCAGGTGCGGTGCGAAATGGCAGCAGAAAAGTTAAAGTTCATTTTCTTTTAATCACAATTAACTCAACAACATTTATTTATTGCGAAACACAAGTAAATTAGTTTAATATTAGTTGCTAACTGCATTCCTCCACTCAGCAGAATGACTATGAAGTTGAATCTAATCTAAAGTAATAAAATCTCATGCAGCTACATGCAAATATAACCTGAAATATGTACAATATTGTGCAAAGTCTTAGGCAGTCAATGACAATGTCTAAGGCTATTTATCTGGGTAGAAAATGTAGACTTGCTCAGAAAACAATACAATTCAACATTTGAACATACTGTATGCATATGAACAGTAACATGATAAAAAAACAAGAATTTCTTCTGTTCTCAAAAATGTTTCTGGTTTGTTGCTGGACACTTAGATGAACACGGCTTCAGCTCCCAAACCTCTCCTCAGGGGCACCTCAGCCATTCCATGTATTTGTTAAATTTCACCAACAGCTTAGTCAATTAATTCACTTAATTACCGTAGTTAAATACCTCAATGAGGTGTTGATTAGCCAAAAACTGTGTACTAGTGGCGAAATCAAAAACTTCGTAGTGCACTGGGTGGTTAATTCGCAGTGCACTGGGTGGTTAATTCGCAGTGCACTGGGTGATTGTTGCAAATCCTGGGGTGACTTTAGGAGAGGTTTTGAAATGGTAAGCTGACACACTTTGACAGGAGTAATTTCATGGTTTTACATCAACATGAAGATGATTTTCTTTGACTGTGTAATACTTGTTAGCCGTTTAAATGTGAACTTCCTCCAGGTTGATGCTGTTGTCTTCTGAAACCAGACTCTTGGTGAGACCGCTCGCTAGCTTTCTCCCGTGGAGCTGCAGCTCCATATTCACCCAGTTCTGAAGCGCTTGGTCCTTGTTTCTAAGCTCATCTTCATTGTCTGTCACCCTGTAGTCCTGCTTCCTCTCCATGCACGAGCTGACCTTCCTAGCGCACAGGTAGAAGATTTCAGCCAAGTTGAGGAGCAGTGACACACAGGCTACCACCAGCATAAACCAGATGAAAACATTCTTCTCGGTGGGTCTGGACATAAAACAGTCCACTTGGTGAGGGCAGGGAAACATGCTGCAGACATAGCGGGCCTGGAGATTGAAGCCAAACAGATAGTACTGGCCCATAACGAAGCCAAGCTCCAGGAGGATCTTAGTGATCACGTTGGCCAAGTAGCTCTGCAAAAGGCGCCCATGAAGGCTGACCTTGCCTGTGCTGCTGATGTATTTGAGGGTCTTGCACTGTTTCTTCAAGATCAGACTGGCGCATTCGTCCTGGGCCCGCTTCCCCATCTTTTGTCGGATCTTCTTTTCCGTGTGGATGATGTGCATGACATGACCCAGGTAAACCAGGGTCGGCGTGGACACAAACACAATCTGTAGTACCCAGAAGCGGATGTGGGAGATGGGGAAGGCGTTGTCGTAGCAGACGTTCTCGCAGCCGGGCTGCTTCGTGTTGCAGATGAAGTCTGACTGCTCGTCCCCCCACACCTTCTCAGCTCCCGCCCCCAGGACCAGGATCCTGAAGACGAAGAGGACAGTGAGCCAGACCTTCCCGATGACCGTGGTGTGGGTTTGCACCTTGTCCAGCAGACGGCCCAGGAAATCCCATTCCCCCATCGTTGTCTGATTGCTGGGACCGAAAAACAGAGGAAGGCGGCTTTTATTAACACAAATCCATGTATCAGAAATCGCCAAGCTGGCAGAAAAGCCTCTGTGTCTGTGATCAGAAGGTCACAGGTTCAAGCCCCATTCTTAGCAGAATAGTCACATGCATGTGGGCCCTGAACACCACAGCTTGAGGGGTACTGTGTGTTTGACACTCTACTGTGGCCCCCAATATTGTTTCCACTTGCATGCTTGTCTATTGGAGAGCAAGATGGCAAAAAGAAAACCTCCCCCACAAGGATGAATAAGTGTCAACGGCATAGTAGGTATACTCAGGATTAAGTTATCAAGCATTTACACGATCTTCAATAAATACTTTGTGAGACAGGAGTAAGGTATCTTTAAAATACATTTCTAAATTTGATTGTAAGTGAATCTTTTTATTTGTCAGTACATTATCAAATGTACAATTTATTGCTAGTTAAAGAGCAAAGCTTTTGCCTGGGTTACATGGTCAAACACAACGTAATCAGCTATTTTCCAGCTTTAGTAGGTGTGTCTGAGCAGAGAAATCTGCAAACTGTGTTGCAAACTGGCCCCCCGGACTGGAATTGGGGAACCCTGCCTTAAACTAAAGTGTTACTTGAAAAACATATTCCGCATTACAGCAAATCAAATGCAACACACATCATCTAGATGCTATTAAACAGCGTTTTCGGCTATATATGAGTTTGGAGTGTTTAAAATGTGCCCTTCATTCAAGACCCACTTTCTATGTCAAAGGACCCAGAGAATATTTTGTGTAGTTTAATATACGCAACACAGCTTATCCAAAGATGTGGGAACCAGGGACTCGACCTTGTTCAATCCCAAACATCAACTGTCTGAGTGAACAGCGAAATGTTAGAAGCACATTCATGCACTGACTGTCACCGTCCTCTTCCAGATCAGTTTATACTAATCAACGATTCCCATAGTCATGACTTAGCAAAAAGACAGAGTAATCGCTAATGGTTTACATATTTATTAATGGCATTTGAATGTATTTATACATATTTATTAATGGCATTTTACAGAAACATAAATACAGAACACTTCACAGGTGCATCTGACATTTTAGACTTTTTGCACTCCAAAAACATTATATTGCCAGTAATCTTTGATTTTAAGTTTGCATATAGGGGCTTTATAAAACATTATAATCTAATTGATGGTTGCTTATTGAATTATATTCAATTACATGGTCTGTCTGATAAAAGTTTTATTAAAATACCTTGGAACATTTCCCTGTACATAACCGGCTTGTTAATAAGAAAATGTATCTGAACAATTCATAAGTAAACTTTCAAATAAATTGTCTCCAGTTATTTTCATCAACGAAAATACGCAGTCTAAAAAGTTTCAGTGACACTTACGACCCTCAGCATTTTTTATTATCATTTTAACCCACGGATTGAATTCTTCCTGTTCGTTCCTGTATTGAGTACTTACCCAAAGTCGCCTCTGTACTCAACAGTACGCTGGACCAACACGCAGCTCTGAGAGTCCTTCCTTAGGCAGAAGATGTATGACAGAATATTCAGCCCTCCCTCTTATTACCGTGGAGGCTCCCTTTCGGCAAAAGAGACAACATCCATCCACAATGGGTGGGCTTTAACCCAACAGGAACCAGTGGTGGATGAAATGGACCAGAGGTCAAAAACCGGCAGTTGTGAATGACAATCCTCTGCAGGAGAAACAGCTACCCTATCCTGGTCACGTTTATCACATTTTACGAGAGGAAGGCCTTTACTTTCAATGAGCAGCCATCTATGTAAAATCCAGATGTTGCATCACTTAAAAATCTTGACAAAAATACTACACAACTCAAGGAAGACCAAAATACTTTTATTTACACTCTTCATACAGTTTTCATCAGGCACATCCAAGCTGTGTTCAGTTGCACAACCACAAAAACAAATATGTCATGAAGAAAAATAGGACAATGGGGGAAAAACTGAAAATTACCTCCACAACCACGTACCCTCTACCAACTAAAGCCAACACTGGTGGCTAGAAATATTGTAAGAATTTTATACAGAATTGCACTAATAAACAACAGCAAGTCAGTAAAGCCCACCGATTAGAATACTGTCACCTAGTAAAGGGGTTGATAATCAGGACGGGTTGTTTACAACGCAACCTACCCAAATTACTATAATAGCAAGAAATAGCAGAAACACGGTTCCTTAAAGAAACTATACACTTTGTCACTTCAATCACATTTTGCAGAAAACAGTGTTTTAAAGCTTCAGCAAGACGGCTTTGCTTTGACCCTGTGCACCAAAAACATCGCAGCAACCGATGGGAGACATTCCAAAGCACTATATCTAAATGTACAAACTTTACATTAATCACTATCCTGAAGGTAACAGGTCTTTTCAGTGTTTACATTCGGCTTAAACGGCCTCGGCCAAAAGTATGAGGTACCATTGAACTGTTAGATTTTAAGACACAAACAAACGTCAAGGTGTCTAACATTCCACATGCAGGGCTTTAGAGTTTAGGTTCACAATGGCTGTGTTGCTGTTTTCACTGGAACTTGAAGTGTTTGACATCAGATGACCGGGCTGGAAAGCTAGGAACGGGTGACCTACTGTGTTCTTGAGAACATGCGTGTTCCCCAAACCCAAATCCATTCAGGCATGTACTGAACAAGCCATAACTGAAAAACAAAGAGAGAGATTCGTTTACAACAAAAAACAGATTACAATACTCGTTCTGATTAGTAACGTTCCCTGAGATGTGCAGTGCAGTCCCAAATCACCATACTGGGTGATTTGCTGTTTCACAGAAAAACCAAATCAGGTTGGAGAAAGGTGGTTCTCACATTGCAAGCCCACAAACTCACAGGTGTATCTATTATCAAACTTGTTCATGCACTTCATTTGATACAGCAATAATGTTTAGCCTAGCCTTGCTTTTAGCTTAGCTCTAGGACCAAACCTTTTCCAATTTTGACCCTTGACCTCCAGACCTCCCTTCCCAAAGGCATCATCTGATGTACCTGCAGTGAATGTGGCCAGTATCCCGTCGTCCTGTGGGAAATGCCCAGAGTGGAGATGGCGTGCCGGGCATACACCTGAGGCTGAGGTTCCAGCCACCCACCACTGTGCCCGCCTTTGCCTGAGACTCCCCCCTCCTGGGACCAGATCCGGAATGGGATCAGGCTCTGTACAAAGACCCCTCTGTGTCGGTACTCGTAATGCAGTGCTCGGCTGAAGTGGTCCAAGTAGGCCTAGGAGCAAAAGCGTTACTCTGAGAATGATTCATCTGAAAACCACAGCCTCCATCCGTAAGCACGACACCACAGCCTCCATCCATAAGCACGACACCATAGCCTCCATCCATAAGCACGACACCACAGCCGCCATCCGTAACCACGACACCACAGCCGCCATCCGTAAGCACGACACCACAGCCTCCATCCGTAAGCACGACACCACAGCCGCCATCCGTAACCACGACACCACAGCCGCCATCCGTAACCACGACACCACAGCCGCCATCCGTAACCACGACACCACGGCCACCATCCGTAACCACGACACCACGGCCACCATCTGTAACCAAGACACCACGGCCACCATCCGTAACCACGACCGCCAACCGTAACCATGACACCACGGCCGCCTTCCATAACCACGGCACCACAGCCATCACCCGTAACCACAGCTGCCAACCGTAACCATGACACCACAGCCACCACCCATAGCCACAACACCACAGACCCCATTTATAACCATAATACCCCTGGTTTTTTAAAGGCTACAATGTACTGACCGTAATTGCTGTAAAAGCTGCCTTGTTGGGAGTAGGTTTACAACACAGTCCGGACGAGATATTAACTACTGCCCCCCTGCCCCTCTCCGCCATGCCCGGGAGCACAATGCGCGCCAGTAGCGTGGCAGCCGCCACGTTTCTGCTGACGGCATCCCACAGGTGGTCCTCTGGCAGGCCAGCGAAGGCCTGCGGGGAGCCCAAGGACACATCCATGCTGTTTATCAGGAAGCCTATATCTTTGTCCTTAAGCACATCTCTGATAGGCCGGCACACGGCGTGTCCCTCGCTGAAGTCTGCTTGCACCGACAAGGCAGCCACCCCGTGAGAATCGGCGATAGCCTTGGCTGTGCCCTCCACGGCCCGACCGTCGGGGCTGATTAGGATAATGCAGACGCCCTTCCTCGCCAGCTCCTCCGCATACGCCTTCGCTATATCTTCAGAGGCACCTGTGTTTAACAAGTGGAGACGGACACTGCTCAGCAACCATCGCCAACACAAACCCCGAGTCACATCACTGCTATGAGTATCAACATGCTTGCAAGACCATAGCCATGGAGGGGGAACCAAGGCCATAATTATAATATACATCCGAATATTAGGGGAGATATGTCTCCCCCCCCCAATGTATATTACAATTACGGCCTAGAAATTTTTTTTTTTTTTTTTTTTAATTTTAAAACTTCCATCTTTTAAGGAATCATAGCTTTAAGACTAAACCGGAGCATTTCTAGAGATTTTGGGCCGCATGATTCATATCATATTGGGCCACGTACCCAGACCAATCCAATTATGTTCCAAATTCTTTAAGCCCCCCATTTGCAGCACCCGACTAATATATAATCAGCATACACAGTACCCCCGAAGGCCTCGCATTTGGAATATAAATGATTGACTGTCACAATTAGCATGTTGTAGGCGCATGGTTACTGGACGAATCGAGCGTACCCACGATAACAGCCCACTCGCCGAATCGATGCAAAAGATCCCCGCTGTGCATCAGCCGCGGAAGGAAATGCAGCCTGATCAAGCTGTAGCAGTCCCTGGCAAAGACGACGGCCCTACTGGTCGTGTAAACGGCGCCCACCAAGGCCAGCGCTTCTACATAACAATGGCACGAACGAGCAATTTCTCTGTACAGCAGCTGGAAGCTGTCAACAGCAGCCATATCCCTCCCTAGTACTTTACACCTGTTAGTAAGATATGTTAGGGGTTACAATACCGACTAGCTTTGTAACTATGACTAACCGCTGAGCTACGTAAAGACTAAAATCCTAAACATTACAAATTAAGAAATTACATAATTTTCTCTACCGACGTTTACAGAGCGCTCTAATTCACCAGCGAGTTGACATCGGTCGGGCTCACCCGGAAGATTTTCAGGCAGAACCTGCGATCACGTGACTTTCATTCGAGCGTCATTTCATTAGGTAAAACAAATCTTAAATGCTTTGCACTAGACTTTTCCCCATGTACAAAAATAATTACGAATCAATAGGCTTTTAATATATGTAAGTTCATTCCACTTCGGTGATTCTTTAATGCTGTTACAACAGTAACTGACTACATGCCCCATAAGGCTATGCGGCAGTATCCACTTCCTTGTTTCCATAGAGATTTGACTCAAAGCAACAAAGTCTTGCGTTTTTTTTACATTTGCTTTGCAGCATTGTATTCCCTGCATGGTAAGTGGATGCCAAGTGGTTGCATATTTACTATGGCATTAAAAGAGAGAAACGCAGTTTTCTCGACACGTAAACCAGAAAAACGTATTGTGAGTGGGATGGTTAATAAACACTGCGAGGTAAAATTAAAAAGCTAACTCGGGCTGTTAAACTGTGAGTATCAGCTTGCATTTTAGCTGGAATGCATATACATTTACTGATTTGTTATTTTTAATAAATAGGTTTGTCTTGTATATGTATTGACAATTACTTGTGCACAAGGTGGTAGAGTTATTTTCAATATGAAATCTTTTGTGGCAACAGACTTTTCAAGAATAAAACAAAAGTGTATTAAAATTGTGCCTAGATAAGTTGCGTGACGTTAATACTGCCCGCCAGCGTCGCAGATCCCTGCCTGAAGCTGGCTATGCTGCTCTTCTTCTCCCCGAGCTTCAACCTGAGCCTCTGAAGCATCTTAAATAGAACGCCAAGAATAAATGAGGGCGCCATGTCTCAGCTGTCGGCCGAAGACGAGGAGGAGCTGGAGACGCTGCTGCGGCGCTTGCTGAGGAGCGTCAAGGAGCGCATCCGGGGGGCGCCGTCCGTGGAGTGCGCCGAGGACCTGCTGCTGCACCTGGAGGAGACGGACCAGAATTTCCACAAGTACGAGCCCCACCCCGCTTCTCTGTCTGAGCTGGGAAACGTGTCTGCGCACCCGACTGACCGATGTGTCTCTGGGCAGTTATGAGCTGGTTAAGTACCTGCGGCGGTACATCGAGGGCGCCCTGGGGAGGGTAATCGAGGAAGAAATCGAGGGATGCGCACGGATGGAGGGACAAGCGATGGCATGGGGTCAGGACACGCAGGTGCATGACGTCACGAGGAGGGCTCGGGAATCGGCCGAGTAAGTGGCTCAGCCTCATTAAAGGATCACCCTCAGATATGTAAATAAACTGCGTTTGTCCTGTGTCCGCATAAATCCAAGTTCTCATTGTGATGTGATATAAAGCTGAAGACTTAGGATGTATGAATGAATAGTGTTTTATGCCTTAATGTTTGACTTGTTTCTCCCTATTAGATATAAACACATGATGCAGACACTGAAGAACACTATGATGGTGGTGGTGGAGTCACTAATCAATAAGTTTGAGGAGGATCAGCTGAAGAAGGAAGAGATGCACAGGAGGAGCCACCGTGAGCAGTTAGATGGCCACTACATCGACAACTGCTCTGATAGTGACTCATCCTTCGGTCAGGTATGCAGTCAGGAGAACGTCCGTACATCTACCGTCCAGCTGCTTATCCAGTGTGGGATCATCGTTTGATTAATTCAAAGCTGCTATTTTGCATATAAGACCATCCAGGACAGAGCAGATCAGTAGTTGGATGAACTAGTTTAGATGTTGGAGACGATGTTAAGGTGCTAAGATGCTTAAACGTGTTTAAGCATCTGAGGTTGACACGGACTTTTATCATGGGTAGCTCAATCATCCATCGCGGAACCACAAACAGGAAACGTCTGTAATTGAAGTTGTTTTCATGTGGAGGAGGGATCTTCAGCTGTCGTCACCTTGGCGACCGAAGGGTTGTAAGATGGGATGTAGTTCTTCATGAGTGAGTTGCTGGATGTGGCTGTTCTCCACCGATGACCCAAAAAGCCAGGATTAAGGACTAGAACTCGATCCACCTGCCCGTAGGGAGTCAGTGAAGAGAAAATAATTGGGGTGTAAAGTTTAAGCATTTTGCCCTGGCTTGTTCTTCTGTATTTCCTGCTTATTGTAAATGGCCTATAAAAGGGATTGTGGGGGATTCATTTATCTTAAGGGAAGTGTGCCGGGGGGGTGTACCTGTGGGACCTGTGATTTCACACATCTGGGGCTCTGCTAAGTTAGTGCTTGTACTGGATTGCATGTCGGTAACTGGGTTCATGCACATCCTCAGCGAAATGAACCCGGCCTCACAGCCTAGATGGATGGATGGATGGATGGATGGATGGATGGAGTCTGAGTTACTCTGGGCTGTTCACTTTCATTGTTCTGTTTATAATTTTTAGTTTCTTTTTCTTTCTTAGAAGGTACTTTCAATCAAATCCACTTTACACATGTGTACTGTTTTATTTTCACTAAATTCATACAGGTTTGTGGCCTTCACTCGAAATTTGGCACAATTTGAGTCACAAATCTTTGAATCTACTTTGATAATATCTGCTGTGTTCATACATTATGAAACTGTCATTATTGAAAATTTCTATCTCCAAAAGTTCTTCCTTATATGTTTTTGCAAACAGTTAAACAGTTTTTTATATATTAATTTCTTTTATTTTTTTTGCAAACAGTTAAATCTCTCAGTTGATGCATTGAGTGGTATTACAACCGCAGACGGTCGTTATGGTTCAAAAGGAGGCAAACAGCATTTTTATTTATTTTTTTTTTTTGCACAGAGGTACGGGTTCATGAAGCAGGAGCAGCTGCAGGCCGTCGCTGGGAAACTGGACCAGGCCCAACCCAAAGAGGTACAGGAAGCAGGGCCGCTCCGGTTGGGCTGGTCCCACGGCAACGTGCGCGTCAGCGTGTGCGTAAGCATGTCCTGCGTCAGCAGGTGCGCCTGGAGGCCCTGCAAGCGCTCTACGCCGCCCCCCCCTCCGACGTGCTGGCCTGCGAGAGCTGGAGCAGTCTGCGCAGGAGCCTCTCCGCAGCCCTGGCCGACCCGGACCCAGAGCTCAGCGTAAGCCGGGCCCTGACGGGACTGCAGTGACCGGCCGGGTGGGGGCTGTAGGGTCAACGGGAGTCCCAGCAATGCCCCCTAGTGCTCCCCGATGGGCAGGGCTGTTTACATAAGAACATAAGAAATTTACAAACGAGGGGAGGCCATTCGGCCCATAGCTCAGAGTTGTTAAAATCTTATCTAGCTCTCATTTAAGGGAACCCAGAGTTTCGCTTCCGCTACACTAACAGGGAGACTATTCCATACTCTAACTACATGCTGTGTAAAGAAGTGCTTCCTCAAATTTGTTTTAAAATGGACTCCCGCTAATTTCCACTTATGGCCACGAGTTCTAGTATTTACACCTCACTTATAACCAGGAAGCTGTACCGCGGAGGCAGATTTAAGGTAGTCTGGGGCCTCTGGGCTAAATGTAAGTGGACAAGGATAGAGTCCATTTAAACTGTACCTTAAATCTGACCAGTTATCCAGTTAAGCAAGGAAATCAGACTTTGTGACACCGGCCCCTGGCCATGCCACCTAGCTGGCTTTGTTTCCGAGTAACTTTTTGCCTTTGTGAGGACGTGCGCATTGTTTTCTTGTAAAATTCACCAAATCTTTAACTTGTTTCATTTTCTTCTCCTTAGGAAAAAGTCCTGAGGTTCTTTGCGAAAACCTTTTCATCTTCCCCATTGAACGTAACCAGAGAGATTTATACAAGTCTGGGTAAAGTCTTGTGTTTCTTTTTCAGTTTCCTCAGTTTTAGTTGTATTCCTGGGAATGAAGTGATGTGTCGCTCACCACTGTAATGAAGTGCATTGGCAGTTGTGTGTAATACTCTGTTCACGTCAGCTGGTCATTAGCTCTTTTTACAGTGTGTCAATACCGACATCAATTTCAAGTTGCGGAGACAAGCCAGTACGCCGCGAGTCGCCGCACTGCAGCAGTACTGTGTGCTGTGTCAAGGTGCATATAGCTGACTGAGCTCACATCTCAAACCGCTTTTATTTTGACACACAGCCGAAAGCCTGGAGTCTGACTTCCTGGTGCAGAATCTGAGCTTCCCTGCAGGAACTGCTGCGTTTGACATTAATAGGCCAGAAATCGCACGTCTTCTCAAACAGGTGTGTCATAGGTGTGTCAGTCACCACTGAGGTACCCTGAGCAAGGTACCGTCCCCAAGCACTGCTCCCCGGGCGCTGAATTAGCTGCCCCCTG
>JAODKE010000041.1:4606227-4619177 GCA_026779605.1 Mormyrus hasselquistii
TATTATTATCATTAGAGAGTATAGTTCTACTTACCATTAATGGGATACATTTATTATTATTTTATTTATTTTTAATTAATTTTTTTTTTTTTTTACGTGGTCAGCATCGCGGGCCGCAATTGCATTTGTGACGGGCCGCATGTTGAGAACCACTGAGGTAGATGGTAAAAAAAAAAAAAAATAAATAATAAAAAATATTTATTCACCTGGGCCCTGGGTAAGAGGCATCCTGGTTGTCAAAATAATTTACCAAGACCCCCCCAGGTCATGAAGGGGGCCCAAGGTGTCATTTTTGTCAGGTTTCCCAAAATTCCCCCGCTAGTACTTGTACTGGTGGTTTGTGGTTCACGTTTTCAGGACTTTCTTTGAAAAATGAGTTTCTGTTCTCTTTGTCACTTTGGCCACACACTACCTGGGATGTGGGTTCCATTCCCGCACTTTGTCTGTAGCCTTCGCATGTGGTCCCATGCTGGTTCCCACTCCGTATCCAAACCAGCTGTGTCTTATTGTGTTCCCTGGAGTCCCACGTGCTGCCTTTGTGGGGCGTCTCTCCCAGTTAGCTTGTTTGTCCTGTGGTCTGTCGTTACAGCCCGTCCTCCTGCCGGCTATCGGAGGGTTCAGGGCCGATCCGTCTGCACCGTCTTGGGAGCAGCTGTGCAGTCGGGCACGCGTGCGCAGTTTGGGGATGGGTCGCTCTCGTAACTGATGCGGCCGCATGGGATAATTTAACCCAGGAGTGCAGATGTCTGCTCTCACCCATGACAGCTGGAGAGAGCAGAGCGGGTGTGGGCCGTCCTCAGTTACCCCCAGCAACTCCTGTGAGCTATTTCCGTTACCTTTGTCTGCTTAACACTAAGAAATATGGACGTACAGTACTCCAGGTGTTTATATGACATGTGAAATCGTCTCCTTAATAATATTCCTGTTTGGACTTTCTGTTGCTAAAACGAACAGTGATAAATGAATGAATATTTCACTAGTATCCCTTGAAAAATAGTGAGTTGTTCTTTTTAAAGACTGTTACATCTTTCCGTGCCCTGCAAAGCTTAGGCTTCACGGGAAAACGGCATAGGTTTTCGTTCCGAGTGGCCGTAGCTTTTCCTGACCTCCTCCCTCATGTGCCAGGTCTACAGTGAGTTACCGCTCAGCTCTTTTTTTTATATATAAAGAGCTCTTTCCCTCGGTTGCGTCTCCAAACCGAAGCTGCGGGCTGGAGCGTTGTTGCACACCTGCGTGTTTTGATGATCTCTCCTCGTTATCATCTGTCTCCCTGAGGCAGGCGTCGTCGCCGGCTGTCGGTCACCCTGAGTGGTGCCAGTCTTTGCAAGCTTAGCCGTGTCAGCCGGGTGGTTTGAAGCTTTTGGTGTGTGAAGCGCCGTCTGGGGTCATGGGTTCGATTCCAGATTTGTGGCTACGTGCCTACACTGCTCACCTCCATGAATGTGAGTGTTTGGCGTCCCATCCACAGGATTCCCTTACCTGCTGCCCTGATCTTAAAGTGAAATAGGCTCCAGTCAAATCCACGTCCCTCTACCACAGGTGATTCTAGGACTGGGGTTTTCAAACTTTTTGTTCAAACCCACATCAGATATATCTTCAAAGTCAGGTTTGTGACAATTTTCAAAAGAAAATTAGCTTTTCCTTAACTATAATGAATTAACGATAACCTTCTATACAGACATCAATATATAACAAAAAAGGGATCTTTTTAATGCTTGCTGATTGTTTAAACTCTGCCATTGTACTTAACCACAAGCCTTTTTACATTAACTATATAAATTTATAAGGTGCATTATCAGCTAAGTCCAAATTAAGTAGCAGTTTGGTCCGCATCCAGACCATGATCTGGACTTTTGAGACCCCCTGTTCTAGGATTTGACCCTTGGTTCTACGATTGTCGTTCTAGATTAGGTTCTAGGATTGTCATTTTCAAAAACTTAGAAATACAGGATGTCACCGCCCCCCTCCCCGAGTCTACAGGGGTAAAATTGTGTCCCCCACAACCGAATTGGCCGAACAGGTATCCCATGCATGTGATTGTAAAATTAGTTACGACGTGTGTATGAAGATACAGGACAAATCGCTACATGGACCCCCCCCCCCAAGCGTTGGGAACATGCATAGATAACCGGTGTCGCCATGAGCCCCGTGCGCAGATGACTGCAGACGTCACTCTGGCAGGGATGCATGTCCCTGCAGGTGCAGCGCAGAGGACGCTGTACACGGCCCGAGGGCTGGAGTACGCCCACTTCACCCACTCGCTCAGTCTCCTGGGGCGCCTGCTGATGTACGCCCACGGGAGGAGACTCTTCCCCGTCAAGGTGAAGAAACGGAAAGGTGAGAAGCCTGTAGTGATTACACAACCCATTACCGAGTCCCTGTGTTAGTTCTGAGCTGGATACTGGAATACTGTACTGAATACTATGCCGGATACTGAAATCCCGAAGAGATTCATTAAGGATGTGTTCATCTCTGGATTTAATCTCCTGATTTACTCTGTGTATTACTCCTTTAAAAGCAGCTGTCGTCAATTAACTAGTGTTAATGTAATTTTTTTTTGGAGGTTTTCAAAGTTCTCTCGATTGTAACACGAGGCCTTTTACCCTCCGCAGAGCCACTGTCCCTGATGGACTTGATCGTTACACTAATCCGAACGATGTTCCTGGACTCCAAACTGCAGCTTGGTGCCCTTTCTCATGCAGGTCTGCTTCACGGCTCCGTTGAGATCCCAGCACGTATTTCAGTCTAAGGTTTTTCTTTTTATTCACCAGGATCAAAAAGAACAAGGTATTTGTTTTGGTGCACAGGTCATACAATTAAACACGCAATCGGGACAGAAAATACAAAGGACGATATATAGAATAAAAAATGGAACTAAAGGTAGAAATGAAGTGTGCAAAAAAATAATCAGTTAAACACACAAATAATACTGAGACTCCTTGTTAGAGTGCAGGCAGTTTTGAGGGATGAAATATGAATAAAATTGAACGTCCCCTGAGAGCCAGGGTGCTCCTGTTGGGTCCTTGTTTCGGAGGACGATGGCCTGGAGAAGAATCTGTTCAGATGGTGATTAGTCCTTAAGTGTTCAGAGCAGTTTTACCTCTTAGTCAGAAGACAGGGATTCTCACCGTTATCAGAGAACAGGCCTGTTTGATGACAGTTAGTTATTAACACCCACAGATATGTGAACTTCTGTATTGTATAAAAGAAACCAACCATTAATTGAAACGTCAGTGCCTGTTATGTAGCAATACGGAACTGAATAACAATCGACCTGCAGATGGGCGTTAAGCCTGATTCATCGTTTTTTTTTTTTTTTTTTTTGTCAGTAATAACTAATCTCAGATGGCTCAGATTTGAGTGTAACTTATTCTGTAATACTGATTTATGGTTGCTTAGTTTCTCGGGACCAGCGAGTTGTCGATAAGACACTGGCACTGGGCTGTCTACGAGGCAAACTCTCCCAAAAGGCCGGCGTTCAAGTGGAAGCCCAAATTTAGGTTTGAGCTACGAGGGCAGTTACTGCGGTATTTATGGAGACTGGGGTCCGTAGTGAATAAATGCCTTATTCTGCCTCTGGAGACACCTAAGAACATGAAGAGCAGGTGGAAACTCACAAAAGTGGGTGTCAGAGCACAGCTGCAGCATTACAGATTAAACGCTTTGGGCTCAAATTTCCAATGAAAAAATCGACGTTACAGCCAAAGTGTTAATATCAACAAAAACATTTCAGCCTGTTTTTATTTAACTGGTTATTTGTGGTGCGTGGAATTTCTCACTGGTTACAGCCACAAGTACGGAGTCAGTTTTCATACTGAACATGCACCGATACTTGGGTGTGATTATGCTGTCTCGCATGTCGTCGTTTTTTCAGACTTTGGTATCGTACATTTGGCCATAAAAGATGCCTCTTGACTCCATCACATGCTGATTTGTGAGCCCCTCCCATAATAAATCAGTTGATTGGACTCTGTGACCGTCTGCTGGACCTCCTGACTTGTGACATCATAATGACTCCTGGTTACTGCTCGTTAGTTACTCTTAGTTCAGAGGATGATGACATCATAATGACCTGTGACATCATTATGACTCCTGATTACTGCTCGTCAGTAATTCATACTTCGGAGGAATGAAGCCCTGGGCGTCCGGCGTGTCTTTCAGACGCTCTGTCACCCGGCAGTCTGGTGGTGGAGATGCTCCGGACCCTCAGCACCCGCACCGATTGCGCCGATGAGTGCCTGCACCGCGGGGTCATCGTAGACACGCTGCTGTCTCCCGTGGTCGCCTCCTTGAGAGGGACGCAGGTGGCAATTATTTCCTGATAATAACCCCAATTATTCCCTGATTTTAGGCTATTTGGATGCTTTTCCGTCTTGGATGCAAATCCAACCCAATTCACCCACTTCTGAAATGTTTTTCCCCTTAATTATATTCTATGCAGGTGAATCGAGCATGAAATTCATTTTGTTCAGTCAGAAAATGTAGCTTTACGCTCTGCTAAAGTTCACCGCTGTCCAGGGCCGGTTCGTGGGTTTGACTCTTGGAGGGGACTGAATCTCCCCTAATTTGGGTCTAGAATCGCCTGTGTCTGTGTGCTTTGCTGCAGGTCACGGCCGGCCCTCAGGAAGCCGCCCTGGTCCACGTAGCCGACATCCTGGCTCGCATGGCCGCAACAGAACGTGGCCTGTCCCTCTTCCTGTACGACAGAGGTCTGGCTTCCGCCGATGGCGAGGGGTAAGAGGAAAGTGGCCGTCAGAGTGCCCTTGAGTGCCCTGCCCCCCCCCCCCCCCCACATTAATGTAAACGAAGCACCCGCACCGCCCTGCAGCACGTCGGCCGCACACGTCATCGCGCGGTTCACGCGGCGGCTGCTGGCCTGCGAGTGGGAGCCGGGGCTCGCGCGCGTGGCCGGCGCCTTCGTCTTCACGTGCCGGCAGATGTACAACACCTGCGAGGGGCTGCACGCGCTGCGGGACTACGGCCTGCACGACTGCATCGCCCGGGCCTGGAGAAAGGTAGAGACATTCGCCTCAGCATGGGAGGGGTAATGTGGAGCCAAGGAGTCCACCCCACTTCAGGGGGTCTAGCTGAGTTTGGGCGCAGAACTTTTTGCAAAATTTGCATGCAGGTATTACAGGATAAGCAAATAGAAGACATCTGTATCTTAATAATAGGTTGGGTCAGGTTGGCCGGCACGCGGTCGAGTCCCACCCATGAAGGTGTCAGGCTCCGTCTGTGTCGCCACAGCCTGGCCTATGTGGGGTCTGGAACCGTCTCTGTAACTGTTGGTCTTCGTTCACCTTCAGCAAACTTCCTATATTTACATATTCACAGTTTTAAACATTGAAGGTGAGAAACTGTCATCCCTTTAGGTTAGTTTTTTTTTTTAAACTGTAAAATGTTAAATATCAACCGGGAAATCAAAGTCAGGAATTTCAGTAAAGGGGAGTGGTGAGTGTAAGGATGAGGCCATAAATCAATGTGTCTTTATCAGTCGTCGCTTACATAATGCAGCCTCGATTATCGTAGGTCTTTGTGACATGGTCTGGAAAACCTCCGAAATCCGGACTCATCCCCGTCCCAAGTCCTCCTGGGATGGTCTCGCCCTGGCAACAAATTGTTCATTAACCTACAGACTCCCGTAAACGATTCGCCATAGATTTCTGTAATACTTAATAGAATCATTAAACGGTGACAGATATTCTGTGACACATTCTGTCCTGGAAGCAAGAACAATTAAATCTAACCATAAAAACCTACTTAATGATTCCTCTCTGAAGGCGGATGTTCCGTAAAAGGCATAGAAGGTCTTATTTATTTATTTATTTATTTGAGGTGTAATTTGTTTCTGTTTAGTACTGGTGGAATTTCAATTTCCAGAATGAAATATCTCAGGTCTTTGTCGGGTTTTATGTCACTTGAGGATCTACAGACACACGTGTTTCTAGTTGGACCTTCTGAGTTTCTGAGCTGTTGATGTTTTTTTCTTTTTTACCTTTTTTTTTTTTTTTTATACATCGTGTTACTTAATGTTTTTTTTTTACCATTTGTTGCTCTGGGGGGGGGAGTGTTCCCTGTATTTGCTGACAAGTTCAAAATAGCCATAAAGTGTTTCTGGCTTGTTGGCAATAAAGTGATAAGGTTAACGACAAGGGCTCATCAGTCCGTCTGCAGTCATTCAAATATAATTAGAAAAATCGTAAACCTGAAAGCTGTTTTTTCAGCACAGACCGCAGACGGAATGACATAAACGTTGTACACGGACTTGGCGTCTGCAAAGCCCCCCCGCGGAAAGCCCCCCCCCCGCGGAAAGCCCCCCCCCCGCGGAGCAGATGAATGATTCCTCGGGTGCTCTCTGGCGAAGTCCGTAGGCCGGCTGTGCTAACGGGACGCCACACGTTTACCCCGCAGGCGAGCTCACTGGCGGAGAGGATTCCCACCCCGGTCCCCGGTGCCTCCTCGGAGCCGTTCTCGCAGGAAGCCCAGGGCATGTGAGACCCCCCCCTCCCCGGCTTCTCACTGTCTCTCCCCCATACTGTTGGAGAAAAGGCCCATTATTTCTACCAATGGATATGGGCAGCAAACGAGATGCCGCCTGTGCCCGGTTGACACAAAGGGGCCCAGACATGGAAAAGTGCAGCTCTGTGGGTTAGGACTCACGAGGTTGCCGGGTCAAATCCCGTGGTCAGCAGAGTCATCCCACCACTGGACCCTTGAGTGCGGCCCTTAACCCCAACTGCTCCAGGGACCGGCTGATCCTTTCTGTCCCCCCCACACCAGTTCCGTGAGGCGGCCTCCTGGGATGCTTTTCCAGCCGCCCTGAAGGAGGTCCCGCATATACTGAGCCCTCATTGGCTGCTTTTCCTTCACTCTCCGGTCAAACTCTTCCAAAACCATTTCTAATGTCTGACACTGTATCACTCTCCCTGGCGTGTATGATATTCATATTATGGCCGACAGAATTGGCAGCTCTTAAGGACCCTGAATTGTGGAGGAAGTGAAATGATTACCAGTCTTCAGGGTAGGGCGGCCTCCTGAAAAGGCAGAGCCGACCCAGTAGGCAGCCTCTAAAACTGATGGTTGTTGGGTCGAATCCTGGGAGAGCTCTCGAGGTTGCTCAAGGTCCAATGAAGCACCACACCTTCTGTAAATGAATCGGAGGTATCCGATCCGATCCGATCAGGTATTAGATCATATAAATGCCTGTGTGTGTGTGTGTGTGTGTGTGTGTGTGTGTGTGTGTGTGTGTGTGTGTGTGTGTGTGTGTGTGTGTGTGTGTGTGATCCTGCAGTCTGGCCTGGGAAGAGACGCTGCTGGACAGCCTACTGAACTTCACCGCCACCCCTAAGGGCTTTCTGCTCCTCCAGCAGACCGGCGCCATACACGAATGCATCTCGTACATGTTCACCAGGTTCACGAAGAAGCTGCAGGTATGGTGACCAAGACGCCACCTTGTGGCCAAGGTGGTTATGGCCCCTGAAACTGTACATTCCTACACTCGTGTAGCTTCAGCATTGAGCAGTTCCTGGATAATGTTGGATTTATTTATCTTTTAACATGAAAGTGATTAAGAATCTTACTGATACTGAACTATCTGCTAGTTAGTCGAACCCCCTATTGATGTTAGCACTTACAAATCACAACAGGATCTTTATTTACCTGGTTACTCCTCAGGTCAGCAGGTGTGAGAAGTTTGGTTATGGGGTGATGGTTACTCAGGTGGCTACGACTGCCCCCGGCATAGCCGCACTGCAGAGCTCAGGTACGAACCGTCTAATCCAGACATCCCATAATGCTCCTGTTCCCTGTCATCTTACTCAGGCAGTCATAACGTCGGAGGGGTTTGGCAGTTTGATTACGGCACATGAAGTTCACAGATCGGTGTAAATCTTTGTTTTGGGTTCACAGTTTGGTGGAATTTCAGTGCAGCAGGGAAAGCAATTTATTTAGAAATTTATTTATCATTAAAATTGCAAACACAGCTAGGAAGCTGTTAAACAAATGGCAAGGCGTCTGGGGGTGTGTCTGAATTACAAAATCCAAGAGGCCCTTATCTGCACTTTGTAAAAATAAATATCTACAATAAATCTAACTAAATCGCATATATAACCTGTGTGCTCTACTGCCAAGTGTGGTCACATGTCGGTAATGATAAACACCTCTATAGCCTGTAGTTATTTTTTTTAGCCTGGTCTGAATTTCCTGGCTGAAGAGTCTTATATGCCACTGGGCTGTTTCTGCCTCGTTCCGGTTATACAGAGGCTCGGATGATGCCGTCTCAAATGGATTAGCAGGTTGCATGTGTTTCCAGCAATATATGCAAGTTTGGTATAACAGACCTGGCAGACATTCTTGGTCTTATCAGCTACTTTGCTGTAATCTATTGGGAAACCAAAATGTTCCCAAACTGCCGATTTTATGACTGACTGTAACCAGCATCGACCATAACCAATTCACAGCCGTAATTAGCATCCGCTCTAGATGCGTGAGAGCTGGCGGCCCTGTGGTATGATATTAAAACTCTCCTTGTTCCACCTGTGTCAAGAAATGCATTTATTAGTTTCATTGTGCTTACAAACCGAAAACGATGTACCAAGCGGTACATGACAAATACAGCCCTAACAGTCATTATGATGGAAGTGTTAAGCTGGGAGCTGTGTGACTTGGTTTGGGCTTGACCACAAACGGAGCCATGTCACAGGAGATGGGGGGGAGGAACTGGGGCGTGAGAAAGGGGGCTGATGGCGCGTGGAGGAACCGCCGCTGTGGGTAGGGTGAAGCGACTCTGGCCTGACTTCCCCCCACTCTGGGACTTCCAGCGTTCTTTAAATTCTCAAACGTTGTCGTTGTACAGTGAATTCATATTGAAATGTAACAGCAGAGTGAATAGTTCAGGTCCAGAAAGCACAAATCCAGACCAAGATTTAGTTTCAACCAATCAGTTGAGTATTCTGTAACTGGCTCTTTATACTCAGCTGGTCAGTGGAAACAAAATCTTGGTCTGGATTTTTAATCTCTGGCCCTGAACTAGTAATAGTTTGAGTGGATAACAGGTGTCTGACGGTGCATTGTGTCTTTGGTAATTAGTGCTCCCGTATCAGAAGTAGCTTTTAAGGGACCCCGTTTCAGAGCTGGCTGGGTTGAGGAGGATGTGCTATTGCAGGTTTTGTCCAGGCCATCGTCGTGGACCTTTGGTCGGCGCTGGAATGCGGACACGAGGATGTGAGGGCTGTCCAGCCCAGGCCCACGCCCATGGAGCCCATCGACAGGAGCTGCCGGAAGGTACCAGAGCCCGTCCCCCTTTCAGGAGCCCCTCCCTCTTTCAGGAGCCCCTCCCGCTTTCAGGAGCCCCTGTGCCTCTGTCTCTCAAGCTGGAGTGGTTCAGCCAAACAAGCCCAAGCAAAGAAGCGGCCATGAGGTCTTCACCCTGTAACTGCCTCCGCATAGCTGATGGGTCTCTTCCGCGGAGGCGGGAGCACTGCCTCTGAAATGAGACTCTGGCCGTTTGACCGAGGTCCCAGTTGGGTTCGTCCCTCCGGCGGCGGACGTCCGATGCGGACAGAATGCAGATTAGCTGAGCTCCAGATGAAAGAGATGGAATTTCCATCTGATTCTTTTTTTTTTTATGGAAGACCCTGACATACATCAGTTGCGGGTTTGTGTTTTCCGGAATAAGAATTTCAGAGGAACGTGTCTGAGTTGCCGATGAAAGCTGGCCTTATGCTCGCGGAATATTAAGTCGTTATTGTTCATCATCTCCAGCATCTTGCAGAAGTCCTTAGTCTCCCCCCCCCCCAGTGTGTCTGCAGTTTGCTATATAGCCAGAGATATATAAAAACTATGACAATTTCAATAAGAAAGCAAGGGCTCAAAGGACTGGCGTCAGAAATGAGGTATTTGTATAGCAGCCTGATGGATCAATGGATTAACGAAGGTCGTCTTGATGGGGAGAAATGCAGGTATCTGCAGTTTGAAGTTCTCAGAAGAAGGTGTGATTGTTTTTTTTTTTTTAAATAATTCTAAAACATTTCCACAACCCCAGGATACAGTGAAGGTTTTCAGCATTACTCACACAGAATAGCTCAACAAGCATTGTGAATATTCAGCACATATTTGATATATAGCCCCTGTTTTGTCAGTACAAATCGGGCACATTTTCAGAAAGGCTTTATTTGATAAATACGACGCCTGCCTTCTTATTGGGACCACTTAATACATACGTGTATAATCTGCTGTGAACTGGGCCTCCTGAAATTTCATTGGTTATCTTAATCGATCAATGGGCATCCTGTTCGGAGGAGGAGTCTTTATTCACCTGCTATACCTGCGATTCATCTTATCGAATTTAAAACGCTTCTACTCTTGTCAGCTTAGTTTTAGCTGAATGTGGCGCCCCCAGCCTGTAAGGGAGGGGAAGATCTCACCCCCCCTGCCTCCCCTGTCTCACCTGCAGTCATTCCTGGCCTTGGTGAATCTCCTGTATTCCTCTTACGCCGTGTGGGAGCTTTTGGGGCAACAGCAGCTTCCCGACAAAGCAGAATACTCCCTCAGAGAAATGCCTGCCTCCATCACCGTGAGTCCTGAATTGTCACATGGCTTTGATTGCGGCATGCTTGTATAACATACTTATCACTGCTTTCTCCCTTTTTAATAGCTATTTGTGTTCTAACGCAATGATATTTGTGAAATAATTCTAAAGACCAAGTACAGAATACTTCATCGCTTCGGCTGCGGTTTCAATGGTCGCCATTAGAGGGCGCACATGAACCACTGGTTTTGTGAGTCCCCTGCACAGTTTTTTTTCTGCTTTATTTGTTTTTATTGTTAATTTTTTTATATCGACTTTATCTATCATGGTCTTCCTAGCTTTGATGGACCGTATTCATTGACAAACTGACAGTAAGCTTATTTACGCTTATCCGCGCATATTTAGACTGGTGAACCTCGAACAAACGTTCAGAGGACTGTGTGCTCCCAGCTATGCAGTGGGAATTGATTTAAGCAACCATTTTGATATTGCTGTCATTTTTGTTAAAGGTATTATATATAGATAATAGCGTAATTTGCATTAATGAAACACTTCAAACGGAGGCATGAGAAGGTGAGATGAACTGTGAAATGATACCTTAGTAATAAATGGGCGAATCGCTACAATGAATCTAACATTCATATATATATGTCATTGGAGAACTTTCCTAGAGGATAAATGCCGTTTACCCATTAGTCCTTTTATTTTAAAGCTTAATAAATTTAAGTAACTTATTAATATTACTGAAATTTATAGTCAGGAATAAAAATTTGAACTTCCATTCCTTTTAAACCAAGGAAAAGTTTTACCTTAAAATAATCATTTCGTTAATCCCAGAGCAGTTGCCACCAGCTGTAATAAATCTCGTTAATTTGCGTGTTAATTTGCTCGGTTCCCGCCCATGTTCGCAGTGAAATCACTGTAATTAAAATCTCAGGCCTCTTCTGCATTATCAGAGTGACTCCCTGCAAAGGGCAGCAATTAGACCGTAAATACGGGCCAAAGCGAACCCACATTTTGTTAATGTTTGCATTTTGGTTTCTTGGGTCTGTCTGTATATTGTAATTTTTTTCCCCTTTGCCGATACGACGTTTTTCTTCATCCGTGTTTTTATGTGTTTGTAAATTTATCCTGCTCTAATCTTTACTTTGTTTGTCCACAGGATCTGATCGACAGGCTGATCATGATTAATTCAGACGCCAAAATACATTCGCTGTTCAACTATGAGCAGTCGCACACCTTCGGTCTGAGGTGAGATCGCTTTGATTCCTTCCCTCCTCCCAGTTAATGACAGAGATACCTGGGAGAATGGCGGCGGGGGGGTTATTGCGTGACCCACTCGTTATGTGTCAGGAGGGGATCTGCTCTCTGTATTACGCTGCAGGGAACTCGCTCATGAAGATGGTTGCATTTTCGGAGAGTACCTGTCATTGGGCTCCGTATATTGTGGCGTTAGCCCTGAATATAAAAAAGCTGCTTTGATAGAGTATTTTAAAACTGCAAGTACTTCATTTGCTGTATTCTTCTTCTATTTTGTAGTTTTGTAGTTACTGGCAGTGCAATAGTAAAAAATAATATAACAAAATGTTTTTATACAGCCTTGTGAAACTTAAGTAATATAAATCGTCTTTAAAGCAATTACTGTTGGGTTTTTTTGCTTTTAATGGACATGAAATTGAGGTTCTGGTTCTGAAATATTAATTACTGTATAAGACGGCTATAATCGGAGGCGGGCTTTGGTCTTGGTCACGCCATGTATGTAGTGCGATACTGAGCCCATCATTAGCGGCAGGCGCGCGTCCCTGCTGATATCATCGCGGGAATCTGGCCAGCCTCGGAGGGCACCGGTGCCTCTCGCGCTGCCCGCCTCGAAGCCGCCCGTCAGAGCATGACGGAGCGTGTCCACCCTCTCAGCACTCGGCTCTTTAGTGATGACCTTCTCTGCCGTCACGGCAGGAGCTGCAGGTCCGTGTCGGTCACTCTGCAGCTACGTGATAGCCGGGAGGATGCTTGAGGTTCAGTGAAGCAGGTGTCCAGGTATTCGTAACACCGGTGACTGACACCCATCCGACTCGGCCATCGTCGTCGTCCACACCGCACGCATTACATGCCATCTGGGGCAGGGGGGCCCCCTGACAAAATGTAAGCTCAAGTCCCCCGTATGACAGATGAGTTCCCACGCAGGGAGGGGGGAGCAGTGCCACTGTAGAATTTCCCCAGCGGATGTATAATGTTTCCGTAGCGTAGGGATTATTATCTGTATTCAGCGACTGCTATAAAGTGCTGCCCCCCCCCCCCCCCCCCAAAAAGGACCCCCCGGGGGGACGGGGAAAGCCCGCAGCGGTGAAACCGGGGTCGACATTGGGGGGCGGGGGGGGGGGGGTGGGGGGGTGGGGGGGGGGGGGGGAATAGAGGAAATTTA